>CALSBV010006670.1:920632-940985 GCA_943590825.1 Bovichtus diacanthus | reverse complement strand
ACACACACACACACACACACACACACACACACACACACACACACACTCCTGTCAAGTCTTTTTTATTATTTTAATTTCATTTTTTATTTCTGTGTTTACAAATATTTTTCTTTCTTACAAATGCATTTGGGAGAAGTCGTTTCTTGTCTTCCACACAGATGACAGAATTTCTTTAAAGTTGCTGTGGTCTATCCCAAAATGTAATTTTAGCTGCCGGCCTGGCTGCAGCCTGCCATTCAGCTAGTTAAAGTTTTAGGGTCTTCTCAGGATAAAATCTAATCATCTTCATAAATATTATGAGCTGTTGCCTCTGGCATAAATTACAGACCAGAAAACTGAAAATCTAACATGTAGAATTGATTTCTGTTATTAACCATAGAAAAGATGGAGTGTCGCATTTACAATAAAAGGAAAAGATGTCAAATCCTTGCAACTGCTGCAATTATTGAATTAGATTATAATGCTGGATAGTAATTTACAGTTAATCTAAAATGACTTACCTACGTTAGTCAAACATCTTTGATAATACCAATGAGCTGTTGTATATCCACAAGGAGACCCGCATCACATGTACTATGACTATCACAACACTTGTTGTGACCGTATGATCCTACGCTTAAGAACTTCCAGCCTGAGAGGTGACATGAAGGGGCATAATGATGCTATCACGGTCTAACTGAAGAACCCTGGTCAAGACGTGAGCTGCAGTCACACTAACACTGATCAACACTAAAAGAATGACGAACACATCTGTTCGTTGACATATCTCAGTTTAAACTATTGTATTGGAATATTACATTTAAAAACAATGTTCACATTCAAAAGCAAATGTAAAGCTTTTTAATTTTCTCAGGCTTATGGTGAGCTGCTGTAGTTTTTGTGTGGACCTTATGTCAGTGTGATGGGTTTGGGGTACTGGGGACAGCATGTTGGTACAAACAGTATAAAACCAAATGGTTCAACACTTAAAACACAAAAGTCGTAAGGAAGAGGTTTTCAATGGCGATATTGCTGTTTTACAAGATCTCAGCAGAGATTTCACTTCATTAATGGCAGTTCCTGGGTTAGAATTTCATAATAATTCATTGATATAACTAAAGTTCCATTAAAATGTCTGTCTTGTTCCAAATGAGCTCTATATAATGTCACTGATAGACATTATTGTACATGTAGAGCTTTATTTTATTAGTGATTGTTTTATCAATCTTCAGTTTATAAATATACCTAAGCTGTTATTTGTCTTTATGCTAAGCTAGGCTAACCATATCAGGCTGATATGCAGGTATCAGCATGATGACATTCACCTTCTACATAACAAAGGACTCCTTGTTCTTCTCTTAACATTTTTGTGGCTGCAGAAAAACAAGTAGGGATTCATTTAAATATTACACTGGTCAGTTCAATCCAGAGTAAAACCATCCATGGGTCAGACATGTAATATGTACGTGTTCTATAACCATGAAGAGTTATGATGTCGAATAAATGATCAAACAAGTGGGATGAAGTGTGAATTATTAGAACTCATAGTGAATTGGTTCTTTCATTCCTCCTAAAAATTATGATGTTTACACCAAAATAGAGCGATATTCATTCAGAACTCTGCTCTGTTTAACTGTAGAATGTATTCCAAGTGAAGCAGCTCTGTGCCAGCTGAGAAGACAGGCTTCACATATGGTATTGCATCTCTTCCTCACCTCTCATTTTTAGCAGTTGACCTTTGCAAATCTAATTAAAGTAGAAGGGAGGGAAGGGGAAGGGCACATTTTAAATTCAACCATTAATTCCACTGATGCATGCACAGTCATTTAGCCGGTCGGCCCAGGAATCTCTCCGATTTGGCTCCAGTGTCAGGGCTCTTTGGGAGATGCATGGCTCGCTTGGCTGTAGTAGCTGCAGTGGTGCCAAGGGGCAGTTAGAGTCCTGCAGTGCAGGACAGACGGTAGAGACTAATACGGGACAAAGCAGCCAAGACTGGGAGATGAGATGGCAGGAGATGACCAAACAGAGAGGGAGGCCTCAGGCTCTGAGACAACAAGGCACAGATAAACAGCAGCTTACCCTGCAGCACCTCACTGCACTGACAGTCAGTCAAATGCATCTTTTATTTATTTTGTTTATACTAAAATGATCATTCCAATTTATTACAACTGGGGTCTTGTTTATTTGGTGGCTCTTATTTATTATCCTATCAGTAATAATGAGACTATACTCATCAAGTTCATTGATGAGATCTGGGAAAGTTGTGACATTGCTAAAAAAAAGTAAAAGGGTCAACAGTAAAACTATGACCCAAAACGATTTAAACATCCATCATCACAGAGCCACTCCCTGCTTCAACTGTGTGACCGTACTCACAGCAGTGTTATGCACACAGTTGAGGGATTATTAGCAACATGTCAGGTGAGCTCAATTTCAGTTTGTCTCAAAAAGGGGTCATGTAAGTCAATTTAGTTCTACAGGAAATACGAGCTAGACACCCTCCTGTCCACAATGCTGAGTGTGCAGGAGCTGCTCGTGACTCAGCAAGTGTTGAAATAACATTACCAAAAGTATTCTTTAGTGGTAATCAGTTCTAACATTAGCAAGCTATGCTAAGCTTCCACTTTCCAAGTAAATCTGAGATAGAACTGTAATATTGGCTAATAATAGTAAAGCAATCATTTGTCCATGCCTCGTCTATCATCCAGGGAAACGAAACAAGTGAGCTGTGTTTATCTGCCTACACTTTGAACACTGATGTACCATTTCTTCTTGATTGACTGATTGTAAAAACACTTTTGGATATGCATCGTCAAATGACTAATGAACACTTTGCAGTCATCAATATGTCTTCCCCGCTCTGCAGACACAAGATGAGCAGCGGTAAGCAGTCAAAGGAGCTACTGCTGTCTGGAAGTCCTGAAACCTGCTGACTATCAGGCCTCGCCAGCAAAAGGCTGAGAAGCACTTATTTGGAGGGAGTGAGGAGGAGAGAAGATGAGAGGAGATGGAAGAGTATGTCACCTGCTCCACCAGAGACAATAAAACACTGGATTTGCCTCCTTGGTGTTGGCATACAGCTCATCACCTCTACCTCCCCTGGGAAAATCCGACCACAACCTTGTCCACCTCCTGCCTGTGTACAAACCTCTTGTGTACAGGCAGCCGGTGACCACATGCACTGTGAAGAGATGGTCTGAGGAGTCTTAAGAGGCCCTAAAAGACTGTTTCGAGACTACTGCGTGGGATGTGCTCGTAGACCCTCATGGGGAGGACATTAACAGCCTCACGGACTGTATTACGGACTATATAAACTTCTGTGTGGAGAACGTCGTACCCACCAGGACTGTACGATGCTTTGCCAACAATAAACCCTGGATTAATCCGGACATAAAGGCTCTGCTCAAAGACAAAAATAGGGCTTTTAGGTCAGGCAATAAGGACGAGTTGAGGATTGTACAGAGGGAGCTGAGGTGGAAGATCAGGGAGGGAAAAAGATGGAGGAGCAGCTGCAGCAGAGGGATGTCAGCGGAGTCTGGAGAGGCCTAAAAAACATCTCTGGGTTCAAGGAACCAGACTCCCAGCAGCCCAAGGGGGACATAAAGTGGGTGAATGACTTGAACATTTTCTTCAACAGATTTGATCAGTCAGGCACCCCTCCCCCGGCCCATTCCCACCTGCTGCAACCCCCACTGTCTGTATCACCAGGATACGACCCTGTTACCTCCCCCATCGCCACCTCCACCCACCCTCCTACCTCAACCCTTAGCCACCAGTCACCCTACACACCTACCCTGTCTCCTGCCACACCCCCCACCCCCCTCCTGCTACCTGCACTTTGTCCCTCAGAACGAACCAAGTGAGGAGGGAGCTCAAGAGGTGTAAGGTGAGAAAGGCTGCGGGTCCAGATGGCATTAGCTCAAGGCTCCTCAAATCCTGCGCAGACCAGCTGTGCGGGATAGTGGAGCTACTCTTCAACCTGAGCCTGAAACAAGGGAGGGTACCACAGCTGTGGAAAACATCTTGTGTGGTACCTGTGCCAAAGACCCCTCGATCCAAGGACTTCAACAGCTACAGGCCGATGGCGCTGACATCGCAGCTGATGAAGACCCCGGAGAGGTTGGTCCTTGGATATCTCCGGCCCCTTGTGAGACCATCAATGGACCCGCTACAGTTCGCCTAACAGCCTGGCACTGGGGTGGATGACGCTGTCATCTACCTCATACAGAGATCTCTCTCTCACCTGGAGAGGGCTGGGAGCACTGTGAGAATCATGTTCTTTGCTTTCTCCAGTGCCTTCAACACCATCCAGCCCCTGCTTCTGTGAGACAAGCTACAGCGCTCAGGGGTGGACCACCACCTCACCACCTGGATCCTGGACTACCTCACTAATCGCCCACAGTACGTGAGGACCCGGGAGTGTCAGTCAGACACAATTGTCAGCAGCACGGGGGCCCCCCAGGGAACGGTTCTGGCACCGTTTCTCTTTACCCTCTACACCGCAGACTTCACCCACAATACGACAAAATGTCACCTGCAGCAGTTCTCCGACGACTCTGCTATTGTTGGCCTCATCTCTGATGGGGACGACAAGGAGTATAGGGAACTTACTCAGGATTTTGCTCTCTGGTGCCAGAAGAACCACCTCCAGCTCAACTCAGGCAAGACTAGGAGCTGGTGGTGGACTTCAGAAGGCGCAAACGCTCTCCACCCTCACCAGTGAACATCCAGGGAACGGACATTGAGATTGTAAAATCTTGCAAGTATCTGGGTGTTCACCTGAACAATAAACTGGACTGGTCAGACAATTCAACAGCTCTGTACAAGAAAGGACAGAGCCGACTCTATCTGCTGAGGAGACTGAGGTCGTTTGGAGTGCAGGAGGCACTCCTGAGGACCTTCTTTGACTCTGTGGTGGCTTCAGCCATCTTTTATGGAGTGGTCTGCTGGGGCAGCGGCATCTCTGCTGCTCACAGGAATAGACTTAACAAACTGGTAAAGAAGGCCAGCTCTGTCCTGGGGAGCCCTCTGGACACTGTGGAGGTGGTGGGAGACAGGAGAATGATGGCCAAGCTGTCATCCCTGCTGGACAACATGTCCCACCCCCTCCAGGACACTTTGTCCGCACTGAACAGCTCCATCAGTGACAGGCTGCTTCACCCGCGGTGTCACACGGAGAGATACCGCAGGTCCTTCCTTCCTGCAGCAGTCAGACTATACAATCACCACGGCCCCTGGTAGACCACCACACACTCAATGCGGCTGTAACACCACTGTTCCTCCACTCATGTGCAATACACCCCGTACTATTTATTACTATTCTTACTGTTTTTACTTACTTACCTTACTGTGCAATACAATCTCATGCAATACGAATGTGCAATATATGTCTTTTTAGTATGTATTATTGTTACCACTGGCTGCTAGAGTATTACTCTCACTGTTCACTTTCTGTATTACTTACCACTTACTTACTTACTTACTTGTTGTTGTGTTTTTTGTACTTATACATTCATACTTAACCTTTATCTGCATTGTCCCTTTGCTGCTGTAGCGCTGTACATTTCCCCACTGTGGGACGAATAAAGGTTTTCTGATTCTGATTCTGAAGACGATGAGGGGTGGGGGGTGGTGGGGGGTTTGGGGGTGGGTCTGGCTGGATGTAGAAGAGAGGTGTGGGAGGAGGTGGCCTCAGGCTGGGATTTACAGGAAGAACGCCAAGAAGAGTCCAGCCTTCTTTTGACTTGTGTTTTTCTCTGCTCTCCACTTTGCTGGCAGTGGTTTACTACAGCAGGACAAGAGTTTATGCAAACCGTTTGAGACTGGAAGAAATATAGATCTCATTTGAATATTTATATATATATATGCTTTGAAATACGAGGTGGATAACCAACACAGAATCCGACAACACCCACACAACTGACAGACACTGTTGAGCCTGATTTTTTCAGCTGTTTTAAAAAACAAACTGCCATTTTAATCCATATTACAGTATTTAAATTTTAATCAAACATATATTCTGTAAATACAACATTTGTTTTGTATTTTGGGAAACCCACTGACAAATGAAAGAGATGGACAGCCATGCCAAGAATGTCACTACTTTCTGCTCCCATTCCCAGAACTTCCCGTTTTTATTCCCACTTAAATATTCTCCAACACCATCTGTAGCAGACTGTAAATCAAAGTAAATTAATAAGTTACTTAAGTAATTAAGTCATTTAGTAAAACTACATACCTTTACAGTTTGATCTAATTACAACTAAAGGACATTTAATTTCAATTACCGCTGTTAAAAGTTTGTGAAATAAAAATATATGTAGCAGGTTTTCATACAGTAGAATTGTGTACTTGAACATTTGTAAACATCTTGAATTACTGCTCTGTAAAAATCTGAAAAGGTTTTTCTTATTTCAAGGCACATGAGTTCGACCTCTGTGCATATGAATGCAGTATATGCATAAGACAACTAGGATCAGGAGTGCAAAATTCTCTCAATCAAAATGACAAAAAAACAAAACCCAGTTACCATATTTATCAAGCTACTTTGAGTTGGAAATCAATTCTAATTGCTCCAAAATCCTGAAAGTGACAGAAGTAGTGTAGCAAATCCTAATGCACAACAAACTGGATTGTTTGTCAGCCCTTTCCAAAATGCCCAATATTTTCTATGGTAAAGGTTGGGTTAGGCTAATGCACAAAAACTACTTGGTTAAAGTTAGAGAAAGCTTGCGTTTTGAGTTAAAGGACCTACTTTGTCCTGCTTTGTCCTATTTCTATGCCAAAGATGTTTGAGGTAGAATAAACATGTCTCCTTTACATAGTTTGTCCACCAGAGATCAGTAACGTCTTTACACAATAAGATGTCCTGTTTAGTATGTACGCATGTTGGTCACAGTTCTTTAATAAATATATAATAAAAAAAAATTCAGATCTCTTCCTAATGTTAGGAACAGGTAGTTTTAAACATGTTTCCTACCCTCATAACAGAAATCGGCCATTTTGGAAAGATGATTTGATTTTGGATGGCACAGACCAACAATACCTTCCAGCTGATAAGGGTGTCAGATCAGAAAACACTTATACGAGTCATCTTTCAGAGCACTCACACATGACATATGTTTTCTTAAGTCTGGACTTCTAGGACGTGATATTTTATAGCATGCCAAAAATAATCTTTAACTAGCTGCAACCGAACGCCCTGTATCCTTACACTGCCCTTCTCTAACATTACCTTTCCTACTAAACCAACCACAAAGTCCTGTGGGATCAGGCTGTGCAGCCCTGTTTGTGGCCTGTCTGTGTGGATATAGCAGTCACGCAGATGGCTGGACGGATAGCCAGCTGCCTCTGCAGGTGTTAGCCACCTGTTGGCTTCAGAGGTGTCCAGGAAAAGAGCCAGGCCTTTGGGCTGTGCAGGTGAACAAGGACCTGGGGAGATGTGGGTCCTCTGGGTGGAGGAGACGGAAACATGAAATGCTACTATTGAATTTGGCAAGACGATGCTATCTAAGAGGAGGATGTACTGACCAACAGACACACAAACAGAAAGAAGATCATGTGTGATGCAGTCTGGATCCCATCATTATTAGTGTAATTTAGAAGTCTGCTTAAAACATGACACTGTACATAATTTAGCGTTTGGATTTGTTTTTGCAGTCTATGGGAATTTAGGTGTTTTCTTCTTTGCTCTCTGGACACATTGAGCAAAAATAAAACTTTCACTTATTTCGAGTTGAGTCAATAACACAACAATTAGACAGTCATTACAAATGTACTGTCTTAGACTAACAAGGAGGACAAACATAAGCAACAGAGAGAGATAAGGAAGAAAAAGGTTACATTACTTTGTTGTTCTCAGCTGTATCATTAGTCATATAATACTACTCTGAAGAGAAACATGCACACAAGCACAGAGCCACCTGTTCCTGTGTTGCGCATATCTTCAAATGTATTTGAAACCAATGCAGGTCCGATCACCGTGGGTCCTCACATGCATATTTGTGGACGCTTTCAATGAGTTAGAAACCTGGAGGGAAAACAGCTTCCTGCTGGTAAATGTACTGCCTAAACCACCACGTGTATGCAAACAATATATCCTCCTGCAATGGCCCGTAATATATTGTCACGACCTCAGACACAGGGTAGGAGGACTCAAATGCACGACACCAGAGACAGATGTAAAGTGTAAAATAAAATACTTTACTTGCAAAAGGTAGCACAAAATCAAAAACACTCACAAGGAGGATTTACCAAAAGGCCTCTGAGATACTGCTGGTACACTGGATCATGACACAGGGACATAACAAGACAAACTGACACAAGACAAGCAGAGACAGGACTGTTTAGACATGAGGGGAGTGGGCACAGGTGGAAACTATCAGGGCCGAGACGATGACGGGAAACCACACAAAGGCAGGAAGTAAAGATCAGGGATGAGGGACAAGAGGTAAGTACAAAATAAAACAGGAAGTGCAATGAAAGACAGTGACTGACAGATTGGATGTAAGACACGGTGACCTGATGAATGACAGACAAGACGTGACTAAAACCAACTAAACATGAACCTGACTAACACTCGAAATAAAATACAATAATAACTACAACATGAAAACTTTAACAAACTCAATGAGACATGACATATACTGTATCTCACAAAAAGCTATTTTGTTATGTCCAGCAACTCGAGCCATCACTGCGCCCGCACAAGCCCCTGCAGTGCAGAACCAGGCAACACAACTACCTGGTTAGGTTTAAGAAAATAAGTAGGTAAAATAAGTAGCTACATTTGTTACGTGAATTACGTACATGGCGTTAGTTAGGTATGTAAGTTAAAAACAAGTCAGCAGTCACTGTTGGTTTCACAGGGAGCTGTGTTTTTTTATCCTTTATATCTAGTCACCTGACTTCCTGAGAGGCAGCCCTGCACGTCCTGGCTCACGATTATGTGGGTTATATACAAATGATAGTGCATTACTTTTCGTAGGTATGTGAATGGAAATAGCCTGATGCCATTCACTTATGCTGTATTCAGGGGAATTGTTTGTGGGAATTAAGGGAATTTATTTATTTTCTAATTTATGAAAAGACAAGCGGTTATAAATAGTGGATGGATAGTTGGAGGTAGGGCAATGTTGTCTATCAGTCAGTCCACCACATTCATGTTCCACTTAGAATTAATTGTTTTCACTTGTGATTCACTGACTTCCTCTGTAGCCATCATTGGGTCAACATTTCAATGTGTCCAATACTTTGGTTTGTAACCAAATACCTGCTGAACTGTTGACATTCCCATCAGCCTCGTTTGCACTTTGTGATTTGTGCTTATTCACACATGTTAGCATGCCAACATGATGATTAAAATGTGGCCATGCATTGTTATTTTAGGCATGTTAGCATTAAGCTCAAAGCACTGCTGTGACCAGCACAGTCAAAGGAGTCAGAACTTGTGACATTTAGTCGCAGTCTCTAGTTCAGGTTTCTTGCTGTCTGATGTTGTGTTCTCCAAAACCGTCACGTGATGTCATGATGAGGTCTCCACCACAGTCTTCCTCTCAGGTCCTGTCTTTGGGCTGTACCTGTTATCAGATCAAACAACTGAGAAACCTTTTAAATTTTATAACTATGTTTTGGTCAAAGTCCCCCAAATCAACAGAAGCATATGAACACTGTGCTCTCAAAGTTATTACTGTTAGTATCATGCAGTAAATTGCAATGTTTCAAATGTGTAGGTTAGCAGGTTAAACATGTGATTGTTTTGCTTGGCAGGAAATTAAACATTTTTCAGGGACTACTTTACCGTTAGTACTTTACCGCAGTTGTAGGGTGCGCAGTGGGTCACTCTTTGATAATTTCAGATTTTGAGACTGTATTAATTCATTTTACTACAAATGTTCTCCCCTTTATGGAGAGTGGTTCCCTGGTATTAAAGTTAACTTCATGTTAAAGTATTTCAGTTAAAGTAAACTTTCAGGTCAAATTTAAATTTAACACTTTTTTAATTAATAATTAAATCTGGTACAAGCAATTCACGCTACACAGTGTTTTCTATCAGACTGTACAGAGATACCAACAAGCTCCACAAACATATGGTTAGTGTGAGGTAGTAGGCTGAAGATGGTCCAGTTTGGATAGAAGGTTTGGAAATATGTCTGGGACTAAATCGGAGTTTGCTTGGGGGTTGATATATTTCACATATCCCATTTGTGCGAGGTATGGTAATATATTTACGAGTAAATTAGTGCGTCAATATTGATGTTTGATTTAATTGACTTGGACTTGAAGCAATGATTGTAAATAGAAATAATTGTAAGAGGAAATGTTCGAAAATGAGTGAAATTTGCAAACATTTGACTATTTCAGGAAAAATATTTGAAGAATGGGATCAAATTCATTCATGCAGACACACGGTTATAGATTCCTGAAGGACTGATTAACTCTGATGTTTGGTCCTCCCTCAACACATCTCAACATCTACATGAATATGGTAAAAGAGATTTAGAATTTGGGATGAAGACAGTAGAGCATTTTATTATTGCTTCCTTTTTCTTCCCTGTACGCTGAGAAAACTCCAAATATGGCAGAGGAGGGATGCAGGGAGGTTGTATATACCGTAATTTCCGGACTATTCAGCGCATCTGAATGTAAGCCGCACCCACTGAATTTTTAAAAAATATGTATTTTGTACATGCCTATAAGCCGCAGGTGCCTACCGGTACATTGAAACAAATGAACTTTACACAGGCTTTAACGAAACACGGCTTGGAACAAAAATAAATAGGCTTTTAAGCGCCTTCAACTTGAAAGCTGCATCATATGCCTTTCTCCGTGTCTTTGCCATGATGAGGGTGACAAAATGACTACCGTAATCAGAATCGTGACCATTCATAATGTCCGCTGTTTAAAATGTCCGCTGTTCATAATGTCCGCTGTTCATAATGTCCGCTGCTGAAGACATTCCAAGAACTAATAATGCAATTGAAGGTTGGCATAATGTTTTTAGAGGTTCATTTGGTACACTGAATGAAACACCGAGAAATTTCGTAAAAAAGTTAATTACCGTAATGAATGGGAAGTTTGAGCGCGCTCGATTTACGTCACATTATGCGACGGTGCTCAGTTTTTTGGCGACATGAAGCTTGTGAAAGCGGGAAAAATCCATAAATTAGCCGCGTCATTGTATAAACCACGAGGTTCAAAGTGTGGGAAAAAAGTAGCGGCTTATAGTCCGGAAATTACGGTAACTGGAAGTGTGTGTGTGTGTGTGTGTGTTGGTTAAATGTATACTGTACTGATGCACTTCCCTCTCTTGTCCTTCCCTATTCATTAATATACATATTTAAAAAAGGAACATTATGCAAATCCTGCTCCAGATTAGATAGCAGAGCTGGTAATTTGGTTTGAAACATAATTCTGCACACACTAACGAGTCACCTAAGGCAAAGCTTTATATTTCAACTTGGTTTAATCTAATTATAGAGCAAACATTAAAACTCCATTTGCCAGTTTTCGCCAGGCTGTGTTGTGGCCTGTGGTGCTTGTGCCACTTGTAGATGATTGCACTTTTATTTGTTCTGCTGCGGATTAGAAACAATGTGAAAACATGAGATCGCATTGAGCAAGCTGAGATAAACCCAGAACATAAGAGATTGTGGCAAAAAATAATTACCCTGAATCTGTATTCAGAAGACTTGATTCATGATTTATACATGACTCTCCATACAAGGTTGTTATTTTTGACCCCGCTAAAGACACAGTGGAGCCAGTGGCGGTGAAATATTCATGTGTCTTCATTCTCATTTGGGTTATGGCTGCTCTCAGCTCATACTAGAAAAGGCTGTAGGAGAAGGTTGGGGGATAATAATTGGAGGATAGCGGATAGAAAGCGGCTGTCACAGTTGATCCTGCCTGGGATTCACTGTGCTCAAACCCTTAACAATGATGCCTTCCCTCTGCCAAGAGATATTAAGTACAGTAATTGCCTGTCAGAGCCGCTTCATTTGGCCATGCTGCCAGGTGCCAGCTGAAGGGAAAACTCTATGAGAGAGGCAGTAGAGATTTCTCAGGCCACCTTTGATAGCCAGATGCTTGACAGTGGATCCGTCCCATTTCCTTATGTCAATGCAAGCTTTTTGTATGGGGATTTGGGCTGATTCAGGGAAAGCAGAGCTTCGAGAGGATACATTGGTTCCTGGAGATCTCTGAACTGCTCAAGCAGAATTCCAACTTCAAAATAGAATAAACAATCGGACAGATGAATGTAATTGAAGCTCTTTTATTTAAATTAATCAAATTGAGACAAATATGTCACTGAGAGCTGTGAACATCCTTTTTGTATCAATACAAATATAATTTAAAGCTAGGACTATATATTTTTGGTTTCATTTGGAAAAAAGTTCCATTATAACCTTTCGGCATATTGTAATTCAAGTGGTCTAAGAGAAAACTAGACTTCTGCACCTACTCTTGGCTCTGTTTTCAGGCTTTAGAAAATCTAGCCCATGAAGGGATAGCATGGCCAATTACAGGTAATTTCAAAATAGTTTATCTTCTGCTAATGGCTGGGGCTAGTGTTATGAGCCAACAGTAGCCCCACGGCTAAGTTATGGTCACTACAGCTTTGTGGTTAGAAGACGGTTAAATTATTAGCAACAAGGACTGTTTTTGCCTTTTCCAGAAAACAACATACCCTGGGGTAGGCTACCACTTGAATTACAATATGATAAAAGATTATTATGATTTTTTTTCCACAATAATGCCACAAATAAACTGCTTACCCCAGCTTTATAGGTCAACTGAGTGATTAACTGCTCAGAAAATATTTACATTGGAGAGCGCCTTGCCATTTAAGAGAAAATTAGTCTTTAACCATTAGCGATTATCAAAATTGTTGCAGAATAATTTTCGGTCAACTAAACGATTAGTTGACGAATTGACTAGCGCATCACAGTGCTCCTCCAAGCCTCTGTGTGTGCATATCAGAGAATGTTTATTTGACTACTAGGCCAAAATGTAAAAAAAACGTCTGCTATTAACTGTATCTTTACCATAAAGATGAATAGTATACTGAGGGGGACTATTTACTGTGCCAGTGAACTAAACATAACTAAATGTAACTAATTTCTTCGTAAGGTTAAATTAACTGTATAGTATTCATTATTTTTCATAGTAGACTGAAAACTATAGGGACACTGTACAGTATTTACATGAATGTAACACCATCTACAGTTATGTCAAGATCAAGCCGCAAACTCCGGGGCCGAGCAGTGACGCCTATGCGGAAGTGAGAAAACTGCAGTTCATCGAATGGACACTCGAGGCTCCAAACGGGAACAATTTCCATAGACCCCCATGTTAAAATGTCCAACTTTACAGCATAAATAAACACGTTTACAGCCTGCTACAAAAAAACAGATTTGTCCTCTATAGCTTTCATGACAACTGTAAAGGGGGATTTTTTAAAAATAATTTACCCATATAAATTATATTTAGGCTTAAGTTATGCATAACTAAGGGGGCGTGGCTTCTCTGAGTGACAGGTGGGTGCCGTCACTGCTAGCTGTCCGCTTTGCTCGGCGGCTCCGGGCTCAGTTTATCCGAGGATCAGAACTTGACCTCCCGCCGTGTTTGTGCTGTTGATGCCTTTTAGATATTTTTTCATGCATATATCGGACTAATAATATGGCTTGCTGTGCGGTTAAAACAGACCGTACAATAAGTCTGTGCTCCATTGTTTTCGGTTAGTGAAATTGTAGTTTTATTTTATTTATAGGTTAGCACTTAAGAGCAGGTATCGGTGTTTTTAGCCAGCTAATGAATTAGCCTTGGGTTAGCATTCGAGCGAGACATACAGATGTGCTAACGATGCTAACAGTAGCACCGAAGTCAAAACGTAATAGAGAATTAAGTGTTCAAATTAAGAGTGAAAATACTTAAGAACAAAAGGCGGCTGTGAGGTTGGAAAATAAAGGTCACCCATGTTAGCTAGTTAATTAGTTAGTTAGTTAGCTAGTTAGGTAACGTCATGCAATGTTAACATTAAACTTTCTCTCCGCTCGTACTTCTCGGTGACTTCAACATCCAGTCAGAGAAGTCAACAGACTTATTATCTCTCCTGTCTTCTTTTGCTCTCACTGTTTCCGTCCCCACCTACTAACAAAGCTGGCAACTACCTCGACCTCATATTCAGCAGAAACTGCTCTACCTCTAACCTCTCTGTAACCCTGCTTCACATCTCTGATCACTTCTTCGTATCCTACTCTCTCCCACTCTCCCAGTCTAACAAACCTAACTTCCTGAATACTGTACCTCTCCATCGTAACCTTCGATCCCTCTCTCCCTCCTCTCTTGCCTCAACTGTCCTCTCAGCTCTCCCTTGATCTGACTCCTTCTTACTCATGCTTGCCAACTCTGCCACATACACTGTCCTCTCACCTCGCAGCAGGTTCACCGGTCCCCTCCAGCTCCCTGGTTGGACTCTTTGGCTGAAAGGGAATGGTTGAAATCTAAACACCCTGACGACCTCCTTGCCTTTCAAACCCTTTTCTCTTTCATTTCCTCTATTTCTGAAACAAAAACCATTTTCTTCCAATCTAAAATGCAATCCTCTTTCTCTAACCCCAACAATCTCTGCTCTGTCTTCTCCACCCTCCTCGATCCCCCCAGTCCCTCACCCTCTTCTTCTCTTCTACCATGCCACTTTGTCAGCTACTTCTTAAAAAAAATAGATGACATACGCTTTTCATTTTCCAACTTATCGACTGACATCAATTCTTCACCATCCACATCACTTCCCTCCACTTCTTTCTCCTCCGTCTCCAAATTAAGTTCTAACCCTTGCTACCTCTGCTGTCCTACCACCTGCTCTCTGGATCCTATCCCATCTCACCTTCAACTACCTAGGTGTCCTGTCTCTCTTCTTCCATTTCTTTCCAAAATACTTGCGCGTACGGTCTTTAATCAACTGTCATCCAGGACAAAGTCAAACCACACACACCAGCTCACTCACTTTGCTCTGCATCGGCCAATCTGCTCGCTGCTCCCTCACTATGAGTGGGACCCAAATTCCCCTCAAATAAAACCTGTCTGTTTGCTGTCCTGGCCCCTAAATGGTGGAACGAGCTCCCCATTGATGTCAGGTCAGCAGAAAGTCTCCACAAGTTCCGTCGCAGACTGAAAACACACCTGTTTCAACTGTACCTCGGCCAATAAAATTTTTTTTCTTTTTTTTTTTCTGTATGTATCACTAAATTGATTGGCTTATTTTGAAGCTAATGGTTGAGTTTTTATTCTATTGTTTCTGTATGTTGCACTTACATTGGTTTGGCTTATTTGAAGCTATTGTACTGCACTCAAATGATTTCACCTATTTGAAGATAATGTACTGGCAAGATTTTTGCTGTTCGGAGTTGTATCCTGATGATTGTTTGCACTTTTTGTAAGTCGCTTTGGACAAAAGCGTCAACTAAATGTAATGTAATGACTTTGCAAGTGTTGTGTTCTTTTAATTTGAAATAGAGACGCATAGAAATCAAATTCAGAAAACTTCCTAATCATATCAACTGTATTTATTCCATGATGATATGGTACGCATTACAAAAGTACTCAGCTAAGGACCGCCCCATTTCACTGTTCCACAGACCACATTTAAGTAGTTACTCTGTCTCACAGATCCACAGAACGGCCACGATCTCTTGTTTACAACATATTTTATACCGCCTTTCAGGTATAGTCTTCTCCCACTGGTTGGCTGGGGCCAGGTCCTATTGGCCTCTTGTTGGCACTTAGGCGTGCCCACGCCTCTCAGGGCTTCTCTGCTCCAATCAGATCTTCTGTCGCCCTTTCAGGTGGTGTACTGTTCCGCTTCACAGTTTACAAATATTGAATCTTATTTCACAGTAGATTGGCCACGAAGTTACTTAATTCAATAACATCTTACATATCACATATTACATCTAAATAAGGACACAATAAGGCACATTGTAACAGTTTACATATTGATTATTCTCACAAAAGCAAGTATTAATAAAAAAAATCCAAAGTAAGAACACTGACTATCTGCTACAAAATGTAACTTAACTTGCTACCCTTTATTTATTAAAGTAAATCAAGTGACACGAAGTAAACGACTCCCTACTAAAGTTATGTGAAAATCTAAATTCGGGTTTGCTTGATTCATGGTTACACTGGACAAACTGCATGTCGAGTGTTGTAATTTACCACAATTGTTACATTACACTTCATTTAGCTGACGCTTTTCTCCATAAGGACTTACTATAAGTTCTTACAACCATGTGGATACAAATTCAGAACAGCAAGAATCTTGCAAGTACATTATCTTCAAATAAGCCAAAACAATTTAAGAATTAAAATTATAAATTTATTTAAATTCTTTAATTGTCCACGGTGCAGTCGAAAAAGATGGGTTTCCAGACTTTCTGCTGACCTTATATCAAGTGGAGCTTGTTCCACCATTTTGGAGCCAGGATAGCAAACAGGTGGGTTTGAAGTTGAGGCTGTAGAGGTTGGATAGCACATGAAGGTAGACCAGCCACGAAGGAGTTCAAGTAGTCAAGGCGTGAGATGACAAGAGCCTGGACCAGAACCTGCGTCGCCTTTTGGGTCAGTAGGGAACGTATCTGAAAGAGTGTGTCTGCAGGAGCGGGCTGTTGCAGTTATGCTGGTGGAGAAGGACAGTTGGTCGTCCAGTGTCACACCCAGATTCCTTGTAGTCCGTGTCCTGGGAAAAGACACAATCAGTTAAGTGTCATCTGCGTAGCTGTGGTAAGAGAATCCATGAGAGTGATTGACATTGCCAAGTGAATTGATTTACAGAGAAAAGACAAGGGTACCCAGGAAGGAGCCCTGACAGGGGTCCGACAAAGATCCTCTCTAAGTTACCCTGTAGGTGTGGCCTTTTAGGTTGGATTTGAGCAGGTCGAGTGCAGTGCCTGAGACTGCAGGTGTTAGGAAGTGTGAATGAGATGTTTGAGAAAAGGAAAAAGGTTAGGAGCAATAGACTGGAGAAGGTGAGAGAGGAAGTAGATATTATTTCCACCATTTTCTTTCAGCTGCCCGTAAGATTATATATGTAAAAAAACCTTGGAAGCATTTTCAAAGATTGTATAATACAATCTCAATAACATAATTCATTATCTAAGTTTTTCTGTTTAGTTTTGTATAACTGTTTTGTATTAGCCAGGAGTTAGGCTGTGCCGTCACTGCCAAGATGCCGACAGCAGGAGCCACCCTCTTTGAGCTTCACAGCGGCCGCAGAAATCTATGGGTGACGTCACGGACACTATGTCCATTATACTGTATATACTACATTCTATGGTTGTGATCCTCACAGTATGGAGATTAAGCTATTGGACTCAATTTCCCATGATCCATTTTGTCAAGACCCTCCCTCACTTCCTGCAATGTTACATCACCTTTCACACATAGGTGTGAAAACTCATCTGATAAAAACGCATCACAGAGATACTTTCGATCTTTTTCTGCCCTCTTTCCGCCCTGTTCTGCCTCTACACACCTCATTGGTGCCACTGCGGTTCCCGACTGTGTTTCGGCCGCGGCTTGTGGAAAGTACGCCACCGCAGCATTGGATGGCTCCTCTGATCACTAAACTATTTTCTTGGCAGAGCGCCTGTCCAAAGTAAACAAGTTTATTGCCTGCAGCAACTCTCTACAGCTGGCTAGCCTTCACAATAGGAGCAACAAGTAATTAGCAAGGAGCTAACTGCATTCTGCAGGATGTCAAACAGAGCGACCGGTCTCCTCTGTCCTGATCAGCTGATCGAGCAGTAACAGCAACAACGACTCAACCGGCAGCACGCCGCCAAACAAAGACAGCACTCCTTCATCTCAAAGGATTCGCCAGCTAAGCTAACAGCTGAGAGCTAAGTAGCCTTTCCATTCATGAACTGAACCTCCACTGGGCACAGTATATTATTTAGTATACACTAACTATACTATAATGAGTTCCGAAATCCTTCAACCTTTACTAGCTATTCATATGGTAATTTTGTTTATACTTATTCATTTAATTATTAAACAGATTTCCTTATTCATTCATGAGATTACACTAACTGGCTATCGTTTTACTTTGTTACAGAGTTGGTGCCCCTGGAGGTGACTTAATGTAAATGATGTTGTACTAATTACTAGTATTATGATTTATTTAATTACATTGAAGAATAACATTTTTTTTGATAATTATTCGTTCTGATAGCCATTTTAATGTCTTTTTGAGCTAATTCACCCACCTTTACTGTAGTGCCAGTTACTATCAAAAAAATACACACACTCTTGCAACAAACAAAAGCACACTGATAATATTTTGAAGGCATGACCTGCCCTATTCTGCCTCTGATTGGCTTACCATCACCCAAACCAATATAACTCCTCATGCTTAAAACTAACCAACCCAACCAACGAATGCAGCGACTATCAGGGGCAGAGCAGAGTAATTATTTACTATGTACCGCGCTCCAGAGCCATACTCTGAATTCTTATCTGAATTCTCAGAGTTTTATCAAGTTTAATCCTTAAAACGGATAAAGTCATTATTGTAGGTGATTTTAATATTCATGTGGACAGCCTTAATACTGCGTTTATCTCATTATTAGATTCAATTGGGTTCAGTCAGAATGTACATGAACCAACTCACTGTTTAAACCCTGGACCTTGTTCTGTCATATGGTGTTGAAATGTAACATTTATTAGTCCGTCCACATAATCCTCTTATCAGAGCATTTTTTAAATAACCTTTGAAGTCCTGCTACTGGACTGCAAGCCATTAAGCAAAAAATATTACACTAGATGTCTATTTGATAGTGCTGTAGCTAAATTTATGTGATTCCATCAGCACTTAATTCATTACTATATCTCAATATCAATGTAACGGAGGACTCCTGTAATAACTTTAGTCCCAAATGAATCATCCTGTTGATAGAGTTGCAGCCTCACTGCGACTGACACTCGACTCTGTCACTCCTCTAAAAAGGAAGACGGTAAAACAAAGAAGGTTAGCCCTATGGTATAACACCCAAACCTGCAGACTAAAGCAAAAGTGCAGAAAACTTTAAAGCAAATGGCGTTCCAGAAAGCAGGAAGGATCTCATTTAGTCTGATAATCTTAAAACATATAAGAAGCCTCTCCGTTATTCCAGAACAGCCTATTACTGTAGCCAGACTGACAGAGAGCCACAGCTCTACCGAGCCTTCTATTGCTTTATCGTTCAGTAGTGACGGCTTCATGAGCATCTTAACCCTCCTATTGTGTTCGTTTCTCCCCCCTTACTTTGGTGTTCCCAGTCAAATTTGACCGGTCTGTTTTAACAGCTCTTACATTAACACAAAAACCATTAATCATCACCAAATTTTATTTAACACCCTTTTAAGTTGTAAACAATGTCTCAGACTACTGGTTTACATGAATAACTGCAGTAAATATAGAAAGAATAGACACTGAAAATGTCCCAAACGTTCCTGATGGCAGCCAGTTTGTCATGTATCTCTGTGATCAAAGCGGATAATTCTCGAGAGGACATGAAACTGTTGTAAGGACATAGTTGACCGGAATATAGGCCCACAGACTTTGTGTAGCCTCATTGTTTGACCGATATACTCCTTCTAGAATCAACAGACCTATGTAGGCTTGGAGGTCTACCTGGTCCAATGCTCTCCACGTGTCCCCAAACACACGCCTCCCCTCCAGGTTTGTCATCTCCAGTATAATTTCCTCAATGGACTTTGTTAAAAAGAGTTGGAAGCAGGATTTGATGTCATCCGCACGAGATGTTGCACCGTGTTGGCCCTGGCGTCATCCTTACAATGTTTTCCACTCTTGCTCTGCCTCCTCTGTCCTGGGAGGATGAATACCAGAGCAAGTTGCTACCCTTGGACTGGAATGTCACCTCAGGTGACTGTTCTTCAGCTGCCTCTTCCTCAGGGGCCTCTTCCTCAGGGGCCTCTTCCTCGCCATCTGTTGACTGGTCAGTCTCATAAAAGTCTTGATCGAAATTAGGATCGATGTTGTCTTCCATTTCAGGGATATCCCCCTCTGTTTCTGGGTCAATTTCATCTGGTTAAAACATTTGGTCAAGAACCTTTCTGAGAGATAATCGCCTCATCAGTCGCCTACTCATTGTGCTCACAGAGTAAAATGAGAGCAAGGCACAAATAAGCTATATATAGGGGTCTGTGAGAAGATATGAACATTTTTTTTTGTTTTGTAGAAGATATGACACATTGTTTAGTCTGCCAGGTGTGGTTCACGTGGGGTGATAGGCACATGAGCGCGGGAAAGAGACCTAATTGTACTGTGTGTGTGTGTGTGTGTGTGTGTGTGTGTGTGTGTGTGTGTGTGTGT
>CALSBV010006670.1:906835-920622 GCA_943590825.1 Bovichtus diacanthus | reverse complement strand
TGTGTGTGTGTGTGTGTGTGTGTGTGTGTGTGTGTGTGTGTGTGTGTACTCTATCTGATGGATGAACAATACAATATAGCCATTACCCATTCATTTCTTATGGCGGTCAATTTTGACCGGCAACACCATAGATGTCACTCAAAATTCAATGAAAGTGGTGATCATTTAACATTTATTAGTTATATTTTATAGTATTTATTATTATTATGGTCATTATTGTTGGCGGCACCTTAAAGCTTTTTGACACCTTCCTGGATCCATCTTTTTCATATGTTATTATATTATAATTTTTGTCATATGGATTGTCTATGTTGTAATTTTATTATGTTTTATTTTTTTATTCTTGTGTCCGTCCTTGTCACAGAACGATGCAGGACCCAAATGCAGCACACAAGATATTAAGATATTGGTAATAATGTTTATTATCAGCCCAGAGCAGGTTACAGCTGATCACACAGGTCCACAGAGCGATGATAACAATCACGGAGAGAAATAAACTGGAAGAAAGCAGGAGGGTAGTCGAGGCCAGGCAGAGGGTCAGGAAATCTGGCAAAGAGGTTCTGTCAGGAGGAGGTTTAAATAGGTGTTTGATTGGTAATTGGCTGCAGCCTGAGCCCAAGGTGAGGTGAGGAGGTGGGAGTGGCTGGCAGGTGAGGTGAGGAGGAGCAGAACTGTGACAGTCCCGGGAGAGGGAACCCTCCTCAGTTGTATGTTGTACATGGAACAAGTCTGCTAGTGAAGTATATGTTACTGGTTAATTCACATCCTCAGTTTTAAAGGTACTGTGCGCTTGTTTAACAACATACTTTATATCTTTTTATGAAACTGCTGAGAGATCAAAACCTATAGAGAACTGTAGGGAAACACCACAAAAATATAGATAAAGAAATGAAGAGGGGTTTATCTCACAGATAAAACTCTGCCTTGACATCATGTCCATTTCTCTATTTCCACTGGTCAATATTACTGTACTGATATGGTCATCTCACAGCACGGTTCCCCCATGGGTGTCCACATGGCATCAATTATAGATAGTCAGTTTGTTGGGGACTATTTGCAGTGGTGTATTAGTCACATTTTGTACCGAAGTATTTGGGGCAGAAGGATGTACGTTTATGTGGGATTAAGTCATAATTAACTACACACACACAATACTTGTTAGTAGGATAGATTCATTGTTGGTTTGGATCTGCACATGGGATTTGATGAGGGTAAGAACATAAAAAGTTGCCAGCCTACACCTGAATCTGGTCTCTAACTGCACAATCCCCCTCGTAATGTATCCATGTTGCACTGTAGGAAATATAATCCACTTGGCTTTTCCAGGCTTGTGAAAAGTAGTGAATGTGTATCTGTGGCTACAGGGGCGTGAAGAGCCCGGACACTGTCACATTTCCCTCCTCAGAGCCCTCAGTGTTTGCGCTCAATCACTTCCCATCTGCCACTCTGTCACACACAGCAGACAGGTGGGGAGATGATTCATTGAGCTTCCTTCAACCAGTGAGACTCCAATGAGGGGAAGTTAATTAGTGCATGTAACTCATAGCAGTTAGGAATATAACAAGCTTTAGCAATACTGTGGAATAGAGTGCTGCTGACAGGAGCAAAATGTATATTTCAGAGAGGTGGCAGAGATCATATTTATTTAATTACTTTGGATGTAAAATGGCTGGTGGGTCAGCTTTAGGCTTGGATATTTTGAGTACAGGTCATTTGGCTGGGGTAAAAGGGAACGTGTGATAACTGACACAAGTTTTCTTTCGTTTCTACATTAAAAAAACAAGTATGACACATCAAACCAGCTCTACAATAGAGACGTTTCTGTTCACCTACAGGCTTAAATCAGAGATGCTGGAGACAAACACACCCTGCCTCTGATGTTCCCGAGACATTGGCACAGCCCTTATTTCCTCACCATGGGTGCAGTCGCTGAGTGGTGATGTACCAGCAGGCTTAAGTTTACACTTGTTTCAAAGCTGCAATGTGTAAGAAATGGCAGAATTTTTATTTAAAACATTAAAAAAATGTCCTCAAAACTGCTGCGCCCTCCTCTTCCGGCAAAGCACTCAAAAACACAAGTTGTTCCCTCGTCTCTGCCTCCCCAGACCAAAGCCGACATACAAACTATCAAAACGTAAAGTTGGAAATGGAGGATTTTTGAATCCTCCTTTAATGACCACACACATGTACACCGCACAACACACACAGTGAAATGTAGGCTCTGCACTTAACCCATCCTAGTATTAGGAGAAGTGGGCAGTAAGTATACAGCGCCCGGGGAGCAGTGTGGGGGTCCGCTGCCTTTCAAAGTACCAGTCCACACGCTGTACTTCGACTGTTCAGGGACTTGAACCTAAACCAAGTCCCTACGGACTGAGCTACTCCTGCCATAGAACCACACAGATGGCTAAACTCCACGTGAAGATTGTCAGATAGCAGTGTTATTTTGACCGGCTGTCAGAGTTTCAGCAGTCTGGTCAAATTTTGCGTATTCTTGCCCTGCTGATTGACTGATAGGCAGGAAGACAGGCAGGCATTACACAGGAGTTAAAAATACACAGTAAATATATCAACAATAGGAGAAAAAAAGATATATAGCTATAAATGCAAGACACTATAAAAAGAATGAATTAGAATACTATAAATATGAAAAAATACTACTAACTAAGATATGAAATATATAGGATAACATACGTAAGTTATAGTAAACTTTTTTAATAACTGATGAATTTAACAGTTCTCTGTTGTTATTGTTACTGTGCAGTTAGTTGGCTTTTTGCATCATTGAAACAGACATACAACACAACTAATACTACTTACAGCTCCATCTACATTAGGTGGTAGACTGGCTGGTCCACATGGGGATGATGAACACACACATTAAAATACACACTCTTACAAAGACGGTGCTCAGCTCCCGCTGTGGCCTGTATACACATGAATCAACATCACATCAATCCATCTGAGCACACATCTTCAGATAGACATTTTAATTTGTCCAATACTTTAAGGTACAATCAGATGGCCAGCATTTTTGCTTAAAACATTAAAACAAATGAACTAACGTTAAAAACAGAATGTGTAGATGTTACAGTGTTGAGGTTATGACGAAGATGTCTATGTCAGGCGGCTCATGTACAAAGGTTCTTACTCAGCGACCTGGTTTTCAACCTGACCCGTGGCTCTTTGCTTTATGTCATCCCTTCTTTCTCCCCCTTTCTCCCTACATCTTGTAGACAGATATCTACTGAAATGAGCATGCTAAGCAGCTAGCCCTGGCACATCCTATCTTGTAATACCACCTGTACCTGGAGAGGCGATTGTGAGTCTGCCCTCAGTTCAACATGAGAGGACGAAGAAGGTACAGGGTCTGTGTGCGTTTGGATAATTTGTTTATTGGATTAAATCCAGTGGCAGGAAATGTGTTTTAGTTTCATTCTCCCCACCGGGACGACAATGGTCGGCAGCTCCAGGAGACAGACCTTTGGTTAGTGGCTGCAGTAAATAGAATTCAGCGCAAACTGCCAGGGGTCTGATCTCGAGGGACCGCCCTGACTCAGACTTTCTGTTGCTGCTGTTACAAAGGCTAGACACAGCGCTGCCGCTGCCACTTAGGATGTAGTACTACTTTGGCGGCTGTGGCTCAGGAAGTGGAGTGGTCCACCAGTCAGAGGGTCAGTGGTTCGATCCCAAGTCAATCCTTTTTGTCGAAGTGTCCTTCGGCAAGATACTGAACCCCAAATTTCTCCTGATGGCCAACAGTTGTGAGTGTGTGTGAATGTTTATCACTCCTGATGTGGCACCTTGTATGGCAGCCTCTGACTGTATGACTGTGTGTGAATGGGTGAATGCTAACATGTGTTGTAAAGCGCTTTGAGTGATCGCAAAGATTGTAAAAGTGCTATATAAATGCAGACTATTTAATATAAACAAATTATCACTTCGCACAAGGACCGTATAGCCCCGTTAGTGGCACAAACACACAGATGACTTGACGTAAACTGGAGAACATCTTGAAATGGGATCTCTCCAGTTGCAATGCCAAATCGGGCAAGGGGCATAAAGTACCTCACCCCCTGTCCTCCTTCATTTTGATCTCAAATACACAGCTGTAAAGTTTCTTGACGGAATCTTGCACGGTTGCCACGCTATCGCAGTTCAAAAATCCGTCTACAGACAGATAGGTAGGCAGACAGAAATAAAAACACCTGGCAAATGACTAAAAACCTCCCCTCTGTATTAGTTCCCGCTACAGTAGGTGTCTCCAGGAGAATTTTTTGCTGTGATGACACAAACAGACTGACAAGTTGAAAGCATTACCAGCGTTGCTGTTGCGACTGTTAATAACCTGCAACATGAATCAGCCTCATGCAAAGCGTTATACCTGCTAATCATCAACCTGTTCCTTCTTCAAGAGCAAACAGTGAGGTGCAGAACAATGTGCACTCCAATGCAAGACAATCAAAAGTAAAACACACACATCTTCTCCAGTACCTCATGCTTTATCTGGCCTTCATCAGGATGGTGCCTGAGGCTTCTCCAGGTTTCCTTATAAAGAACATATCTGTCATGTGATTGATATATAAATGTCAATATAATAATACAAAAAGTAGGTTGAAGAATACATCATGCTTTTTTATCCATTGATGGCTTAAGATGAAAAAGTTGATTGTAATAATATACTCTGTATTTATGTTATTTTCCTTTGTTTTTGTATAAACTAAGGAGAATAGTATTTTTAAAAAGAAAAAGAAGACTAATACTTTATAAACATGGTGATATTTAGATCATATGACAGATCAATGTGTTGTATATAAGGAAACCACAAAAGTCCTCAGGCACCACCCTGATGAAGGCGAGACAGTTTTCTAGTTCACCAAATGTTTTCAGCTATCTTGCAAAAATAGTTGTGTGATGTTTTAATTATGACAGACAAACATGAGCATGTTAACATTGTCATTAGACCTTTTTCAGACATGATATCTGTTAAATTGCTGGCTTCATTTGTTTCTTAAAATAATAAACCACTAGGTTTCCACATCTGGTGTCACCGTTGCTGGCAATATGGCATCTGTTTTGTTGCTATGCTCCTGAGGTTTAGTATCCCTTGCTCAGTGTTGTTTAATAGTGGTTACAGTGTTGACAGGAATGATATTTAAGGTATCAGTCAATCAGAAAGTATTTCCCATGGCCATTGTACTGTATAACGTCTGAGAACAATGGCGCTGTAACTCTCATTGTGCGTGTGGTACAGTAGGTGTGTCCTACTTTAAACTTCACCGCCCTCCGATGAAATATGCATGGCCCAGCCCACATAAATGTTTCAAAACTCCCCGGGACTAAAATTACTTTCATGTTTTGGAGAGAGCTGGACTGAAATGAGGCTGTCTTTTGCTCAAAGCAAAGATTCACTTCAGGAATTGTGATGTTTGGGAGAGGCTCAAAGCAAAGCATGGCTGTGAGGATGACATATGCCTCGCAGTTCTGTTTTTATTATTGAAGGATTTAGAGGTTTAGAGGAAGGTGGAGGAAGTGGTGCAGGTTAAGTTGAAGGGTTTGTTTTCGTTCGATTTGTTCGTTCGATGAGACAAGATGAGATGAGAGGCTGACAGTGGACTGCCAGCTGACTGCCTTCCAACTCCCAGTCCCTGCGAGTCTGCCCCTCTCCTCCTGTTTCCTGACAGGGTGTGTAAAGATTCATAAAAGTAAAAAGCACCTGGGGCAAAGTAATGCAAGGCAATGCATTCAGCCTGTGGCTCTGTGAGCACAGCGCTCCGACGTGTCGAACTTATATCATATATATCATATATCATATAATCACTTTGCGTCAGCTTCTTGAGCCGTGTGTTGCCGTGCGACACCTTGGAGTCGTGTGTGTACAGTCACACAGACTGTATAGTGTCGGCATATGCTCTGGGTGATTATCAATATATGAAAGCAATACTGTTTACCGCTTTGAGTTATGTTTTTATATTATTTTTGCTCCGAAGTCTGTTCTACACCGCGGGGGTTGCAGCTGAAATATTATCATACACGTCATCATTTCCCCAAGAGGATGAATAAAGTATCTAAGATTCTATAAGAATATATCTAAGCAACACCTTCATTTAATGGAATACACAAATGTAATTACAGTGAGATCTGCTCGTGCTCTAGTTGGGCAGTGAGATCATATTTTTATTATTTACACATTCAGTCAGGTTTTCTGCCAGCTGTCCTTCCTGCATGTGGCTGTTTCAACTGTTAGTTTTAGCTGGATTATATGTTGAACTTCTTCATATTATTGTCGAATATTGTAGTTTGCTCTTCATCTGTGAAATATGACGCTCTGCTGACAGCACACGTGTCCCTGTTTGTGATTGGTCATATGCTGCAAACCACGGCCCTTTTATGTGAACGCACTCATCGTATTATTATCATATAATGAATGGCATCAGGGGTAATATTAATGTTGTATAACTGGAAAGTGTCAGTGGTCAACTATCTGAACCAGTCACGTGGTATCGAGGGACAGCGAGGCTTCGGATGTCATCAATGACGTCATTTGTCTAAAACGATACAAGCCTCCTACGTGTCTGTGTTGTTGGTAGCATACTTGAGTTGCTCTTGCTTAACTCAGTTACTGTTGTTATATTCTTTATCACAGCGGCTAACTACCTGTCGTATATCTTAAACCTGCACTAGTGCTTCTTTAGCACTTATATCTCTCTCCTTCAATTTCTTTTCTTAGCAAGTCTTTCGCTAAATCCACAGTTGTTTTACACTTCTTCCGGCTCGCGATGCCGTCCCACTCTTCCTTTTCTCGTCTTTCCTGCTCGGTGTGTTTCATGTTTAGCTATTCCTCTGCCTCCTTTAGCGATAATGATACATGTATTAAATGTAGTTTATATTCAGGGTTGGAGGCGAGTTTTAGAGGGCTAGAAGCGCGGCTCCGCACCATGGAAGGTAAATTAGCTACTGTAGCTGTAAGCAAGCCCCCTGTAGCCGGTGCGGGCCGACCAGAGCTAGCTCCTGTTAGCTGTACCCCGGCGGGTCCCGAGCAGCCGGGAGAGTGGCTGACTGTCCGTGGGAAGTGTAAGCAATCCAATCGCTTACTGTTTCTAACAGGTTCTCCCCACTCAGACACACCTGCTGACAAGCCAACTCTGGTTATCTGTAGCTCAGTTATGAGGTACGTGAGGTTTGAGAGACCAGCGACAATAGTCACGTGCATCCCGGGGGCCAGAGCGGGCAACATAGAAGCACATTTAAAACTGCTGGCTAAGGCTAAACGTAAATACTGTAAGATTGTTATCGACGTCGGCAGTAATGACACCCGATTGCGTCAATCGAAGTGCACTAAAATTAACGTGTAGTCGGTGTGTAGATTTGCAAAGACAATGTCTGACTCCGTAGTTTTCTCTGGTCCCCTGGCAAATCTAACATCTAACATCAAAATCTGACATGTCATCATTCCGTCGCTGGCTGTCATGGTGGTGTCCAGATAATGATGTGGGCTTCGTAGACAATTGGCGGACTTTCTGGGAACTCCTGCTCTGATTAGGAGTGACGGCATTCATCCTACTTTGGAAGGAGCTGTGTGATAATAAGCAATATATAAGCTGTTACAATGTGCCTTATTGTGTCCTTATTTAGAAGTATTAAATGTGATATGAAAAATGTTATTGAATTAAGTGACTACGCATAGTATAGTGGCCAACCTCCTGTGAAATAAGATGCAATATTTATAAACTGTGAAACGTAAAGGTACACCACTTCCTAAAAGGGTGACTGAAGATCTGATTGGAGCAGAGAAGCGCTAAGAGGCGTGGACACGCCTAAGTGCCAAAAAGGGGCCAATAGGACCTGGCCCCAGCCAACCAACGGGACAAGACTATACCCAAAAGGAGGGTATAAGATGTCTCACAGAGTAACTACTTAAATGTGGTCTGTGGAACAGTGAAATGGGGCGGTCCTCAGCTGAGTACTTTTGTAATGCGTAACTAGAAGAATCTCGTTTAGTCTGGCTAGATAATCTTAAAACATATAAGAAGACTCTCCGTAAAAACAGAGCAGCTTATTACTCTTTATTAATAGAAGAAAATAAGAACAACCCCAGGTTTCTTTTCAGCTCTGTAGCCAGGCTGACAGAGAGCCACAGCTCTGCTGAGCCTTCAATTGCTTTATCGCTCAGTAGTGATGACTTCATGAGCTTCTTTAACCATAAAATTCAAATTATTAGAGACCAAATTAATCAAATACATCTCCTCTCCTCAATTGGTAAAACATGCTGTCTTTGTTTGGTGGCGTGCTGCCGGTCTTTGTGTCTTTATGCTGTTTCAGCTCGTTCAGCTGTGTGCAAGACGTTGGAATCTGGTTGTTTGTTATCCTGCAGAAAGCAGTGAACTCCTTGCTAACTACTTTTTGCACCTATTGTGAAGGCTAGCTGGCAGATAAGAGCTGCTGCTACTAAACTTGTAGCTTAGACAGTGTGCTTTTCATTGATAAATGCTCATCCTTAAGCATTCTTCACAATATTGTCCTTGCCATCAAATGCCTGGAGTGAAAATCTCTCAATAAACATAATGTGAAGTGGATGCAGTCCTTGAATGATGACGTTAAGGATCAACATGTCAAATCGCTCTTGGGTTATGGTGGAGATACCACCCCTGAAATACTGGGCTACACTGCCTTGTATGAGGGGAACAGGATGTTTAATGGCGTGTGCTCCTCTTCTTGGCTTGCTCATATCCATGGAAGCCATTTTAGTTTTGGCACATCATGTTGAATCAATGGTCTTTTAACACATTTTAACAAAAAAAAAAGTCTAATAATAATATTATCTATAAAGTCAAGTACTTAATTTATTCAAAGTATATAGGTGGTGACCCATTTATTATTTTTCCAGCTATTGTAATGTATGTCTCTCTTGGCTTGCTCCACCTCTGTCTCTCACTGTTTGTTCTCCAGGCCTGTCGTGGCTGTCTGTGGTGCTGAAAGAGCACACAGCTCAATTCATTGTAAACTACTAGCAGCTTTTTACTAAATTGAATTGTTTAAGCTAATGTCCGCTGATAAATAACACGTGCTATTAAATGCAGCGAAGGTCAAGGCTTTTCCTAATTCAAGAGCAAAAATGTCATTGTGGAATTGTTTAGATTTTTTTTTAGGTTGATCTGTCCACAATGCTGAAAGTGCACATTATGCATTTAAGTTGAAGACCAAGAACACATCCATAGAGCAACAGAGGAAACTATAAGACTTCGGGCCCAACCATTGGAGGAACTTTAAGGCCTCTTGAGTTGAGAGAACCCATGTTTCTGAATACAGCTGTGTGCTGTATGCTTAGGATACTATATTTGAATTAAATAAGTAAAGAGAAGCAATTAAAATATGCAGAAAATCCTTGCTCGTGAGTTGTGTGCAGGTGTATGTTCTGTATACACATAAGTATGAATGTCTAGATGTATGTCTGGGTATGTATATTCACCTGCATCCATTATAATGACTTAGAGTGACTATATGTTTGCTTTTGTGGGTCTGGCATCTTATTCTTTCACCTTATGTCCTTATACATATAGAGTTTTGTTTTATTTATTTCATTCACTGCTGTTTTGCTGATTGTATGTGGACATCTCTTCGGTTCAAATACTAATAGAAAATTGCTCACAAAAGAAGTTGAAGTTTGCTTATGTTTTGGGTTTTTCTGCGGTGTGTGTTAGAGTCACATTAGCTCTTGCTTATGGCCACCACTGATCCACATGGCGCTCCCAGCACAATCCCCAACCAGCCTCTCAACAGACGAGAGCAAGTGGTCCCAATTGTCAGGGGCCTGAATGGAGTTGATGTGTGAGCATTGACAGTCTGGTTCCCCTGTCTGCCGCTACAGTTGTGGCATGACAAGTTGACGAACAGTCAAAGGGGAGATGACTGCAATGGTTGAGCTGCAGCCCCTCTCTGTCTCCTGTGATCTTTGTTGGAGCAGAAATGAAAGCTGTTGGGCTAAGTAGAGTCTGATAGTAGAAATGATGGAAATGACAGCAGAGGGATTGAGAGGCAGTCAAGAAATAAACACTGCAGGCACCGGGGCTAATGCCACTGTGCGCTGAGATTTCACAATGGTAAAAGTTCATAAATATTATGTATCCCTATTATCTATTCCAGCAAAGCATAAATGTTCTTCAGTGTAGAGATATTTACACAAACCTGGATGCTTTCTGAAACCACCCTAATTGTACATTTCTAGATGATTGGCTTTGGTCGTTGTGTCATGTGAGCGAACCCAACCCACCTTTGTGATGGGGCTTGCTGCTTTGTTTTCAGTGTGCTCCATATGTAACCTAGAGTACAGTAAGAGAAGGCTGCTCCATATGTAACCTTGCATACAGTAAGAGAAGGCTGCTCCATATGTAACCTAGAGTACAGTAAGAGAAGGCTGCCTATGTACTTGAATTCATTCAAAGGTAAGGCTTTATTTCTATCCAACCTCTAATCTCAGACTACTGTGTTTTTTAGTCACTTTACCAAGAGGACAGAGAGTCCATAGATCTGTGAGAGCTCTCGCATCAATGCAGCCATGGTTATTGCCATTTGTTTGTCCTAAATTATGTATGTATATGTATATTTTCCTGACTTCCTGCTGTAGAACACTGCATAAAAACTTCTATTTGTGTAAACAAGAAGGGAGCCTGGTCCCAGAGCATGAGTGCTCTTGATGGATATTAAGGACCAATTTTGCCTTTTAAGGTCAGTAGAATCCGGGAAGACCCTAGATCTGTTATATTGTGAGAGGAATGTAGCCTCCTTTATGTTTTTTAAGAGACCTGTTTCCCTTAATTTAGAAAAGCTTGCTTTGAAACACAGACATAAGCTAAAACAATCACTTATTGGTTTCCCCATGCGATGAAATTGCAGGGCTACCATCGTACGACCCTCAAACATGACATATCAGATACCACTGTTCAAATAAAAGTAGGTTTATTTGTGTGTTGGAGTGAAGCAAGTGCATGCCTGTGTTCTTATGGTTACACTATGTGTAAAATAGAAACTCTGTAAACATCCCCCTCCTACTTCCATTGGTGTGCTTTGTCTGTGCGATAGTTATTCATTATTTTTTTTTATAAAGTTGATTAGTGTTAGAACATATAGAACCGCCTTCCCCTGTTATGCATGCCTGAAATGTTCAACTGTAATGGAAAAAACAGTTTGTTTAAAATAAATGTTGTAAGGTCCCCTCCAGTTTGAGTTATGTTTTTGTTGTCATTCAGTACTTCCTGTTTTATTTTTTGTTCCTCATATCTCCTCTCGTTTCAGAGTCTGCACTTCCTGCCCTTGTGTGTTTCTCGTCTGTTATCATCCACCCTCACCCTAATGAGTCTCACCTGTGTGTCATGATCCGCTCCCTCCCAGAGTAGTTAGTCTGTGTTTTATTCCCCTCGTTGCCAGTTCGTCTGTGCAGCTCCATGTCTAGCCTTCCAGCGATTATCCTGGCATTACTGGCTTTTGATCCCTGACCCTGTTTTTGCCCACTCCTTGTCTGTTATGGTTGCCTTCCTGATTGATCTCCCGTGCACCAAACTCTGCAAATAAAGACTGTTCTTTTAACCTAAGCCTTCTGTCTCTGAGTCGTGCTGTTGAGTCCTTTGCCTGTGTTCCCATGGACTCAGCCTAGTCAGAGGCTGTGCAAGCAGCCATGCGATTCGCCGAACTAGCTGCAGCTCAAGCTCCTGCAGCAATGCTGACACTACTACCTTTGGTTCCTCACCTCTCCAGACCAGAGCGGTTTTCTGGGGATTCTGATAACTGTTGGACTTTCCTGGTCCAGTGCGGGTTGCACTATGAGCTACAGGCGTCCTCATTCCAGACAGAACGAGCCAAGGTAGACTACGTTATCTCACATCTCACCGGCAGAGCGGAGGTGTGGGCTACGGCGGAGTAGCACTCATGGGTCTGCGCCAGGGAAAGAGTCATGTTTTCGACTACGCTGTTGAGTTTCTCACTCTGGAAGCGGACAGTGGCTGGAATTCTTCTTCCTACTTCGACGCTTTCCTACATGGACTTTCTGACCCCATCAAAAACCAGTTGGCTCCTCAAAAGCGTCTGGATACGTTTATTGCCCTGACAATTAGAATTGACAGTTGTCTTCTGGAAAGACAAGGGCTGTTGTTTCCCTGCCCGGTCAGAGTGGCCGGTCTACGGAAAGCCTTTCTTTTTCGTGGCGCTCTTCCCAGCAGCGCTTTCCGATGGCTGACTCACCACTGCCGCCTACTGCCCAGGAGCAATCAATGCAGTTGGAGAGCCAAACTTATTCCTGTGGAGCAAAAGCATATGGAAAGGCAGATCCATATACTGCTCTCAGAAAATATACAGTAATATAATGACAACACTGCTGCACAAAATACAGCAGTGTACTGGTATTCAAGACATTGTAATATTACAGTAACATACTATTATGTAGATTATAGTAGGACAACTGTAAAATTAACAGCTAACTAATGGCAACCCTGCTGCCAGTATTTTACTGTTAATCTACATGTGACAATATGATAATATATTTATTTAGAATATTGACAAAAGTTCAACCATTTGTTATATCGAGATTGATTGTCTATCTGTTTGTTCACATCACAAACCTGGACATATGCAAATAAATGTTTCAGTGAGAAAAAGGTACTTGTTGACTCATTTAGACAAGTTTCTTAACTTCCCAAACACATGAAGTTTATATTACAATACCAAGTATCAATGAAGCACTGAGCATTTCCATTGAGCCATAAATGATCTTGCTTTTCATGCGTGTTTAATGTCAGGTGACAGCAGTGTTATGCCTACTGAATGCCACCATATCTAGAATTGTTATGATTATTGTTAATACTGCTGGTAATACTGCTTTTCTGCTTCCAATCTTTATGCTAAGCTAAGCTAACCACATATTGACTCCAGCTTTGAACTTAAGATACAGTCATTAGATATCAATCTTCTCACATCTTCTCACTCTATGAAAGAAAGTGAATAAGTGTGTTTCCCAAAATGTTGAAAATGGACCAAAGTTTTGGCCAAAGGGACATTTTGATAGATGCCAGCTCCTGAGTCAGAGCCCATGATCACCCTGAATATCCTACCAAGTGTTCTGACAATCTGGCCTGATTTATCTTGCTCTGGGCCAAAGTGCTGGATGGATGGAGAAAAAAATGACACACTGAATTTGATTGAAATTGCCCCACTAGCAATACGAAAAAAATTAAAACAATCTAGAAGTCTGCTCAAAGTTATTCGGATGTTCATATTTCAGTTTACATAAAATTGTGATGTAGCATTTACTGTGCAACATTTAATTTCACAGCATAGCAGTGATTTACTGTAGTCGAGCATCAAGCCGTTTCATAGTGCTTGCAACCTTTGGACTGTAAGAATGCAGACTAAAGCTGGCCAGGCACCTCATCTTCACTCTTGTCCCTGCTGTTGATTTCAGAAGCTGGCCCTTCCACTGTTAAACAGCGGAACACAATTCATCAACATTCCTCAGCCAAAGAATTTTCTGTTTCATGCTCACACTCTTTTCTTTGCCCCCTTCCTCTAGCTCCCTGACACTTGAGACTTTCTGCCACTATCTTTACAAACAAAGTGGCTACTAGTCTCCGAGCCAGTCACCCAAATCCTATAGCCGACTTCAGTGGGTCATCAGTAAAAGTAGACAAGATGACAGGGTGACTGCAGAGTAGGAGGATGTAGTTCTCAAAGTGCAGTCGCTATAATGAAACAACCTTGGCCACAACTGTCAAACTTTTTGCATCCCATGTTCCGTGCTG
>CALSBV010006670.1:758089-781177 GCA_943590825.1 Bovichtus diacanthus | reverse complement strand
ACAAAACACATGTAAACCGGATGGGCATACTCCCAGGCCCCCTCCAGGATCCTTGTGAGAGTGAAGAGCTGGTCCGTTGTTCCACGGCCAGAACGGAATCCGCATTGTTCCTCTTCAATCTGAGGTTCGACTATCGGCCGAACCCTCAATTCCAGCACCTTGGAGTAGACTTTACCCGGGAGGCTGAGCAGTGTGATACCCCTGTAATTGGCACACACTCTCTGGTTCCCCTTTTTATACAGGGGAACCACCACCCCGGTCTGCCACTCCTTAGGCACTGTTCCCGACTTCCACGCAATGTTGAAGAGACGTGTCAGCCACGACAGCCCCTCCACACCCAAAGCCTTCAACATTTCTGGACGGATCTCATCAATCCCCGGGGCCTTGCCACTGTGGAGTTGTTTGACTACCTCAGTGACTTCCACCAGGGAAATTGCTGATGATCCCCCATAATCTTCCAGCCCTGCCTCTATCAAAGAGGGCGTATTAGTCGGATTGAGGAGTTCCTCAAAATGCTCCTTCCACCACCCGAGTACCTCCTCAGTTGAGGTCAACAGTGTTCCATCCCTGCTGTAAACAGCTTGGATGGTTCCCCGCTTCCCCCTCCTGAGGTGCCGGACAGTACGCCAGAAGCACTTTGGTGCCGACCGAAAGTCCTTCTCCATGGCTTCTCCGAACTCCTCCCACACCCGCTGCTTTGCCTCTGTCACGGCCGACGGGCCTGTCAGTACCTTGCAACCGCCTCTAGAGTCCCCCGTGATAACATATCTCGGAAGGACTCCTTCTTCAGTCGGACGGCTTCCCTGACCACCGCGGTCCACCACGGTATTCGAGGGTTACCGCCCCTTGAGGCACCTAAGACCTTGAGGCCGCAGGCTCCCGCCGCAGCTTCAGCAATGGAAGCTTTGAACATTGACCACTCAGGCTCAATGCCCCCAACCTCCACAGGGATGCCAGAGAAACTCCGCCGGAGGTGTGAGTTAAAGGTCTCTTGGGTATGGGCCTCCTCCAGACGTTCCCAGTTCACCCGCACTACCCGTTTGGGCTTACCAGGTCTGTCCAGACTCTTCCCCCACCCCCTGACCCAACTCACCACCAGATGGTGATCAGTTGACAGCTCCGCCCCTCTCTTTACCCGAGTGTCCAAAACATGCGGCCTCAGATCAGATGATACGATTACAAAATCGATCATCGATCTTCGGCCTAAGGTGCTCTGGTACCATGTACACTTATGAGCATCCTTATGTTTGAACATGGTGTTTGTTATGGACAGCCCATGTCTAGCACAGAAGTCCAATAACAAACAACCACTCGGGTTGAGATCAGGGAGGCCGTTCCTCCCAATCACGCCTCTCCAGGTGTCTCCATCGCTGCCCACGTGGCGCGTTGAAGTCTCCCAGTAGAACTATGGAGTCCCCTACTGGAGCCCCCAACAGGACTCCATTCAGGGTCTCCAAGAAGGCCGAATACTCTGAACTGCTGTTCGGTGCATATGCACAGACAACAGTCAGAGTTTTCTCCCCCATAACCCGTAGGCGTAGGGAGGCGACCCTCTCGTCTACCGGGGTGAACTCCAACGTAACGGCACTCAGCCGGGGATTTGTGAGTATCCCCACACCCGCCCGGCGCCTCACACCCTGAGCAACTCCAGAGAAGAATAAGGTCCAACCCTTATCCAGGAGTACGGTTCCAGAACCGAGACTGTGCGTAGAAGAGAGCCCAACCAGATCTAACTGGTAGCGCTCCGCCTCCCGCACAAGCTCCGGCTCTTTCCCCCACAGAGAGGTGACGTTCCACGTCCCCAGAGCCAGCCTTTGCCGCCCAGGTCTGGTCCGTCGAGGTCCCCGACCTTCACTGCCACCCGTCTGGCAATGTACCCGACCCCAACGGTTCTTCCTGCGGGTGGTAGGCCCAAAGGATGGAGAGGGGGTGGGGTGCCACGTTGCTTTTTCGGGCTATGCCCGGCCAGGCTCCGTGGCAAACCCGGCCACCAGGCGCTCGCTGACGGGCCCCCCTTCTAGGCCTGGCTCCAGACGGGGGCCCCGGGCTTCCTCCGGGCAGGGTCACACCTCCTCTTTTTTGTTGTTCCATTGAGGCTTTTATGAACCATTCTTTGTCTGGCCCCTCGCCTGAGACCAATTTGCCATGGGAGACCCTACCAGGAGCACTAGGCTCCCGACAACACAGCCCTCAGGTTCATAGGAGCACCCAAACCCCTCCACCACGGTAAGGTGATGGTTCTCGGAGGAGTTGCTCTGTAGCATTGGTTCCCAAATTTTTTCAGCTCAAGACCCAAAAGACAAATAACCCAGACCATTAATTTAAAATGTATATGAAATGTATTTCTTTAAAAAAAAGTACATCACAGCAATAATCAAATGTACTGAGTTTTATGTTAAGTGTCTCACCACCTCATAACAAATACACTATGAACCTGCAAGGAAAAATGAGGAGAGAGAAGCAGTAAGGTGTAGAGGACTCACTACCATGGAGGCTGAGCCATGGGACTCAACTTCCCAGGACTTTCCCTCTCTCCTATGAATTAAGAGGTCATCTGAAACAACAGCAGTTATCCTTCATTACTGCAATAGGAATGTGTAAGAGGTTGTCACAATTCCAAAAATAGATATAAAACTTGGTGGCAGGGGTCAGTTGTGCTCCACCATCATACAGTATGTTTTTTTTTTTTTTTAGAGCAACATATATTCCTCTGAAGCAGTGAGCTGCAGTGCCATCTAATGGCAGCCATCAGCTCACATCAGTCAGACACACCCTACCTATTCTTACTGCACTACATTCTGATGCAGAACGGACATAGCCTGTGGTGCTGAATACCAAAGTTGGTGTAACAGAATTATCATCACTCCTTATATGTCCATGTGCCATGTCATTACTGTCCCAATGCAGAAGCCTTGGAGACAGACAGAAAATGCAATGAATGAAAAGTGGAGCACAGCAGCACTCTGAGTGGAAAAAGTAAAATTCAGAGTCCTATTTATATTCTATTTCTCAAATTCTTAGCCTTGCCCTGTAACTTTAGTTGGAGAAAATAATACAGAGCTGCACATGACAAGACACATTCAGGCAAAGAGTGAACTTACCCTGACTATGCACAACTTGAGAGAAAAGGAATAGAGGAATGCATTGTGCCAGTGTGGTTAAAAAGTAAAACTCTCATTAAGGCCTTTCGGGACAAGAGTGTGTGAAATGTTGCCTACATGGACCCAAGTGCGGAGAACACAACACACATGTAATTTCTGACTTCAAGAAACTTTACATTTCTCTTCTTTGCTAACAACAAAACATTACCTGACAAAAGACAATGAGGCGTTAGTATACCTTGCTGTCCAGATCTTGGTTGCTGTGTCTCGGAAATACTGTGCGCAAACATTGGTCATTGGGATTCCTGTCTGCTGGTGCCAATGTCGGGGAACACCCAGGACAGCACTGGAAAAACATCATGACAGCGGTCATGACGAGATGTTTAATATTCTGGAATATCACCTGCTCTAATGAAACTTACTTTTTCAAGGTCAATGAAACTGAACTGAGGACAGTCAAAAGCAGCACTAGAATATCAATGTGTTGTGGACAATGATTGCATAACTTGAAACTAAATGAACAAACTACATAGTATATGACACTGAATCTTTGCTGATTTGAATCATACCATTCAGTTTGAGAGTAGACCTAAACAGACAGTCAAATAGTATAAGGAGTAACTTTTAAAAATAGCAAGACCATTGAATAATTGCTACAGCAACAAATTGCCAGTGTGGAATGTTTTGATACAAAAAAGCTTGAGGATGGAAGTCATTAATGCATAATCAAACCTCTTGTAAGAGTGTAGTTATAGTATGTGCTGCTTTAGAAGGTAATAAGGATTTAGTTTTTTCTTTTCTGTTTCTATTCATTATTTAACTGTTTGGCCAAAGTCTGTTTTCTTCATTAACCCTTGTGCATCCATAAAAACAGTTTGCCAAAAAAAATGCAATAAAATCATGTACTAATATTACTTTTTCACTTTCATTTACTTAAATCTTTTAACCAACTTCAAGCCTGATCATCACTACCAAATATACATTAATTTTCAGAATTTGAATTACTAATTTAAAAACAAGCAAACAAATTGACATTTATTTGCCTTTGACTGGTGGATGACCACTCCACTGAGCCACAGCTACCCCATAATGGCTGTTGGATCAAAAATTGTGGTTTTAATTGGTACATTTTGGTCCTTAAGGGTCTGAGTGTCTGTATTTTAGATACACACTTTATTAAAAGAGCTGAGATGGAACTTCCATATTTCAATAAAAGAAAAGAAAAAAAACTCGACCCTTGCCAAAATGAATGACCTATGCATTAACACAACCAAAATGAGCAAGAACATTTTAAAATGTCCCTACTTAGGCACAAGGGCTAAAAAAAAATAAAAGGCACAGTCACATTTTTACAAAAAGCCCTTATTTAACAGCAGCAATATGTGCCTCCTGTAAGATTTAAAACCACACATTGACTGTTAAAAGTCACATTATCCCAAGTAAGAGTCAACAGGAAGGCCATGTTCTTTTCACAGCCAGTCATGCATATGCAATGTAATCAAACTAATTGTCATACCTACTGTATCTCCATGCTTTAACAAATGTAATCAAATATGTTCTCCCCACTGTGATGTAGAGGCCTAATAGAAATCCCATCATACACACTAGCCAACTCTAAATAAGTCAAAAATAATCATGGTGTGTGGGGTCTGTTTATTTCCCTCTGTGCATTCCTGATCAAAAGGTTAATTATTAGTGTGTTTTGAAGGAGTACACATATATTTACTCAGCCTGGAGAGGTTCCATTATCTCTCAGTCTCAAACCTTGTCTTCTCAGGGTGAGCTATTCTCATTGCTAACAATGCAGCAGCTACACACCCACATGTGCACAGATAAGAGCTGCAGTGATAGTTGAATCTGCAGATTGAAAGAGCTCTGCATCATGGAGCAGATTGAAGAGATGCCAATATTACCGACATGACAGGATTCACCATATGGAAACAAAGAGCTTTCTACAATCACTTCAAGTTGTATTTGCTCTATGTTTTCTGCTGTATTGTGAAAAGCCTTTGTGATAGACTGGACATATTGGACCACAGTGTGTTTGACTCTCAAATTGCCTCAGCCCCACCCTCAATTTAAACGTTGTTTGAAATTAAGTAATGTTTGTAAATTAGGCTTTCAAAATAATTCTTTATCATATTGCAAATGTTTTATTTTTGAAAATCCACGATCAAAACTCTATTCTAAAATGTAATTGTGATTTATGGTTCCACAACTTGTGTATTTCATACATGTTATAACTTGGTAGGTATATTTATCTTGAGGAAAAGTAAACACAGAATGAATTCTCTGTAGCCGTTTCTGTGGAAAAAGTTAAAGCATTGTAGATCCACTATGAGGAAAGAGTCATCCAAAAGTTGAGAGAGTGGAATTTTGGAAGGTTTTTAAAGCTGTAGGCTAACAGTTATTTGCCCCAATCACTGTTGTTCTTGCCAAAGTGAAAATGGTGAGTATCAGTATTCCCTTTCATAGTCTCTCTTATGTCATGTGGGTGTTGTTGTACCACTTGTAAATACCATTCACATTAATATCTACATTGTATTTGCAACTGGGAAACAGATTTTTCTGAACGCACTAATCTGACTGTCCTGAAAAAAGTGCCTTAAAATGCAAACAATATAAATCAATAAATATTCTGTTAAATATTGGTTTTGGATATCTGATGATATGAACGTCACAAGTCATAAACATAACCTAAGCATTGCATGAGGTGCCTTTGAAGCATCTCAAACTGTTCCTCAAGCACAATGTCAATCGTGTATGCAGCAAAAGTATCTGTTTTTTGTCAGCTAACAATGTCTTTGTAACAGTGAACTGACATTAATAAATTCTTCAATTATGTTAATCAACATTTTATGATAGAAACATCTGTAAACTGCTGGCTTCTGCTTATTTTGTGACCCCACGGTTCATTTGCTGTGACCAACCCAGTCTCTTACAAAACTAGAAAAGTGCACTCTGTAGAACGCAGATCTCCACCAGGTGTGTCTGACTCTGATCCACGGCTCCAGACAAACTGTTTTTACCATCGTCCTGGAACCAAAAACCAATTCCTGGATGGCATGCAAACGGAGCTATGTGTCCCTACTGGAGAACCTGGGAGCAAACAGAGTTAGGCACAAAGAGACAATTTGGAGGTCCATTACCTGGATCTGGTTGAGTCTGTTTAGCGCTTTTAACCAAGGATTACATTTTCTGGTCCGACAGAGAGCGTTGACAGAGAAGAGCTCTGACTCCAGTGTCTGAATAATCCACTTCTACTATGAATTGGCGAAAGCCTCGACGAGCAACTCTCCTCCGTCTGCCTGGGAGTAAGGTCTTTAAGATCATCACGCCGAGTTTCAGAACGCAATCGGCAACCAGGTGGACCAGCTGTCTGGACAGATTCAAAGCTGGGGGCGCATCTCAAGGCCTTCTGTCCGTTGGATTCCACGCCAGGAGCCACGGCGTCTCCAGTCCAAGAGGCAGTTCCTGTCGTCACCACCGCCCCGACGTCCTTGTCGTACCTGACTCTTCACCTCTCCAGACCTGAGCGTTTTTCTGGGGACTCTGAGAACTGTAGGGCGTTTTTGACCCAGTGTGGATTACATTTTGAGCTACAGGCAGCCTCCTTCCCCACGGAGCGCGCTAAAGTAGTATATGTGATTTCATATCTCTCAGGCTGGGCAGAGCCATGGGCAACGGCGGAATGGGCTAGGGAGTCTCCTCTCTTTCACTCCCTGGGAGCTTTTACAGAGACTTTACGGTGGATCTTCAATCGCACAGCTCTGGGTCGAGAGGCCACCAGAGCCCTCACAAGTATCTGACAGAGGGTTTGACGGAGGTGTCAGGTTTCTGATTACGGCGTAGAGTTCCGGACCTTGGCTGCTGACAGTGGTTGATGGAATGGAATGATCAGGCGCTGTTTGACGCGTTTCAACATGGACTCTCTGATCCTATTAAGGACTTGTTGGCTCCACTCGAACTCCCGTCGAATTTGGATTCCCTCATCGCCATGGATATTCACATCGACAACCGGTTCCGGGAGAGGGAACGGGAAGGAGTGGGATCTCCAGACCCTGCACTCTGACAGGGTGGGCAGTCAGGGTTACCTCACTCATCTTCGAGCCCCGCCTCACGTCAACACTCTCCGTGGCTGGTACTTCCAAGGCCGGCAACTGGACCAGAGGAGTCGATGCAGCTTGGTCGTACTCGTTTGTCTCCAGAGGAACGGCAGCGAAGGGGTACGTGAGGATGTATCTACTGTTCAGAGTTGGGACATTTCATATCTAGGTGTCCAGTAAAAGGCAGGGCTCACCAGTAAGGAGGAGGGCACTGGTGAGTCAAACAATTTCTGCTAGCAGACCCTCTTGCACTCTCACACCCGCTCAGCTTATCTCCCCGTGCAAAGCTCTCTGTCAGCCTGTGTTAGTGGATTCTGGAGCAGATGAGAGTTTCATCAATGGGGATTAGCAAAGAAATTGGGTTTGAAGCTGATTCCTCTACCGGAGGTACTGGAGGCTAAGGCGTTGGATGGTCGACTGTTGTGCCGGATTTTCCACCTCACACAGTCGGTCCAACTCATCATGCCAGACGGACACTCGGAGCACCTCAGTTTTCATCTTTTTGATTCTCCCGTACATCCATTGATCCTGAGGTATTCAATCCTAGTCAAACACAACCCACATATGGATTGGGCCACGGGGAGAGTGTTAGGCTGGCAGAAGGGGTGCTCACCCACATGTTTTCCGTTTGGATCTTCATCGGAAGTTCGACTGGCTCCAGAGTGACTGGCTCTCACCACCACCGTGGCTAATAAGTTCGGTAAGACCCCTGAGTCCAAGTTCCCGGACCTATCCAAGGTTCTATCCTATTACCAGGGATTCAGAGATATTTTTAATAAGACTAGAGCTACATCCCTACCTCCTCACCTATCCTATGACTGCCCGATCGATCTACTCCCCGGTGCGTCGCCTTCTAAGGGACACTTGTATTCTCTGTCCGCCCCAGAGAGAGAGGCTATGAGGGAGTACATTGACTCGGGCCTCAAGGCTGGGATTATTCATCCCTTGTCATCACCGGCGGGAGCTGGGTTTTTCTTTGTCGACAAGAAGGATAAGACTCTTCGGCCCTGTATCGATTACCGGAGTCTGAACGACACCACCGTCAAGAACAGGTACCCTCTTCCTCTTTTGAGCTTTTACAAGACTCTAAGATTTTCACCAAATTGGACCTACGCAATGCTTATCATTTGGTGAGAATAAGGGAAGGGTACGAGAGGAAGACTGAGTTCAATCCTGGTAAAGGCCATTACGAGTATCTGGTTATGCCGTTTGGCTTAACCAATTCCCCAGCTGTGTTTCAGGCTCTGGTAAATGACATTCTCCATGACATGCTGAATCAGTTTATTTTCGTCTACCTGGATGACATCCTCATTTTCTCTCCTGATGAGGAGTCCCACATACAGCATGTCAGCCAGGTCCTGCAACAACTCCTGGACAACCTACTTTTCGTCAAGGCAGAAAATGCGAGTTCCACGTCCCAACCGTCTCCTTCCTGGGGTTCATCATCCTGGAGAATAATATTCAGATGGAACCATCCAAGGTCAGTGCGGTCACCCAGTGGCCAACCCCTTCTAGTTGGAAGCTGGTTCAATGGTTCCTGGGATTCTCACACTTTTATAGACGATTCATCAGAAACTTTAGCACTGTTGCTGCCCCTGCATGCCCTAACCTCTCCCTCCGTCAGATTCCTGTGGGACTCCAACTCCGAGAAGGCTTTCCAGAGACTCAAAGTGAGTTTTTCCTCCGCTCTCATTCTCACAATTCTGGGTCCTCAGCAGCAGTTTGCAGTAGAAGTGGATGCCTCAGATGTGGGACTCTGGGCTGTTCTATCACAACGATCTAAGAGGGACAATAAGCTCCAAGCCTTTTTGTCCCAGAAATGATCCCCTGCAGAGAGAAACTACGATGTTGGCAACCGGAGTTACTAGCGGTCAAGACGGCATTGGAGGAGTGGCGGCACTGGTTGGAAGCAGCAGAGCATCCGTTCGTGGTGTGGACCGACCACAAGAATCTGAAATACATACAGTCCGCCAAACGGACAGGCCAGGTGGGCGTTGTTCTTCACAAGGTTCAACTTCACCTTATCCTACTGTCCTTGGTCGAAGAACACCAAGGCCGACGCGTGTCCCGCCAGTTTGACCCTGACCCTACCCCTACCCCTCACACAAATATTAATAAGTATGCTGGATTTTAGACTGTGTGTGTGGCTTTGCCAGGCACACAGAACTACAAACTATATTACACCAAATGTAGGTTCCCTTCATTGGTTCCCGTTCCATGTCAGATCAGTCCTATTATTTAATACAAATTAAAAAACATATTCAAAATGACAATATACTTGTATTCATAAATTCTATTATATCTATTCTGTTATTCTTCTTTTTTCATCTCTTATTTCTCCTTTCATCTCCTTTCTTACTCTTCCTACTCTTTATCCACATTACACACAGGCAGAGAACTGTAGGGAAGCCTCTTGGTTGGTGGCATGAGGGGACACAGTTTATTGAGGATGTCTGTTTTCTGGCCTCCTCTACCCCTTTGTATTGTGGCCTCAGGGTGGTGGGCACCTTCATTTGGAATTTTTTTTGTAGGAAGTCTGGCTCTGTGAATTCCTCCTCATGGGGTTGCTTTACGTACATATTTCTTGTGCCACGTCCTAGCTGCATTAATTTGATATTTGCCAGCTTGGGCACCTTCTTTATCTTCACAGAAGAGCAGCCGTCCTTCCAATCCTTTACACTTTTAATCTTGAGCTCCACTACCTAAACTTTCTTTGAGATTGAGTGCCGACCACAGCTATGTTCCATTTTAAAGAAAATAGAATGTAAAATTTGCAGTAACTACAAAATCCACCTGAAAAATAATTGATCAAGGTGTGGATGTAAGGCATAGTTCTACACAGTAGCAAAATACCAACCGTGTACAGGAGCAGTTTATGTTCCACACATTTATGCCAACTACTGTATGTTGTCGTTTGCCCTGCCTTGCCACTCTATGGAGGTGAAAAAGAGGGAGATTTCCTGCCATTTGTTATCACTAATGCTTTAGGATTGTGATTTGACCAATTTAATAAAAGAGGAACCAAGGCCAAAGTTCTCCAATGTTTAAAAAACGTACGCCCATTCCACCCTGTCAAATGCTTTCTCAGCAAATCAAATCAAGTTTATTTATATAGCCCAATATCACAAATTATACATTTGTCTCAGTGGGCTTTACAGACTGGACAGGATACGACACCCTCTGTCCTTAGACCCTCGCACCGCACAAGGAAAAACTCCCTAAAAGATACCCCACAATTAGTGGGGAAAATATGGAAAAAACCTCAGGGAGAGCAACTGAGGAGGATCCCTCTCCCAGGACGCACACACTGTAATAAATGACGTGTGTACGGAACAAACAACATACCGGTAGTTAAAAATACAGCATCGACAATCTATGCGACAGAAAACATGATATGATCGTACATAAAAAATGGATCCAGGGGGATGTCAATAAAGACATCCTGGTATCAGGCAGGACCAGGGCAACTGGTGCAGCCACGATTCATGATCCATAAGTAATCTTTAATAGTGGCAACCTGCCAGATGAGAGATACAGAAACTCCGGGGATGATGCCCCGGATGGTGAGTTAGTAACATGCATTTAAGGGACATGAATGCATATCAATAGAGAGGGAGAGGAGGAGAACGAGAAAGATAGGGAAAGGAGAAGAGGAGTGAGTCCCCCGACAGTCTAAGCCTATAGCAGCATAACTAGGGGCTAGTCCAAGGCAAACCTGAGCAAGCCCTAACTATAAGCTTTATCAAAGAGGAAAGTCTTTAGCCTGCTCTTAAATGTGGAGAGGGTGTCTGCCTCCCGAACACACACTGGGAGCTGGTTCCACAGTAGAGGAGCTTGATAGCCGAAGGCTCTGGCTCCCATTGTACTTTTAGAGACTCTAGGAAACACAAGTAACCCTGCACTCTGGGAGCGCAATGCTCTAGTTGGTTTATAAGGTACTATGAGATCTTGAAGATAAACTGGAGCCTGACCATTAATTGCTTTGTAGGTCAGGAGAAGGATTTTGAATTATATTCTGTATTTTACCGGGAGCCAGTGCAAAGCAGCTCTAGATGTCATAATTTTGCAAAGTAGCTTGGCACTAATATTAATCAATGATATGGGGTGGTAGTTACCATACTGTTGTGGGTCGCCTTTTGTGTGTTTGTGTTTGTCTGTCCTCTTTCCAGGTCTCCATGGCGGAAAGGATGTTGTGTGGATCAGATCCTATTTATAAACCAGGTTAAGGCTCAAACCTAGGAAACTCATGTAAATGTATAGGTTATTATATCATTTTCGACATTATTGCAAAATTAGTGATATGTGTGTGTACATTTCAATGCATTATTTCATCAGAAAATCCCTGCTAGCAGTAGCTTGACAAACACAGAGAGCACAGTTTATCAGGTGAGCTCTAATGTCACAGTGAAATGTCAGGACAGTTCATATGTTGGTAGAAACATAAAAACGAGATGTTTTTGGAATGTATAAAGACATTACTCTTGCATGGCCAGTGCTGAAGGTAAGTGCCACACAAGCTTAGATTAGTTTTTTAAAATAGCTGGTTAACTCTGTTATTGTCAATTGTCAAATTGAAGTCGCCATTGCTACTAATAAATAAAGTAAATATGACACATCAAAATAGACTCAATAATGTGGATTTTATACAGGGCCTCAATGCAATGTGTAAATAGATATATTTTACATTTTAAATAGAACTGACAACCAGCAATTTTTGTAAAAAATAAAAAAAAAACTTGTCTTTGTGATAAGTAAACATGTATATGGTTAATAAGAAAGGATGCCAATCAATTTGTCTCTCTCGGCCTCTGCCAGTCTCAGACAGGCAGGTCCAGAATGAATGTCCAGCTCAGTAAACTGAGGCTCAGACCTCTCTACAGGATGTCTGGGTGAACCAATATAATCTCTGGCCTGTGTTGTAGTGGTTGAGGTAGATAACACTGATGTCAGACACAAATCTCTCTCTGCTGTCACACAACTGTGTATTCTGAGGATAAAAGGCAGCAGCAGCATCTAGCTGATAGCAGGTTCCCAACAACACAACTCGATGCTGCAGATTACTCACAAACAGGGATGAAGGGAACCGTAGTACAGTAATTAGCTAGCCCAGCATTTACAAATAATGTAACATCTGAGTTACCAGTGTATTAGGTAGGCCTATTGTACTCTTACAGCTTGGATTGCACTTGCTGAACAGTCTTGCTGTAAAACACGTCTTTCCTCTTCGTCTCAAAGAGACTGGATTGAGATGTGATATGCAGTGAAAACTCAGTGTCATTATCCTGGAATCATGTGATGATGCCTTGTGACATGTGTCCATCTGAGTGTGTATAAACTGTAGCTATTAAGATGGCTCAGCTCCATTAAGTATCCTCGTTAGCCATGACAATGATCCTATCCAATATAGAAAATCCAAGAAAGAGCCGGACAGAACTGCTAACGTTAGCAGTTAACCTGTAACCCCACAAAACAATGTAGTTAGCAATTGATAAACTAACTCTTGGCCTTGAAAGTAATGCTAGATTACTCGTAAAATGTTTGGGGGAGGGGTTTAGTAAGCGGTCAAATTATATGTTTTAGATATAATTTTATTTTGACCTGTCAGAATGATAATTAAGTATTTATAAATACATTTCGATTAGTCCAAATGACAGTTGTAGCAAGATCTGCCTCGTCATAACTCCTGTAGATATCTTAAATGTATAATATGTAATTTTCTGCCACTAGTGGCCTCTCAAATAAAACCATAACAAAAGATGGTGTAATGGCTTATGGGAGTTTGTCATTGCAGTCAGCTTCATCTAATTAGGATAACTTCATCCTTCGCAATGTTTTTATTGGGAGCAAAATGATCCACAGAGGTCTCCTCCTCTCCAAAACAAATGGACCCAGTGAGTTAAACCGGTAAAAACACTGGTTAAAGCAGTTTCACTGAAAAAATGTGTTTTTTGCGACTAAGAGCTAAAGGCTAAAGTTTGCTCAACTTGTTTCAGGGATAACTTTAGATCAATTCATTCAGGAGGATTTTTTATCGAGGCCAAATTATCTATCTAATTATCTCTGTGAGTGGGACCCAGATACCCTCAAATATTTGCTATTCTGGCCCCTAAATGGTGGAACGAGCTCCCCATTGAGGTCAGGTCAGCAGAAAGTCTTCACGCCTTCTGTCGCAGACTGAAAACACAACTGTTTCGACTACACCTTGGCCAATAATAAAAATAAAAAAAATAAATAAAAAAAAACTTAAATACGTAATACTTAAAACATAAATTGATTTAGCTTATTTGAAGCTAATGGTTGAGTTTTTATTATTTTGTTTATGTTTGTTGCACTTACATTGGTTTGGCTTGTTTGAAGATAATGTACTTGCAATATTCTTGCTGTTCAGAGTTGTATCCTCATGATTGTTGACACTTATTGTAAATTGCTTTTCGATAAAAGTGTCAGCTAAATGAACTGTAATGTAAAGTAAAATTCCTTTTTATTTAAAATATACTGAAAATAAATGTCACAAGTCCTCAACTGGATCGACTCCCTCCCCGTAAACCTGCTTGTCGCCTGTTAGTCTGAAAGAAAATGTTCTGATTCAGACTATCATTATGATTTTCAGAACAAGCGCAACGGCTTATTCTGTGCTGAATCTGCGCCTTGCCATTTCTTAGAAGTGAAAAATAAAACCAATGATGTCACTAAATCAGCAGCTGTTCCCATGCGCACAGTTGCTGCTATCACTCCAATGTTACCTGTCCTGAATGAATAAATTGATTGTTTATGTTGACAGCGCTCCTGTTCTTCTGATGTCACTTCCTGTTATTTTGCGTCTCAAGCAGACAAATAAAGTAACAACTATATCCATGGTCTGATCAGCATGCCTTGGGTGCTTGCCTTACAATACTATAAAAGTGCGCAAAAGGATAATAAACACACTAGTTATTACACTCTATAACTAACTATTCTAACCATTGTTGCAGGGTTATTTTTGGCATTCTTAGATCTCAAATGTTATTCCATGGTGCATGGCCTCTGGGATCAGCACTTTTACACCGCCCCAACAACAGCGTGTGATTCATCAACAGATTTCAGCTAACTAACTAACAATCTAGCTAACGCTTAAGGATAAAAAAAACATGAATAAATAATCAAACTTACAAGTTTTATTAAGTCTCTAAAATGATGATGAATTACAAACTACGTGAAAGTGATACAACTGCACAGAGCTGATATATCAGACGCAATTGAAACAAACTGAATGGACCTCAAACAGAGGAATTATAAGTAATAACTCAAATTCGTTATGCCTCCATTTTAGATTTGACTCTTAATAACTCCAGTTTCAGATATTTAACTTTTAATTTTTAGAAACTCTAATAACCTCAGTCCCGATCTTGTACAGGTAATAAAGCTTTTCCTTCAGATGATTTCATCTGTTTTCACCACAAAGAAGGAACTGAAGAAGTTTTTGGATGTGGTCTGTTATTAAAGCTGTTTTTGCTGGAATGTTTACATGACGCATCTCTGATTCAGAATCCAGTTTATTGACAAGTAGGTTTTCACTTTTTTTTTTCAGAAAGCTACAGAAAGTACAACAAATGTGTTTCATTAATGATCAAAAATTAACTTGACTTGACTAACTGACACACAGCATTGATATACTGGTTGGTTTCCGAGACTCAGAGGATCCAGAGTTTTTGGAGCTTAGTTCCTACTGCTTCGGTTTTGACCATTCTTTGTTCTATATATTGTTCAATAGTATCTTGTAAGTCCCCCAAATCAGTGGAAGAGCAGTACTAAATCACTGGAGTACCCCATTAAACCCCAAAGTCAATTTTCCAGCTCTGGTCAATTTAGACATGAGCAAGAAAGCTCACAAAGAGATACACACTGATCTTTGTAACAATACTTGGCGCATGACAGGGAAAAAGTGGCAGTGCAGCAATCAAACACAGTCAGGGTAATGGTGGAAAGGGTTTTATTTACCCAAACTCAAAGTATTCAAAATACAGAAAGTCTACCTTAGACAGGCCACTAGCCAATTTATCAGTTTAGCATCAACCAAAAAGATTTCCTTAAACCCGTCAGAGGAGAGACTGGGAGCCTCCTGCTCTTAGTTTTGCCACACAAACTACACTCCTCAGTTGTCCTTTTCTCCCGTTGTGGAGATCAGCTCCAGGTGTGTGGCTCTGCACATAGCTCCCAATACTATCCATTTGGAGTGGGTAGTGCCACCTGACAGTAATGTAGATGCCTCCAATTATTCTGCCCCTCAGCCTCTTTTATCTTCTATAACATTTGTATTTGCTAGTGTAACAGCAAGGCCTCTGAATATTGCATTCTGAAGTATATACATGTCTGATTTTGCTTGCCTTTTCCATTAACAGTTGTTTGTAGATGATTTTCCCTGAATAGAGATCTGCCATCTCCATTTCTCCTCTGTTTATTAGGGTTTAACATTACCAACAGCTCTATTTTCATGTGTGTACTATGGCTATCTGCCAACAATGGCTATCCTCTCCAAGCTTTACAAGGCAGGGATGCTGCGAGTTGATAAGGCAGCCATTTCCATATCAGTACAGATAAGAGATACATATCTGAGTATGGACAGAGGCTGGGCTGTTAGAGCATCAATCTAACAGGACTCCTTTAGTAGCCACTGGCAACACACAGGGGTGGACTTTGGTGGAGACGGGCTGTTTCACTTCACATACATAGCTTGTCCAGGCTAGTGGCAAGTAGGCCACAGTCATGACAGCAGAGGACAAGGACAGGCCAGGGACCACTGATAAGCAGCTCACGCTCACACACACACACACACACACTGGACTGGATGGTGAACAGTCGATGTCAGTCGGTAAGTTGGAGAAATAAGAGTGTATGTCATCTATTTTCTTTATAAAGTAGTTGACAAAGTGAGAGGGTAGGAGGTAAGAAGAAGGTGGGGGACTGGGAGGATCGAGGAGGGTAGAGAAGATAGAGTAGAGTTTCTTGGGGTTAGAGAAAGAGGATGGGATTTTTTGTTGGAAGAAAGCGCTTTTGCTTCAAATATAGAGGAAGAGAAAGAGGAGAGAAGAGTTTGAAAGGCAAGGAGGTCATCAGGATGTTTTGATTTCAACCATTTCCTTTCAGCCCCCCGTAGAATGCTTCTGTCAGCACGCACTGAGTCATCCAACCAGGGAGCTGGAGGGGACTGGTGAACCTGCTGCAAGGTGAGGGGACAGAGTCCAGAGTGGAGGACGGGTTAGTTATAGTGACGGCATGACATTCGAAAGACGAGTGGGTGAAGTCTGGCAATGGATAAAGAGAAAAACTCCATTTGGGGGAGATCAGTAGACCTGTGATTCTGCCCGTGGCTCTGGGTGAGTGGATGAAGGAGTAGCTGTGGAGAGAGCAGCAGGGGTGGAAGTGTTATCAGGTGTGATCCAAATCTCAGTGAGAGCAAGGAAGTCAAGGGATTGCTGCGAGGCATAGCCAGAGATGAAATCTGCGAGTAGCTGACCGGCAGTTCCACAGGCCCCGTGATGAGGTGTTGGGTATGTGAGGAACGGGTGGGATAGACAAAAGCAGAGAGGTTACGGTGGTGTTGAGACCATGTGGAGGGCCTGTAATATCTACAAGAAGAGAGATGAACTGGTCCTGCCTGACACCAGGAAGCCTTTATTGAAATCCCCCTGGATCCATCTTTTTAATATATGATCGCATCATGTTTTCTGTTGCATAGATTGTCTATGTTGTATTTTTAACTATGTTGTTTGTTCTGTACATACGTCACCTATTACAGTCTGTGCGTCCTGGGAGAGGGATCCTCTTCAGTCTCTCCCTGAGGTTTCTTCCATATTTATAGCTCACTGAGACTAATGTATAATTTGTGATATTGAGCTATATAGATAAACTTGATTCGATTTGATTTGATTTGGAATGGAAAATATACATTTAAATAAGTAGAGGGAAGGGCATGCAGAACGAGATACTTAGCCCAAGTAGTATTGGCTGTGATTCTCACTAATCCTCCCACGAAGACCCCTGCGAAAGACTCCTTTGTCTTTGTCTTCTTGAGTCTTCGTCTGATGAGGCTGCTGATGGAGCTGCCGCTCCAAACAATGAGATTTCACAGTCCAGCAGAAGATCCTTCAAGATTCAGAAGCACTGATTCTGGTATCTCCACAGAGTCTATTTATTTAATCTCAGCTGTGTTAGCCACTCCCACTGCAATCAGTCCAGGCACTGGCTAATGGCTAACTATTGAAACTTACTCAGCAATCAAGACAAGCAGTAGACAAACTACACTTTTAGCAGAAACCTATTGAAAGCAAATTGAAATACACTTTAACTTAGAAAACTTAGTTAACACTATTCTCACACAGTCTAGCAGAAGATCCTTCAAGATTCAGAAGCACTGATTATGATGATTATATAATTAGGGTTATTGTTGAGAGCATTAGCATTCTTGTATCTTAATAAAATACTAAATGCTTATATTCTTGACAGGATGAAGTTAAATGCTGTGGACCCTAGAATATTTGTAGGGAGACTCATTGCACCTGTTTAAGATCACAGTGGTGAAACAACTCATGCATGCCCACCAAGAGAAGTTAATGTGGAAACAGTCACATGCCTCTGATTCAACATGGATGAATGAGATAAAACACTAAATTAACATTTATGGCCCATATTCCCCCTCCCCCTAGTTTGGAAATATTTATGGCAGGAACAGTGAAAGATCACAATGCAAACGATGTAATGATGACCTTCAACATGATTCACCCTTCAAATATAAATTATTCTAATTTTAAATCTAAATTATATTACTATCACTTCAAATTATAAAATTGAAATTATGTAAAAGTATAATTGAAAACCAGCTAGAAGGCCACACAGGAGGGAAGACTTTAACCAGTGACACCATTCTGCCTCCACACTACAAAAGTTCAAGAAAAACTGTTGAAAAGAAAAAAACAAGTCCAACCTTCGTCATAAAAAAATACATCAGCAAAGGGAGATTAAGAGAAGGTCACCTCTAATAATGGAGAAATAATAGAGCAGCCCTGAGGAACTCTTTTCTCAATAAAACTAAGGTGGCCCAGGAAGGACAAAAGCTTATTTCTGTGGAGGGTGATAACCAGGAATTTTAAACGAGCCAGCTGAGCTGAGAATTTCCTCAGTACCAAAGGGATGATAAGTTCTGAAACCAGTTATTCTGAATGACTATAAAGAAGATAAAGAATCAACAAGACACAAAACATCCATCCAGTAGAGAATAAATGGCAATAGGTCCTTTCTAATGGATAATTCCAGTTTATTACAACTTGGGTCTTATTTCCTTGTGGATATCATTTTATCAATCATGATAACATTGTACTCATCAAAGTAACTTCTGATGTAAGGGAACACAGTCACTACACAAGTCACAAATTGTGTGCACACTATGATTTCTGTTAGCCAACCTACATTTGTTGCGGACTTTTTGTTATATAAAGCTTCTTTATTATTTCATTTATTTTCAAAGTAGTTTACCAAGAAATGTCTTTCTTTTTACACACACACACACACACACACACACACGCACACACACACTTCATGTGCCTCAGCCTCCATAGAAGGTGATCGCTGGCACGTTTTGGAGATGCTTTGTGTGTTGTCGTTGAAGCTCAGCCTGCTCTCGATGGTGGTCCTGAGGTAGCTGCTTACCCTCTCTACAGCCTCTCCGTTAAGTGTCATCTGTGGGACAGGGTCAGCGTTGTTCCGGGAGTCTATTAGGAGCTCCTTTGTCTCACGTTTAGTAACGAAAGTGCTCCTCACACCACTGGTACAACATCTTCTCTTCCCTTCTCAAAATGGGCAGTCCTGTCGGAGGTTTTCGACCAATGCACATACTGTATCCTGGAGACTTGGGGTAATAGTAATAATAATAACAACTATAAGACACTTGTGTTACCTAAGTGCTTTATTTCCATCATATAAATAGGCACTCTCACAAAAACATGGACATCAATATTTCCATTAATCATGGAGGCTTTGTTCTTTCCCAAGCATTATAACGTCTCTGCTCTTCCAGTGTCTATTATTAAATATTATTTCATAAGTGTAACCAAGTCTTCAAAGAGAGTTGTTAGGAAGCCTTCCAAAACTTGAGAACAATTCTAAACTTTGCAACAATTCCGAAACATTTTATATTCTGTGTGATTCAGTTTTAATTGTGATTTACCACATGCCAGGCTAACTGTTGGGGTTGGTGCACTGTATGACTCTGTCCTCACGTGTACCCTAGACTCTGTGTAAAACTTTATGCAGGACACCTTTTCCTCTGGCTTCTCTTATATTATCTTCATAATGTGATTTAATATGCCACGTGTCTTATTATCTATCACACAATTCAAATCATTTTGCAATACATGATCTAAAATAGATTAAATAAAGCACATGGGTAATGTCAGATCTGGTCTCAATTCATATTTTGGCCATTGGGGCGGCACATATATTATCACCTTGTTGATATGGCAAACTTGTAAGCAAATAGTGTCCTTTTTATTCAACCAACCGACACATATCAACATTCAGCATTAATTTGAAATCCTGTTTCTGAACACTTAATGAATCAAACATTCTCTCTATTTAAGCTCTGTTTTTGGTCTGCACCAACTCCTGAGAAAAAATATGTCTCTTAAGCTGGTAAATTCTCCACTATGTTCACCAGCTGGTCTCTAACTGTGTCTGTCTGCTGTTTGCTGCTGAGCTGGAGAGTACAGTGGCTTTAGCAGAGATTTTCACAGAAAATAGCTCCCTGCTGCGGCTGAATAAAAAGCTGCAAATCAAAACAATGAGCTGAAAAACACTTTAATTATCTGTAGAGCTGAGGGGAGTTGGTGATAATCATCTGTGAGTTTGTTACTGCATTCAATACATTTATTATATGTAATGTAAGTTATGTAATATAAAAAAATATTGATTAGTGCATCTTTCAGGACACAGGTTTTGACTTGGTTTAAGTTTTAGGGCTGTACCTAATTCTTGTAAATCAAGATTCTGGGGGTCTGTAAACCGTGACGGATGTTACCTTTGAGTAACGTTAGAGTTTACTTTGTGTAAGCATATTTACGTGGTCCTCCAGTCTTGATGTCCCAGAGTCCCGATCGCCCCTGGTGTCACAGATGTTCTTGGCCTCTGCAGCCAATCTCTTCACCACAGCTCCTTCCGTCACTGATGCGTCAACTCCACCTGTAGCCAGTGCTGATCGGGCAGCCTGCTTTTCCACCACAAGGAAGAATTACCAAAGGATACTGCAGGAGGCCGTCACTAGACAATCAGGGGGTTGTTCTCAGACTTGTTTTAGCTTGCACACCTGCCTCAACTCCGCATGTAGATCTCACAAAATGTACTTTACATGGCCAGTTATATTTTGTTCTGGGATCATGTTTCTCTCTTCAAAAGAGACTGCCAATATTCAGCATGCGGTCCAGTCCTTTCTACCTGTATGACTATTTACACAGAACACAACCTTCTACTGTCTCATCTCAGAACACAACCTTCTACTGTCTCATCTCAGAACACCATATCTGGTGCTCGCCCCCCTACTGTCCTACTCTGGCATTACTTAACAAACATTCCCTAAACTCTGTTAGCCGAGCTGCTTGTTTAATGTCTAAATGCCTTCTTAAAGGAATGTGTGGTTGTACGTTGTGTCTGGATCCGTGGTTTGTATTGTGGTTTCAGCAGCACTAGGTTGTGATCAGACTTCCCTAGTGGGGGCAGGGGGATAGCAGTGTAAGCATCCTCCACATTAGCATACAGGAGGTCTAATGTCCTGTTCTTCCTGGTGGGGCAGCTTACAAACTGATGAAAGTCTGGTAGTGTGGAGTCTAGTGTTACATGATTGAAGTCTCCTGAGATGGCAATGAATGCTTCTGGGTGTTGGGTTTGCATTCTCGTGATGGTAGAGTGAATGACGTTGCACGCGGTCTCTGCGTGCGCACGTGGAGGGATGTAAACACAAACAGCAATGGCGTGCAAAAACTCCCTAGGCATGTAATATGGTCTGAGATCTACCGCAAGCATCTCAATGTCCCTGCAACAAGTGATCTCCTTAACCGTAAACATGTCCTTGGTTACACCATCTGTTGTTAATGAACGGCGTGAGTCCCCCTCCTTTATGCTTGCCACTGCGTTTAGCGTCCCTGTCCGCTCTCACTGTGGTGAATCCCGGTAGGTCCATGTTAGCGTCCGGAGTGTTAGCTGTTAGACATGTTTCAGAGAGGCACAGTTCTCCCTGTATGTCCTGTCGTTACTCACAAGGGCAGTTCGTCGGTGTTGTTGGTTAAACAGTTCACATTCCCCATAACTATTGATGGAACAGAATGCTTGTACTTCCATCGCTTCACCGTTAGCTTAGCTTTTACCTTCACTCCAGCTCTGCAGCCTCGTTATGCCCGTCTCAGCTCTTCTGGTATGGGGTGAACAATGCCGGCTTGCCCCGTTGTATGAAGTGAAAGCAGGTTCTCCCTTGAAAAAACAAGTTGTCCGCCGCTATGTTGCCGATAGAGTTCTACCCATTGAATGTACTACAGAAAATTGGAAGTTAAAAACTTAACTAAAGCGCTAAAATAACACGAAACACACGGAGCTACTGGAGAGGCTAGAACTTAACTACATGGAGGTAATAACGCAATGCGGCAACCATATGGCGTGGCACTTTTTTCCACTGTACTGTACCTTATCTCCCGCTGAGCCAGATTCCGACTGATGTACAGCACGGGACGGTCGACCCCCTCAACCTCCTGGGACAAAACGGCCCCCAGCCCACTGTTCGTGGCGTCCATCGGCCTGCTTCACTCAAATGCCAGTCGACACTGCTCTGTACACTGGACCAGATCTGAGTCTTTAATGGAGTGTTGGTAGTCTAGTGGTCGAATAGTCAGGCTTTCAAATAGAATTCCGGAAGGTTGTGAGTTCAATACCGGTCTGTCATTATTATGCTGCTGAGCGAGTTGCTCCAGGGGGACTGTCCCTATAATTAGTTCACTGTAAGTCGCTATGGATAAGAGCGTCTGCTAAATGACCTGTAATGTAATGATATGGAACAGTTCCTGCGCCACAATCTTTGATGAGATGGTACATAGTGGTCATGCCTCAGGATATCGTGTTGCGTAATCGACCAGGACCAACAGAAAGCAATATCTCCGGTCTAATGGCCCGATGAGGTCCATGTCAAATTGAGGTTGAATGTTACCTCAATCAGTGGAAGTGGGCGCAACGGTGCTTTTGGGGTAGCCAGCAGGTTAATCAGCTGAAATTCAGAGCAGGACGCGCACCACAGCTTCACGTCCGTGCGAATGCCCGGCCAATTAAATGAATATCGTGACTCGTGAATATCCCCGTGCAGACATCTCACCCTGACCCATGATACTTCCAGTAACGCCCCGGGGAGATTGAGGTGGAGAAGACTGGTTGAGTTACAGCCATCTTACAAAAGCTACACAGATGATGAGAACTAGCATGAAATTGTTTTTTTTAACCCTTGTTGTCCTACCAAGGGGCCGGAATTCTCACCACTTTTTCTTAATGAGGCTTGGACCATGTATTTTGTTGTAAAACAACATAGCAAGGTTCTTAGGCGCAAATTAGCTTGCATGCTTGGTTGTAAACCCTCCTTGCAGGTTGCTACAGTATGTCATCATGGCAAGTATGATTGTGTCCCAAAGCTGTAAAGAGCTTGTCTGATTGTGAATCCATTTTACATTCTCACAGAGAACTCTGATCTTTGGATAAGGAAACGGCCTGTAAAGACAAATGCCCAATTTACAACAGGATGGGCCTTGAATTGTTACCTAGCCCCACATTCTCTCTCACACACACACACACACACACACACACACACACACACACACACACAC
>CALSBV010006670.1:729339-746839 GCA_943590825.1 Bovichtus diacanthus | reverse complement strand
CACTGGATTTAACCAAGGGCTACTGGCAGATTCCCCTGTCTCCAGAGTTTAAGGAAAAAACGTCTTTCTCCACTCCATACGAATTGTACCAGTTTGTGACACTTCCGTTCGGGTTGTTTGGAGCCCCAGCCACCTTCCAGCGGCTCATGGACCGGGTGCTGCGACCTCACTGTGCATATGCTGCTGCCTACGTGGATGACGTCATTATCCACAGTGAGACGTCGGAGCATCATATGCAGCAGGTGGCTACGGTACTCGAGTCCCTGAGGAGAGCGGGGCTCACTGCTAACCCGAAGAAGTGTGGTTTGGTTGGGCGGAGGGAGGTATGGTATCTGGGGTACCACTTGGGCGGCGGGCAGGTGCGGCCACAGGTAGAGAAGACTGCAGCCATTGCATCCTGTCCGCCACCCAAGACGAAAAACAAGGTCAGGAGGTTTATGGGGCTGGCAGGCTATTACAGGCGGTTCATCCCATCGTTTTCTGAGCTGACCTGACCTGGAAGGGTGTCCAGTGGACGGAGCAGTGTTAGCGTGCATTTGAGAAGGTGAAGCGGGCCCTCTGTGGTTAGCCACTACTGTTCTCCCCTGACTTTTCTCTCCCTTTTGTATTATAGACGGACGCCTCAGACAGCGGGCCGGGGGCCATGTTGTCCCAGGAGGTGGAGAGGGTCGACTGCTCTACATCAGTCGAAAGCTGGCTCAGCTGGAGACGCGGTACAGCACGGTGGAAAAAGAGTGCCTCGCCATCCAGTGGGCGGTCGGCGCCCTGCGTTATTATCTCCTGGGACGCGCCTTCACCCTCTGGTCGGATCACGCCCGCTCCAGTGGCTCCACCACATGGAAGATGAAAGATCGGTGGTATCTGGCGTTGCAGCCTTTTAACTTCAGAGTGGTCCACAGGCTGGGGAACCAGATGGTCGTGGCGGACTTCCTCTCAGGCGGAAGGGGGGGAGTCGGTTCGCGGCCTGAGTCAGGCAGTGGGGGTATGTGGCAGCGGGGTCGTGGTCACGGCGCCGTCTGTGGGGGAGTGTCGGGAGTGGCTCAGGTGGGGATCGGACAGCTGGTCAGAATCAGGTAATCAGCCACACAATATAAACATGCTGGTAACCTGGTTCTGTCTCTTGCAGTAAGCTGGATCCTGAGGAGGAGAGCAGCAACGAACACTTCCGCGTAATAACACCACATAAGAACACCTTTTGTTTCCCTGAGCCAGTATTCCTCCTGCATGTGCTATGAGCAGCTAACTTTCAACAACTTTCATGTTACTGTGTGAACAGTTTTCAATGTGTCCGTCTCCAACAGGCCTGTTGATTTGCAGTAGGAACTCTGTTTTGTCTAATAATAAGCACATAGGTTTCTGTGGTTATCATACAGTCTGTTGCTGATTGCACAGAATTTAGCCAGCGCATCTGCTGTGCGTAATTGTGATTTTGATGTGGTTTTCTCCTCTTGTAGCTCTTTGTTCGGGATCTTAGTAACTAACAAAAATATTCATTTAAAAACGAGGTTTGTGACATGTGAGATGATTCACTAAAAGTCCATACATTTTAGAATCGTGATTTTCAAAGTTCTAAATTGAAAATAAAATGTTTGGCCCCCTGATAAAACAGTTGAAGGAGCATACAGCATTGCAATTCACTGGAACCTTGTATTGTTTCATGTGACAAATTGATTGATTGATTGATTGACCACCACTGACCACAGTTGTAGAGGCTGGGCTCCCCGACAAGCATGGTTATGTTCACTGACTATAATTGAGACACACATCTTTCATAGTCCTAGCTTTGCTGTTGGAACCCACCATTTATGAATGTATGTTTTGAATGTATTTTTTTGAATAAGGAAGTTGGTTACAGCAACTGTGGGCAGATAACCACATGACGAGGAGTCATCAGAATGTCGTTCCAACTAAACACTGTGCCAGGCGATTTCACTGACTGCTATATTCTACTAGAGAGGAGGATGCAATCAATGTAATCAGTCAGCTGACAACCTACACACACACACACACACACACGCACACAAAGCTCACTCAGCTGCAGAGTACTGTGTGTGTGCATAAGAGAGAGTGCATGTTCAAAGCAACTGCGTCTCAGAAGGGAATTAAAATTATCAAATATGCTCTCATCTAGTCCTTGCATGTCCATAGCAGCCAGGGCTGCTTTTTACATCCACTTCAACCTGCTTGAGTAATGCTCTACAGAGAAACGTAGTGTCCTCATTCTGTCACAGAGAGAGAGAAGGAGAGGTAGAGAGTAAGAAAGTGGGAATGGAGAAAAACAGACACAGACAGTGTAACATAACGCTTCTTCTTGAAGCCAATGAACATGCTCCTATTAAAACTCACTGTCTTAATAGGAGCTAGAAAAGTGTGCAGCTCGTTCCTGCCAGGCTGTGAATCCAGGCTCATTTTCCTAAACTAGGAATGATTTGAAGCAGTGGAAGGTCACATTGGCACACTGTTCCACTTTGCTGACACAATTAAACAATGATAGGCATGCTGAGCTAAAAACACTTGCCACTTTCCCTGGGAAACGTTCCCCTTTCTCTCTTTCTCTCTCCCCTTTCAAATTGGCTGAAATGAATTGCAAAGTTATTAAATAGTTCAGAATGCTAAGATAGCATGTGTGTCTTTTTTTTTTTCAGAGAAGTGGAGAAAGTGCATGTGAGGGTGCCAAAGAGATTAACTCTTTCTAATAAATTGTCATTAGAAGTCACTAATCTGTTCTTTTTGTGCTAAAATAGGGCTGTGTGAAGGCTGAACTGAGCTGTTGATAAGGAGAAAATAGCATGTCAGTCAGTGTGAAGAGAATATGACACATGTCCGTGTATTTTTGTCATGTGTCTGCCTAAGTTGCACCTAAACCATATTAACTGAAGATACTTCTAATGTCTCCTGTATCTATGTTGAATAAAAGCACTTTTTTGAAGTTTCTATTTCTTCGTTAAGCAATATGCATTATGTACCTTTGTAGAGAAAAACGAGAATATGAGAAAAAGAGTGAGTATGAGGGAAGGCCGAATGCCATCCAGCGGATTTGGTTTCACAAAACACAGATGAAAACACACATTGTGAAGAACTACTGAGGAAATGTGTTTTCCATTGAAGGAATGAACCACTCTATGACACTAGTTATGCTTAACTAGAGCAAGCTTAATCATTATTTTCCTAATCTAGAGATGTGCAAGGTTAATGGAAGCTCTGTTTTCAGGGTTGGGATATTTAACCTAAATAATGAGGGAAGGAACAAGGTGGCCCAGAGGCATCTCAGTTCCTCTTTATATCATGACTCTCAGTCATTTGCAAATAAAAGCTGTATTAAATTAATGACAAAAAAAGTTACATGCTCAAAAAAAATTGCTCCAGCATGTACTGCCTCCTGAAATCAAAATTACTTTTCATTTTTGCTCTCTCATTTTCCATCCATGCCTGCCTTTCCTTCTCTTCCATAATATGCATCTATGTTGTGGCGTGCATTTAATTTAGTCGTAATTTAATCAGGCATTCTCTCTTGTGACGTATATGTGTTTGCAGGCTTCTTAACCCTCATCCTACCAACTGTGTGTTTATTCTATCGTTCCAATTTTTCATGACATTGTCAATCAATTTGTTTGTCATGACTTCATGTCATTGTTTTCTATTTCTATTTTAATTAGTGCTTTTTAAAAATACCAATATAAATAATATATGCAGTTTTAATAGATTAAATAGAATAGATAGATAAACAGTTGCATAAGTCCTAATTTAAAGTATAACACACTATCGGTCATTTTGAAGGAAACAGACACAAATGCAGCAGTCAGATTTCCTCATGGCTCTGATTATTTTGCTTTTACACATTATGCAAATTAACTGCAACTTAGTTAATAAGGTTTTGAGAAGAAATAAGTTAAAATGTTGTTATGATGGTCGTTTCTTACATTAGTTTATTCTTGAGGTTATGTTTTTAACAAGTTACTCAACTTGTTAACCTTTTATAAGAGTTTGCTTGCTAAAGTACTGCTATACAGTTGTACTTGTTTAAGCCTAATCAGAGAACATAGTTTTGGTACTCATAGTTGTATTTTAAGCATTATTTTAATTTATTGATTTAACAGTGTATGAGGGGAAGTACTTTGAGAAAAGAGAACAACTTGTTCTGAAAGTAGAGAGACAGCTCATAGTGGACTACATCAAGAGGAATGTGGATAAAAGGGTTTTTATTTGTATCTTTTATCATTTTTCCATACATTTTATGCATTGGGATGTCATTGTTTTAAGGGTTTCCATTTCATGGTTATATAATAATTAGGTTTTATGAAAAAAACTTTAAACAGGTTTATATTTGACTCACACCCTGCTGCATATACTGTGTGTGGCAGGCTGGGTGGTGTGTGCACTTGTGCAGGTACTTCCTGTGTAAGCTCATGACCTAGAATTAAACTGCAACTCACAGGCTTGGTTTGAATAGCTGTTCAAAAAAAAACGTCCGTTGAGAACGCGCTTTAGGGGCCTGTCGACGAATGCTCGAGAATGGGCCACAGGATATAAGGAGAGGTCTTTAGAGGCCAGAGAGTCACAAGCAGATGAGGCTGCGTAGCCTCACATCCAACGTGACACTGCAGCAAGGTTATTATAGCTTGAATCTTTGTGCTTTTTCACTGGTGAAAGTTGGTTGCAGATGGTTTCTCAAAAGGTGCTCATGTAGAACTACTGTCTGGGAGCGATCGTAATTCTCCTCATTATAAAAATAGAAAATCTAAATTTTAGATGAAGCACCAATGAGCCTTTATTGAAAAAGTATATAACTTTTTAATTCTTCCCATTTTGTTACATTTTGAATTTTTGATTCTTTGTATGTAGACATTATAATATATTACATTATAACTGATGTTGAGTGAATAATTGCGTGTAAAAAACTTGAGAAAGCCTTTGTCCGAGATTTTCTTCATTGAAAAGACCACGACCATCCGAGGAAGAGTTTTTCTTCAAACCGCAACCCACGTCGTCCCCGAGAGGTAAGCTACAGCGCATTCACACTACGGCTACTATAGTCATATTACTGACTAAAGCACACACACGTACACATACAATAAGATAACCTGCGTAGGGGCCCTTCCCCGAGCCAACCAGGTGTTCAGCCTCGGAGGAATCTCATAGCTGCTAGATTCCATAGGCTAAGGGTTAAAAGTGTAAACATTTTTTTGATTGAGATCTCTGGGAAAGTTTTTAATTTTAATTAAGATTGCTAATTGATTGACATATTCCTAAAGTTATCTGAGATGGAGGATTAAAGGGGCCAGGTTAAAGTAGGCGCGGAAACGTTGTGCATGGTTCCTCCTACGGGCCCAAGAAAGAGGTGGTGTGCTCCTCCAAGGTAGTCGCCTACCTTCCGCAGTCAGGTCAGTGGTTAGAATCATATTAGGGGGCCCTGCTCCTTACCTCACCCCTTCCCGTAACCGGTACTGAAAGATTTTTCCTGGGTTAATGATTGCCTTCAGGTCAGGGACAAGGCCAGTGAGCGGGGTATTAAGTATTAAGTATTAAATCATAGGTTACAAAGGGGCCCACGGTGGCAACCGGACACCGGACAGAGAACCTAGCCAAGCATGACTCCCTGAGGGCTCCGGGCCCGCTAGCATAGTCCACTTTGACCCGTGAGTGCCGCAGGCTGCAGATTAATGAACGTGCTATCACTGGCGGGAAAGTCTCAGTTTGACGCTTCTGAGAGCAGAGCGTTCTCTGTATGAAAAGGAAAGCAAATAGATTGTTGTTGTTTTCCACCTGTCGTGTGTGTGTGTGTGTGTGTGTGTGTGTGTGTGTGTGTCTGAATGTATCACATATACATGCACCTGAAAGTTCTATTTTTTCACCTCACCTCTGCTAACTTTTCATACATGCTCACAGTTATTTTAATAATGTTGTGATATCTAACCAGATCAGGTCAGGTGCATTCATATGTCCCTTTTATTCTGCATCCAGAGGAGCATTAAACAACATGACAAAGGCTTAGGACTCGCTCTTTCGGGTTATTCTCCCTTCTCTCCCCTCCCTCTCATCATCAGCGGACATGATCGGCCATGTTCAGGCCTGTGTGCCACCACTGACCCTGCCAGCATTGTATCCAGCCTCTGCAGGGCTTGGCAGATGCAGGCGTGGGCTAGTTGGCATGGCACATATGCCGTGTGTCTCTGAGGCCATATGGACATCAACATCCCTGCTCTCCACTTCACCCCCACCACCTGCTTTCCCTTCTTCACTCAGTCCCTTCCTCCTTCTTTGATCCCTACCACTCCTTCCTTCATTTAATTTCCTCTCTTTCTTCTGTTCCACCTCACAATTCAGACTTCTTTCTTGACATATCAGGTCTCCTGCAGTATAGAACACACGCAGAAAATACAAACAGACTGGAGAGAGAGAGAGAGAGATGTGAATTTGAGAGATAAAAGTATTGCCTTTTATTTGACTGTGGGAGTCGGTGTGTGTTGTGTGTGTGTGTGTTTTCCTTTGAGCTGTGGGAGAAAAGAGAGAATGAGCCCACCATGACATAAAGGCTCCAAAACGCTCTACCCAATAGCAGTTTGGGTGCAAGAGAATGAGGCCTGATTCATCAAAGCAGGAGCAGCAGAAAACACAATCCTCATGGATCAAATTGAGAGAAAAGACAAGCAGGGTTTCTTTTTTTTTTATTTAAAAATAGCTTTTTTTGGCCTGTAAAAAGTGAAATTCCAAAAGGTTTTAGAAATTTCATTGAAAAACAATAATAGAAAATATTGAATAATGGCTCAGTCTTACTGTATGCACATGTACTTTGAAATTGTGGTTAAACACCACATAGTGTGTTTAGTTTAGTTTAGTAAAGTCATAGAAAACCATTATTCTAAATGTGTATGAAGCCTGGAGAATAAATAGTTAGTATTGCTGTCTTTACTTCCTTTCCAAATTCAGCAGAGCGTTGTAAATTAATTGGAGGGAATAGTGATATTTGCTGATCTTGATTGATTGTCGGAATTGTACAAGTTACCTGCTCTCACTTCACACTATTAAGCCTCACTTTTTTTCATCCATCCAAATTGTCGGCCTCTATGAATTAATAAAAGTGAGCTTCCTGATGACACGTCTTTCCAGAGTTCTCCATACTGGCTGTCGTCAAAATGACATTAATGTCAGAATGATCACTTAGCTCCTCATAAGCAGCTTTTTTACTGTATTTATTTTTATGTACAATCTATCAGCACAATCTTTTGGTCTTTTTACTGTATTATTTGTATTGTGTTTTACTTGACTGAGAGATCAGCCCAATAATTCCAATGCTCTGAACAAATGGCAAAAAAAAGTCTTGAATCTTTGAAATGGACTAATTCCAAATCATGCCCACTGTTACAGTCTTCACTCTACATTTTAAGCAGATTATTTCCACTCTCCCTGTCTCGCTTTCGTATTTTCCCTTCCATAAACGTGGGATACACACGTACAATTGCAATCTGTGTGAACCTTTTTCACCCACAAACATATGTATATGTAACCACAAACCTAATGATTAACTGCAGACCTATTTTGTAACTGCAAACCTTTGTGCAAATATCTTTTATGCATTCAAACATTGGACTTTATTTGTGGATATTTTTTTCATTTCTTAATTTCATTTACAGCTACAGACCTCCTCACAAATTCAAAAATTAAATCTATTTGTTCAGATATGTTTTACACATTCAAACATTTGAATATATTCATACAAATTGTTTTTACACATTCAGATATTGTGATGCACAGCTACAATACTTTTGACACTAATTTGCTTCCATATATCCTCACCTACTTGCTTTTAATGATGTACCCCAGGAAGTAAATCGAACTAACATTGAACATTTTTCTGAGTTTGTCTTCCAGGAGCCTCTGAGGTACTTGCCTAACATGCATATTCCTCCTGAAAAGCAGGATGCGATCCAGGTGGACAAATAACGATCGATTGAGGAGGTCTTGCAGCACATCATTAACAAGGGTCTGGAAGATGACGGCGGTATTGGTTGGCCAAAGGGAGTATCCAGGTACTTGAAATGGTCAAGGGACATATTGAAAGCTGTCTTCCATGTATTTCTCGGATTCTGACCAGATGATAAGCGTTCCTCAAATCCAGTTTTGAAAAGATGGTGGCTTCCTGAATGTGTTCAAAGGGGGAGTTAATCAGGGGCAAAGGACAGTTATTTTGACATTCATGGCATTGAGGTAATCGATGCAGGGGCGAAGAGAGCTTTTTTGTCAGGAGGGAAGCCCCTGCTCCAAACGGGGAAGAAGATGGCCAGATGATTTTCATAGCCTCTCTTTCTGTACGGGACAGGTTGAACAAATGACTGGAAGACATCGGAGCTCCAGGAAGGAGATCAACTGAACAATCATAACCTTATACCCAACCAGAGCATTGCGCTCCCAGAGTGCAGGGTTACTTGTGGTTCCTAGAGTTTCTAAAAGTACAATGGGAGCCAGAGCCTTCAGCTATCAAGCTCCTCTACTGTGGAACCAGCTCCCAGTGTGTGTTCGGGAGGCAGACACCCTCTCCACATTTAAGAGCAGGTTAAAGACTTTCCTCTTTGATAAAGCTTATAGTTAGGGCTGGCTCAGGTTTGCCTTGGACTAGCCCCTAGTTATGCTGCTATAGGCTTAGACTGTCGGGGGACTCACTCCTCTCCCCCCTTCCCTCTCTTTCTCTCTCTCCTCCTCTCCCTCTCTATTTATATGCATTCATGTCCCTTAAATGCCTGTTACTAACTCACCATCTGGGGCATCATCCCCGGAGTTTCTGTGTCCTCATCTGGCAGGCTGCCACTATTAAAGATTACTTCTGGACCGCGAAACGTGGCTGCACCTGTTGCCCTGGTCCTGCCTGACACCAGGAGCCTTCATTGACATCCCCCTGGATCCATCTTTTTTTATATACGATCGTATCATGTTTTCTGTCGCATAGATTGTCTATGCTGTATTTTTAACTATGTTGTTTGTTCTGTACACACGTCACCTATTGCACGTCTGTCCGTCCTGGGAGAGGGATCCCTCTTCAGTTGCTCTTCTGAGGTTTCTTCCATAAAGATCCCCCACTAATTGTGGGGGATCTTTTAGGGAGTTTTTCCTCGTGCGATGTGAGGGTCTAAGGACAGAGGGTGTCGTATCCTGTACAGGCTGTAAAGCCCACTGAGACAAATGTATAATTTGTGATATTGGGCTATATAAATAAACTTGATTTGATTTGAATCATATGGGCGATGGGAAGAAGAGGGAGAGCGCAAGTTGTTTACTGAAAACGTAGCTAAGGTCATGATGAACAGGGGGAACAGCTGCATGGGATCTTCTTCTGATGAGGTGGGAGTGTTGGAGCTTGGAATGGCATGTGGAAGGGCACGGCGGAAGTCGTTGGCCAGATTGTTCTGTTATGAAAACAGGCAGGACACAAATGCAGGACAAGGATGGTTGTTCTTAGAAAAAATATATTGTTTTATTGTAAAGGAGGATCTGGATGGCTGATGGCAGGGAATGGGAATCCATTAGCAGCAGAGAAGAACAAAAATCAAAAACAGGGCTGGCGTGAGTGTAAAATTAGGGGGAAGTGTGGCAGGCAGGGATAACATGAAGGCTATGAGGATGCTGCAGGTAGTAAGGAAGACAAGCAGGAAAACAGGCAGGCCAGTGTGGTTATGGTAGATATATTGCAAGCTAATGAGTTGATGAGAGGCAAGTGAGCAAACTGGGAGAGACAAAGAGGCGATTGCAGACAGGTGTACATGATACGCAGAGCCAGAAGCCAGGAGAACAAAGAAGTGAGACCATGTCCACACCACCACACACACACAAACAAAACATAAGCAGAGAGAGAGAGACAGAGAGGGACGCACAGGGAAGGAGAAACAAAAGGGTACACTAGGGAAACTTCTGGGCGTATGGCCACAGCTGTAACACTCAAGGAATCTATTAGGCCTTGTACTATTATCAATGTGTTTCCTGCTGACAAGAATACTGGAACTTTCTCTCTAACCCTCTGTTTGTTGGTGTACTACAAGCACAGCGGTACCTCTCTCTCTCTCTCAATCTCTCTTTTAACTCAGGCTTCTCTGTGCAGGACCGTCGGCTGTCCTGGGACCTTCTCACTCTCCTGGCTGTCAGTGCCTCATTCCAGATGTTTGGATCTGGATCTTCTTTTTCCAGGAGATTCAGCCTCTCTGTCATCTCTCTTCTCCTTTGAGTGCATGTTCTACTTGTCTCTCTCTCCCTCTATGTGTTTGCATAATTTTTTCCTGTCTGTGTGCATGATGTACTTGAGCTTGAGGGGTATAGGAGTTTGTGTTTGTCTTAGGAACTAGCTGTTGGGTATCACCTGAAGTTGCTTGATTGTCACGGATCCATTCTTCATATATGTTCAAATTCTATCTATAATTTTGTCATAATAACTGTCTATACTATACTTTTACTATATTGGTCTATTCTGAACATATGTTATCTTTTACATGTCTGTCCAGCGAGAGGGATCCGTCCTCTGTTGCTCTTCCTGACATTTCTTCCATTTTTTCCCTGTTAAAAGTTTTAGAGTTGAGGGTCTAAGGTATTCTGAACAGATTGTAAAGACCCTTGATTGTGATTTGTGATATTGGGCTGTATAAATAAAACTGACTTGAATTGACTTATTTCACTGAATGTTGAAATGCTGATTACCGTATTTTCCGGACTATAAGGCGCACTTAAAAGCCTTTAATTTTCTCAAAAAACGACAGTGAGCCTTATAATCCGGAGCGCTTTATATATGGATTAATTCTGGTTGTGCTTACTGACCTCGAAGCGATTTTGTGTGGTACACGGCGCTCATGGCGCTCTGTCAAAATGTTTTAGTACGACTTTGGTAAACTACAAAGCTGCACCGCTTGCAGCATTACGGCTACCGTGGTCAGGAGCGTCGCGGAGTAATACATACTGTGCTTCACCATAATATTACAGCGTGTGTGTATAAGGACCCCAAAATGGCGCCTGTCAAGAGACACGCTTACGACGCGGACTTCAAACTCAAGGCTATCAGTCACGCAGTAGAACATGGGAATAGAGCAGCTGCAAGTGAGTGTATTGTGTTGTATTTTACGTTACAACTGAGCAAGGTTGGGAGTTATTGTGAATACGCTAACGTTTGATTTAGCGGTATCAGACTGTTTTTTTTACGTGTTACAACTGAACAAGGTTGGGAGTTATTATGAATACGCTCATTAACGTTTGAACAATGTTGAGAGTTTTTGTGAACACGTTTAATAAAGTTTGACTTATCTGACTGGTTTGTTTCGCTTAATGCGCCTTATAGTCCGGTGCGCTTTATATATGAAAAAAGATCGAAAATAGACTATTCATTGACAGTGCGCCTTATAATCCAGTGCGCCCTATAGTGCGGAAAATACGGTAGATGTTTCTATGTAGTGCTCTATTACATGACGTTATAAATATGGAGAAGAGATCACATCATAGGGTTGAGATAATTGTATTCACTGCTAAGTGTATGACATAATAATTACTATCAATCAATCAGTCAAAAATTTTTTATTTATATAGCCCAATATCATAAATCACAAATTTGCCTCAGAAGCTTTACAATATGTGCAGCATACGACACCTTCCGTCCTTGCGGCAGATAAGGAAAAACTCCCCAGAAAAAAGAAAAAGAAACCTCAGGGAGAGCGACTGAGGAGGGATCCCTTTCCCAGGACAGACATACCATAGATGTCGTGTGTACAGAATAAACGACATACTAGAATTACAACGTAGACAATCCATATGACAAAAATATATATATGAAGAAGATGGATCCAGGATGATGTCGAGCAGCTTTGCAAACAATAATTACAATAATAATAACAACTATAAAATATGACTAATGAAATAAATTACAACAATAACAACTATAAACATATGACTAATAATAAAAGTAGTAGCAGTGGGCATCATCAGGACCACAGCAACTATCGCTGCCATCATCCAGACGTAACCATTAAACATGGCAACTTGCAAGACGAGAGGGGATGATACCCCGGATGCTGACTTAGTAACATGCATGATACGAATGCATACAGATATAGAGGACATGAGTGCATACAGACAGAGAGGAGATGAGTGCATACAGATAGAGAGGACATAAATGCATGCAGATATAGAGGACATGAGTGCATGCAGACAGAGAGGACATAATGCATGCAGATAGAAAGGACATGAATACATGCAGATGGAGAAAACATAAATACATGCAGATAGAAAGGACATGAATGCATGCAGATAGAAAGGACATGAATACATGCAGATGGAGAAAACATAAATACATGCAGATAGAAAGGACATGAATGCATGCAGATAGAAAGGACATGAATACATGCAGATGGAGAGAACATAAATACATACAGATAGAAAAGACATGAATGCATGCAGATAGAGAAGACATGAGTGCATGCAGATAGAGAGGGAGAGGAAGAGAGAATAGTTTGGTTTAAGTCTTCTGGCACTTTAAGCCTATTGCAACATAACTAGGGACTGGTCCAAAGCAAGCCATGGCCTGCCATAACTATAAGCTTTATCAAAGAGGAAAGTCTTTAGCCTGCTCTTAAATGTGGAGAGGGTGTCTGCCTCCTGAACACAAACTGGGAGCTGGTTTCACAGGAGAGGAGCTTGATAGCTGAAGGCTCTGGCTCTTGTTATTTTGGAGACTCTAGGAAGTACAAGAAACCCTGCATTGGAGGAATGCATTGTTCTAGCGGGGTAATAAGGTACAATGAGATCTTTAAGATAAGGTGGTGCATGACGATTAAAGGCTTTGCAGGTGAGGAAAAAGATTTAAAATTCTATGCTATGAAACAAAGTCAAGAGTTATCAGGACTTTCGGCCCTTGTAAAAAAAAACATTTCTTAGTTTGCTGGACTGACTTAAATTATTGCATCAAACGTTAATAATTTATACTTTAAAGGCTTGACAATTTGAAATGAATTGAAAAAAATAAATGTTGGTGTTTTCAAGGTGTGTCTGTATGTGGGTATACATATCTCCTCATATCTCAAAAACTGTTCATCTGATCTACTTCACACTAAGCAGGTGTATTGCTGGGGACCCAAGGGAGTGTTGTGTTGAATTTGAAGCAATTTGCACCTGTTCATTATTAATAAAATTTGAATAAGCAAGCAAGCAGCGCTCTGTGCAGCAGCAGGGGCGGGGCTTCAGGGCTCTGTAGTGTGAATCGAGCATGAATTACACTAATTGACTGCAGTTCACTGCTGCTGAATGTATTAACTGAACTCTTCTTCACTTACCTGAAGTTAACAAGCAAAAGTGCAGAGCCATAACAACTCAAATTGTGTAAGTTACTCATTAATAACTGTAATTATGATACAGCCGGCAAAAATTCCTTCACTAATTAAATCCATATAATACATACAAGTGACAACATGTTTTTAATGAAAATTTTAAATACTTGTAAATACATACAGTATATTTGTGGATTTTATTACATTTATATACAACCATAATTACAGTATTTTTGTGTGCATTGAAATCTATTTTTGTTAAGAGCTCAGTTTTAAAGCTAACGTAACGATACTGAGCAATCAAAGGAATCCATTGGTACCAACAATGTCATGCTAGCTTGTCGGGAAGGAGGTTAAATAATGCTCCAAAGTTAGACTAAACTGCAATCTGGGGAGGGATAAACTGGCATGGCCATATTCACAGAGGCACCAATGATCTCTCACCTCAAGATATCTAAATGAAGATGGGTTCTATGGATACACACACATCTCCCCATGGCAGTGGGGTGTGGTCACGGCACCGGGAGTGGCTCAGATCAGACAGCTGGACGGAATCAGGCCACACAATAAAAGCATGCTGGTAACCTGGTTGTATTTTCTTGCAGTAGGCTGAGTCCTGGAGGGTCGAGGTGAGCAGCTTACAGCCATACACACACTGGACTCATCGGATCGAAGAAGCTAAGCAAGGCTGGCCCGTGGCTGTTCCCGAGAGGACATTCTTAGACTACCTGAAAAGGCTGATTATTATTCACAATAAACTGTTAATTTTTTGGCAACCCTCTCCCCTTCTGTCGGGTGTGTGAGCAGGGTAAACTCACACTCCCCTTTACAGACAGGCCTACTTTAGTTTTGGGCAAAAATCATGCAGTTTTTTGCATGCCGTATAAATGTTATTCGTGCCCATTATATAAATATAATTTCTAAAAATGTGTTTTTGCATACTGGGGTTCCTAAACAGTGTTGGAATTGCCCAATTTTAATCATGTGTGATGATGCTAGTCCCCATAGTAACCATCACAGCAGCCTGGTGATATTCTCCCCGTGCGACAAAAAATATCAAATTGACTACTGTTGACGATATCACTTGTTCATTTTGACGTGTTTTCCAACAATGAAATTCAGTATTTTTCATAAATGTATTGTAATGACGAAATATTTTCAAATGTACACTGTGAAAAATATTGTGGCTCACAAAATAAATCCTTTGGAAAAAAAACCCCCAGTGATGGCAGCTTGAAGAAGAATAAAGAGACGATGCGAGCAGACAGCTGACCATCAGAGCAGAGAGGAATCAGCAGTAAAGTTGTACATGTGTGTTAAATGTACAGGACAGGTTTCACTTTGTATGTCACTTCATCTCCCGTTGTTCCTTTTTGTAAACATCACAGCACGTGTGCAAATAGCATGCAGTAATAATCATTAACAAGGATTCTAATATTTATCAAATCAAATCAAGTTTATTTATACAGCCCAATATCACAAACTACACATTAGTCTCAGTGGGCTTTACAGACTGTACAGGATACGACCCCCTCTGTCCTTAGACCCTCGCATTGCACAAGGAAAAACTCCATAAAAGAAACCCAACAATTAAAGAGGAAACATGTTCTCAACCTCAGGGAGAGACTGAGGAGGATCCTCTGCCAGGACGGATAGACTGTAATAGATGACGTGTGTAGAATAAACAAAGTAAAAATACAACGTAGACAATCTATGTGACAGAAATTATGATGTGACTGTATATGAAAAAGATGGATCAAGGAGGATGTCAATAAATAGCTTCCCGGTGCCTCCAAAAATGAAATAATAACGTGGGTGACAGGCAGGACCAGGGCAATCCGTATCATGTATACAGATATGAATAACCCAAATTCTCTGTGCTCCATTTAACATCATATCCAGAATATGGTCAAAACCAGGATAAGCCTCATAACTATATTCTCTCTTCCTTCTTGTGGATGTGTCTGCTTTTTAAACTAGTCAGGTCCATGGCTGAAAAGAAATCCCCCGCAGATGACATAGAGAGCACATGGCCGACTGGTCACGCCCCTGTGGTGTATTATCCACCACCTCTTCTCCATACCTTTCATTTTGTCTATGAAAGCTCTAATAATGCGTTACTCAACAGAATTACATGAAAATTAAATGATTTCAGTGGTAGGCTACAGTAATGACCTAATAATGCTTTTTAAACAAAGAAAAAAAGAATTTAATACTTAGTAGACAGCGTTATTTAAACTTGATAGAGTTTCCCCTAGCTCAACAACTCACTAACCAACACTAAAGGAGCCTGGTATTAATTTAAACGCCCGTTCCATTCCAGGCCGGACTGGCCTTTGCTCATGGTGTTTTTAATTTAAATGTTCTGATGTCAATAGTTACTCTGTTGTCCTCGGTCATGGCTTGTGTCAGCCTGGCCTTCACAGCTGCAGACAAACAGAGCGGAGCGCTGCGTGTCAGACTGGGCCAATCTCATACTTTCAATATTAAGGGGATACGAGCGACCCCTCCCAATTTGGACTGATTGTCGTTTTTGTTGAAATCTAATTGGCTCAGTTATTTTCACCGTGACAGCATTGTCATTTTTGATTATTTAAATTGAAAAACATTGCGTATCTGTGCGTGTATGTGTGAGCATGTGTAACAATTTTAGCATTGACTGACTACACATTTTGGTCCAGAAGTTAGCAGTACTTGGCAGTATACTGTGACTGTGTTCAAGCTTCAGTGCAGTGACAAGCTAATACAAACTGAGCAGGCAGGGGTCAGTTAGACATCTTAAAGTGTATTGAAGGTCTTCAGCATCATTATAAACTCTTTACGTCACAAAAACTGTTTTACTGTTAAAATTACTGCAAAAAAATGTTCTGCTTCTCAATCCCAGTACGGCCTTAATAGGCAAACGGCCATCTTTATCCACAGATCCCCCCCTCTGAGTGTAAAGCTGGTGTAAAGTCGCTGTTTTTTACTTCTCTGAGACAGCGCAGACCCTGGGGGTGTTTAAAGGACTGCGTGCAAACAGATCAGAACAGATGATCAGCAGCGGTGGAAGAAGTACTCACATCTTTTACTGAAGTAAAAGTAGCAAACTACAGTGTAAAAACACTCTGATAATACTAATGCTAAAAGTATAAGCAGGTTGCAAACAAAAAGAGAGCTTTAATAAAGAAAGCTGAATACTACACAACGGTATAAAACAAAACTGAGGGAGCAGGCTAAGGTAACAAGAACCAGGTTTGCACGATGGCACGAGGGAACACCAGGATCAACGCAGAAGGAACGACCACACCAGGAAACATAGACAAAGACCTGACAAGGAACAATGGGACACACAGGAATATGTATATGAGGGCAGCAGGGTGATTAGATACAGGAAGATCAAATCAAGAGCAAATCTAAGTACAAAAGGCAGGAAAACACAAAGACAGGAAGTAAAGCGAGACATGACACAAGGTGAGTTTTCTTTACAAAGTAAAACAGGAAACAGAAAAACTAAAAGCCAGGATCATGACAGATGGAGCTCATTGTAATGACTTTGTATACTGCTGGCTGGCTTAATCTATTATAATATGTTATGTATGTATATCTATAGTCCAGTGATTCTCAAAGTAGGGTCCGGGGCACTGTCAGGAGATCCACAAAATCATTTTCTATAAAGCTCTGCTGTATTATTAAAAAGTTCAAAACTACAGATAGAGACCATATGAGCCGATAAAAGAAGAATATTGTGTTTTACTCCCACCCATGTTAGCTTTGGGCCAATAGAAACTCTGATATGATTGTGACACACAATATGTTCATTATTTTAAAGTTGAAGTACTAACTGAAAGTCAGCTTTAGACTGCTAAATTTAAATGTCTGGATTTATTAGGACTCTGTCAGTCTTTCTACTGTTCATTTTCTGAAAGCTTGCACGGGATCAATAACTTCAAAAGTTGAGTCCAAATGCAATTTGAATAAAATGACCATCTGCAGTATATAAGTGGTATTAACATAATTCAAACTGAAATGTTTTTCTGTTTATTACTGTGAAACAGGTCTGAAGTACAGTACATACATATACACAAATATGCACGTATACATACATATACACGTATACATACGTATACACACATATAGACGTACACATACGTATACATACATACATACATATACACACACATGTATACATACATATACACAAATATACACGTATACATACATATACACAAATA
>CALSBV010006670.1:703199-728199 GCA_943590825.1 Bovichtus diacanthus | reverse complement strand
CACACACACACACACACACACACACACACTCCTGTCCAGCTGACATCACATCATTACTACACTAATAGGCTCCTGGACATTTATTTTGCTTTATTTTTTTTTTATTATCATTCTTTTTATGTGTTAAAACAAGGAGGTAGAAGACTTAGAGGGTCAATCAGCCTAAACAATTTTTAATTACATGTATCTTCTCATTTCCCTCGAGTGCTATCTGTGCATGCAGATAGTTTTGCTTTGTCCAAAGCCTGTATTTATGTTTAAAATGATGACCCTGCTATATTTAACACATGTTGTTACTCCATATTTCCCAATAGGTGACACTGTCCCTCTTGTAAAGATATATAAGTAAACAGTCAAGTTATCAAACCTATTACTTTAAATTCTATATATACTGTATTTATAGTTTTATCCAAGCAGGTGTTTACTTATAGTCTAATGTAAATAGCTTATTAGTAAACATAATTATAAGATTTAAGCTTTTATTATTTTTATTATATTATTTTTGCATTACATTTTAGCATATATAATGTTTATAACCCAGTATTTTGTTGCTATTTCTTCATTATATATTTTTCCATTGGTTATATCATTTTAAACTCATTAGTCATCAGGTTTTCCGCGAGTGCTTAAGTTGACTCTCCACCGAGCCTAAACATCGGGGATTTAAAAAAATTAATTTTTCAAAAATGTTTTTTAAACTAAAGTCTGTTATACAATTAACAAACTCCTTAAAGGAATAACTTGGTGCGTGTAACACTATTGTGCGGTTGAGAGAGAGACAAAGAAAAAAAAGAGAGAGAGCATGTGTGTGTGTGACGGTGAGTATGAAGTATCATCACCATCAGCAGCATTAACATTATAGCTGTGAACGAAGCAGTGCAGTGTGTGTAAAGTGTGTACAAGCCAAGTTCCCGTGTCTTGCTTGCAACATGATGATGAAAGTGAAGGCGGTTAGCCCAGAAGCTTGTGACAACAACAACTCAGGCTCACTTAAGGTGGACCAGCCATTCTCATTTTAGTGACAACCCACTCTTTTTTTGTGAAGGAAGGAACATTAGGTTTTTGTACTTAAAATGAGGTTCTTCTAAAAATTAGGGTGTATTTTGTAACGATTGTTTGTGGGAGCAATATTAAGAGCGGACAGCCATGTGAGGAACAACATGAACAAAATTTCGTAGTAATCCATCCAATATATGTTGTTATGATTTCGTCTGAACCTAAGTGCTGGATTGGATGACCAACACAATACCTTTCAGGGATGTACTGGGACTTATTCAGCCGGGACTTTGAGATGGAGACGCCTATTATGCGAGTGCCCAACGGGTCCAAACAAAACCTTTGTTGGCAGTCATTTCAAGACTATTACAGTTTTGTGCTATAAAGAGAATCTGATGATGCTGAAAACTTTCAAGACACTGCTTCCTCAGTACGTATAACTAGAACTTAACTGAATCAGAACAAGATAGCCTGGCAAGCCTAGGTGAGCTGGAACACTAAGTCACAGTATACTGCCAACTATTGCTAACTTTTCGACCAAAATGTGTAGTCAGTCAATACTAAAATTGTTACACACACTCACACATACTCAGATATGGAATGTTTTTTTTAATATGAAAAAAAAAATATTGAGCTTATTAGATTTCATCAAAAACTAGGATCAGTCCTTAATATTAAAAGTATTAGATTGGCCCAGTCTGACAGGCAGCGTCCGAGGACAATATAGTAACTACTGACATCAAAAATGTAAAAATAAGAACCAAAATTGTCCACCGGCCGGTCGGCCTGGAATGGATCGGCCAGTCCAGAGTCTTCAAGAATGTCCTGATGGTCAGTCCGCTCCTCTAGCCTTCTCTAGAGCCACACCACTAACCTGGCTTCATTCTTTCTTGGGCCAGTGGCCAGTCACCTGCAATTCTGACTGTTTCCACTACATTAAAGTCAACTCAAATCTGCAGATGAGCTCCTGCAGTGAATGACTTGTAACTTCTTATTTTACTTTTTAAGTTTCTGATGGTCAAATGTGCCATTGATCTTCTTTTACACATTTAAACTGCATTTAATATACCAAATGGATCCGGTTTAGAATCCATCTTCTCTTCAATTGTCATTGTCAGGATTTGCTGCCATATATTCCTCCACTTTTAAAAAGCCAGTATCACAGCCGGCACATTCCTATTCCCCACTCAGCCTAATATTAGCATTAAAACAATTTGAATGGAAATTTCATGTTGCTGTGTTCAATATGAATGGATTTAATCAAGCATGCCTATGAGGCATTAACACACACTATGAGAAACTTCCAGTGTGGATGGAGAGAGGGGGAGAACAAGTTTCATTTATCATCATCCTGCCGTGTTGACCTTGGCCATGTTGCAAAGCCATTTCAGGGAGTGAGAGTGAGAAAATAAAAGCTTTCAAGACGCAGTCATTAGGGAACCAAGCCAATAAGAAGCATGTTAATAGACAGACCTACTGGTCCCTCGATGTAACACACACACACACACACACACACACACAGTCACTTTGAAAATTCATAGTTTCCAAAGGACACACAGAACATGCAGCATATACATAACGACATGATTCATATGGGTTTCAAAGGCAGAACATAAGTGAAATGTGAAGACAAGAGGAAACAGTGAAGCAGGGGCAGATGGCTCTATGTTCTGAGTCCTTCAGCTTGCAGTGACTCTGGACCGCTGCCTACTATGGCTTCTAGAGCTTGTATGTATGTTATGTGCTTCTAAAGGCCAATTCATACTTTCCGCTCCCGTGATGGTTCACTTTGGCCTTCATGACGCAAATGTCGTCATCTGCCTGCGAGGACTGTACACTTAGCACGCACGCCGACTGTGTATGCTCTTGTTTCATTCCACACTCCAGTCCAGTTGAGGCGTACGCACCTCTAGCTGATTTGCCAAGAAGAAAAGAAGACTACAAAATGATTGATTGTTTTGAAGAGAGGATGTGTGAGGAGCTTTGTCATTACGGGTATAATCCACATGAACATAATGTGTCATTAAAGGTATACAAAGACAGCCAAATAGCATTGAACTCCTAAAAAAACAACTTGATGACACTGTCACCAGTTGAAATTGAGTGTGGAGAGGGAAATGGATGGACTGCCAGACTGCTGCAGAACCTTTAAATGTAGTATGAATGGAATGTGGAAAGTATGTACGACTCTTTGAGCAGATCTGCGTCAGGTGTGTCTGCGTGACCACTGCTGTAATGTTTGCTTGAACAAATACAAATCACAATATTCTAACCGTAACAGACCTGTCTCATGCAACAGATTTCTCTCATTTTAATCTAAGCAGTTGTCTGCACCAGCATATCACACATTGACAGCAACACGGAACACCAACCAACCACACAAGCATCCAACACAATGTTATACAAGGCCATTAGGGTTTGTACAGTTCAGGTCCAGCTTCCAATTTAGCAAAATGACTGCGATTTCTCTGCATTATAATCGTAAATTGAATGTCCATAACGTCACCTTGCGATTAGAAAGAAACAGAATTACTACCAGTCCATCAGGAGTTCTGCTGAAGGCATTAGTCTCTCCAAATAAAACTTGCTTTATCAAGTTAGCAAGGCTCTCCAACATCTCCTCTCATCATCAAAACTCCATGCCGGTTAACGTGAAAAAACAGCAAAACAGGAAGTGACTGGTTGTAATTAACTGCCTATAAACCATAGTACTGAATCAATTTAGGAGTTCTACATAAAATATATTGCTTAATGTAGTTTATTACCCATTTAGAATACCAAAGACATTTCTTTTGTAGTAAGTGTAGGAAAAATCATTGTCTGCAATATAAATGCACAATTATGAGATTATCTTCATGATTGAAAGCATGATTTGTTTTCATGGAGCTATTGATAATAATCAAAGTTTTTAGCAGTCTCACAATTGTCTTAAAATTATGTAACTATTATAAGCAAACTTGGTAAGGGTAAGTATTCAGTATGAAAAGTTAAAGTTGTCGCTGTGTAGTAAAATGTTCCCTTTTACTATTAAATATGATGTTTTTGGATTAATATTACTGCCGCATTAATGTGTATGTTGCATTTTACTGCTGTAGATGATTAAGGTTGTGCTCTTTTATATACTGACAGGTAGTTTAATCTACAGCAATGCATCATATTCTAGAAGATCCTTATACATTTGTGGTGCCATGATATTGTTCTGAAACCCGTATTGGGAATGACAGGTTGTGTTTTCAGTTTTGAGCTATGTAATCTGAAAAGCAACTAAAGCGGTCAGACTAATGTAGTGCAGAAAAACGTCAAATATCTGCCCCTGGGATGTAGTGAAGTAGACTTATAAAGTAGCAGAAAATGGAAATACTCAAGTAAAATACAAGTACCTCAAATGTGTCCTTCAGTGCAGTACTTGATGAAATGGTTACATTCCATCACTGATCTTTTTAAAATACTAGAGTCATAATCACAAAGGTCCACAAAGGGTTTTGTCTGTAAATACTAAATACTTTTTTAGAGATTTGCTGAATAGACTGATGCTGGTTTTTTCATGGGAGGACAGTCTCACTCTCACCAAGTCAGATATCACTTGACATTTTTTTTCATGTTTCCTAATACAGCAGTGTAGTGACTTAGGCTTTTATATTTCTATTAAATTAGTAAAGAGAAAATATGCAGAAAATCTGTGAAGGAAATAGAACCTTCGTAAAACATGTCTTCTGCTGGATTTCTATGATATTTTATATTGTATTCTTTAATGTTGTATGATGTCTGAGAATCTGCCATGTCATATCCAAATAGTTTAAACCAACAACATAACTTTAGAGTTCAGGTTAACCTGGAAAACATACAAAAAGACCACAAACAAAAGGAATCTTGCCGTTTGTCGTTATTCTGAGAGAAGTTTGTGGGGGTACGTCATAAACTGCTTTTTCAGTCCTGTAACATGCCCACCCTTCTGCCCACTTCAAACTGTAAAGGTGTGTCTACTGTCTGAGGCCTAGTCCACAGGTACACAGGTATTTTTGTATACAGAGCTTTTTCTTTGCATTTTGGCCTTTCATCCACTCTCAAGCACTGTTTTAACTATAAACTGAGCTTTTGTAAAATTCCGGCCAGTTTTTGACTTGTAACGTCAGAGTGTGCGTCATTATCTCCATTGTGAAGAATCACTAATGAGGCAACATATGCACAAATACTGTACAGCCATGAATGACCTTAATAGCCAGTTACCTTTGCTTACAGGACTTTTTAGATGTTTACAGATAAATGTAGTTACTCTTCCACTATATGAGGAACTCAGGCGTCAGAATGCGCTACTGCTACATTATCCAACACTACCACGACACACACCGCCGCAGGCCGGTCCCCGGTGTGTGTGTCTTTTAAAAACCTTGCTTGTGTGGACAGCTTTTTTTAATGAAAGAGGATAAAACCCAGTTTACAAAAATACCCGTGTACAAGTGGACTGAAATTAATCCATCCTCTGCTTCGATAAACACACTCAGTGATGGTGAGATATTACCAGTTCTTTTCTTTTTGTGAGATTCAGTTATTTTAAAAGAGCCAGCTGTCAGTGAGTCAGCAGTACCAGGAGGCAGGACTCTGCTTCAAGTCACATGAGAGAGAAGGTTTTTAGCAGCAGTACAGTCATGCAGCACTTTCCTCTCACAAACTGAGTGCTCTCACTTAGTTCTACATTATTTATAATCCAGCTGGCCTGTGCATAGTGAGCATCAGATTCGTAAGCTAAGAATGTCTTGGGCTCTATTCTCGTGAACCTAGCAGCGTGGTGCAGATCGCAATCAAGTGCGCCCTTCCTAGTGCGTTGGTGGTATGTCAAATACGCTCTTGCTAATATGGTGGCCAGGCTTGCATTATCGTTTAATATTAAGGGGGCTGTAAAAATCATGTCCAATCACATTCATTACTTTTATCCCTTTTAAGCACAGGGCTGTCCCCATCATCACAATTTTCCTCAGAGGAAACGTACTCTTGTATGGGACGTGCAGACTTACACAACTTCATACAGCAGCTCAGATATACTGCCATGATCAGATGATTTAATTCAGCTGTCTGAACATGTTAAAGACCCTATGGTCATCATGTTTTCTGTGCCAATAGAAATGATTTTATTTGTCATCAAAATGATCCATACAACAACCATGTGCAGTTAAATACTACCAGACATAAAACTAAAATAGATGTAGACTAGTTTTTTTGCAATGTTGTTTTTTTATTTTATATTTCATTCTATTTTTTATTTATTTATGAAATTACTTTTTAAAGTTTAATGCAGTTAGAATTGTACAGAGCCCCGGAAGGGACATTACACATAACCTGTGTAACAGCAGCATCAACAATTTTGCTGATCCGGCGGGAAGTCGGCCTTCAGAAAAGTAATTGTTTTAAAGCAGCGTATTGTCTTGAGTAAAGTTTAGTCTAAGAATAAGAAACAAAGGAAGGAACAGAGGCATCAGAATGCACTACAGAGGTACTGCTACATTATCCAACACTCCCGCGACTCAGAGCCCACTGCCAACGGACAGGTTTTTGACAAGACCTGTGTGTGTGGGTGTGTGTGTGTGCGTACGTGCGTGTGCGTGTGCCAACCTGTCCACTGACAGTGCTTCAATTGTTTTTGAGTTTTTACTTTGACAGAGATTATTTTAAAAAGTGCTTGTGTGGACGGGAAAAAAAAAAGGTTTTCAAAAATACCCTTGTACATGTGGAATAGCCCTAAGCATTATATCTAGACATGAAGCCTGTTCTGATTTGCATATTTATTTTGAACCAACATGATTCAACAAATGATATGCCTAGATAAATGGAACATACCGTTTCTACAGTTGACACCTGTTGTACGAACAGTCACCAACAACACATAATCAAGCTGTGTAAAAGGTTACATTTATTTAATTCTTAATGTTTTAGGCCTCAGTAGCAGTGTTGTACTAGACCGTGGTATAGTTATATTCATAATTTGGAATCTGGAAAGATTAATTTTAAAACATTTTTGCATACAAGACAGACTTTTACTGTCCAAAATGTTTCCACATACACTGCTGTGTGTTTTAATAACCAGTAGATGTTGTAAACAGACTATATTTAGCTGCATGAAGCCATTAAAAATCAACAAGACCTGACTCAAATGTGTGTAGCCTATTGTGCATTCTTCAGCATGGATAATATTTATAACACTCCAAATGAAACAAACTTGTCTTAAGCAAGATCTTATTCAAATCAGCTTGTCAGTCTCCTGACTTTTAACAAGTAATGTCCTGTTGTTGTGAGAGTTAAATCACTGCCTTTAGTAACTTTGTTGGTGACCTTGAGGTGTCCAGGTATTACTCCGGGCCTCAGGAATTCTCTCCTGACAATAATGTTACTTACTTTTTCTCACTATGGCGTTCGTCAAGTAGGTTGAGAATCAACATTCCTACCCTGACAGTTTATAGGCCGCAAGCCATAGAGAAATCTATTATAAGTATTAATTAGCATGTATGTAAAGTTTACAGTGTAAAAAATATGAAGGTTATAAGCTCTGAGTAAGGAATCTTCGTGAGAAATTCCCGTGGTACCGGACTCATCCAAAACAGAGTGTAAGACATTGTGATGGTATTAACATTCTTATATTCTTAAAACATTATAACCTGCACGTTTAAAATGAACAGATAAATGTAACTGTAGGAATGATGACTGACAAATGTGGCAGTGTTAGGACAGGATGGGCGAGCTGGCATACGGCTAAAAAACAGGATGTTTCAGGACTAACAAAGAAGCGCCGGACACCAAACTGGGTCCAAATTAACGCTACTATTAATAGCAAAAACCCTATAGATGGAACAGCACTCCTGGTCCTCTCCAACAAAGTAATATTGCTGGACCATCCAAGACAACATTTCAGCATTTTCCAACACAGGATAACAGGAGGATATTTCTGCACCAAATGTGAAATCCAGCGGAGAATAGGCCCTACTGGCCCAAATATAGAGAAACCAGTCGACGAGGACAGACTGGGGGCATACAGGCCCTTTGAGAAAAGGCTATGGGGTACACAAATAGTATATTGCTGCCCAAAGACTTCACCATGGATCCTGAATACAGCGTACATTGAAATGCTGTTCAAATTAAGATGCTGCCCAAACCACGCCGTCAATTTGTAGGGCGCATATATAGAAATCAGCCTAGTGTCCTACCCAATTTGGTTTAATAGTCTTCACATAAGCAGGAAAATCAGAAAAAAGACAATGAGATGCCCAGCATGTATTTGAAAATGAAGACCTGAGTTTACCATAATAAAGCTGATTCCCATGACTCAAACCCCATCACAACTCATAGCTGAGGACTAGCATCTTTGACATATGACATCACGCAATGATGTGGAAGTGATAGATGACTACTATCAACCCCTGTATTTCAGCAGTAATAAGGCAGCAAGGGGGAGGACAAGCCTATTGGAATGCAGCCGTGAAAACGAACGACTTAGCCAAGGGTTAGGAAGGAACCTGTGAGGGAAAAGCACATGGAGAGGGCAGGAGACAAGTACACCTTCTATAATAACAAGGCTGAACCCACCTAGGAAGAAGGCATAACAAAACACACAATAAAGTGTAAAACATAACATTTTATTATTACATAGATAATGTAAATGCAATTATTCCATTTTATATTATGCACTTAATTTATATTATTATTACATTGTAATATATAATATAATACATAAAAATATTTATAATAAATATTACCAACACAAAAAAAATAAAGGTTTTATTCTTTCTGTGCGGCCCAGTACCAAATGATCCACGGCCCGGTACTGGTCCACGGCCCGGTGGTTGGGGACCCCTGATCTACAGGATCTAACACATTATATTTAAAGCTGGTCCAAATGTCGACCCATTTTTTCCGACCTTTTCCCATCCTCATCTGAAGTTGGCTGGTTGCAAAGTCACCAGGAAGATGGAAGGAGATTTGGATTACATGATTGTTTGAAAAAAAACTGTAATTTCGTCTCCTTTGATTTTTTTATGTATGTTTTGTTGTCGTTATATTTTCAAATTCCACTTTAGTCTCCTCTTTTCTTCGTTTGTTCACCATCACTATGACGTCGTCAGGGTTTTTGTCAGATTCAACAAAAGTCTTCTAATGCCACGGAGGACATAACACAACTGAATAGTAGTCCTTAAGACTGTTATGTGTAAAACCGGTGGAATTTCCTTTTAACTTTTAGACACTGATGATGTGTGGTTATCTGGAAATAATACACAGTCAAGGTACTACAGGACTGATCACATTTGCAGCCCATTTAGAGGAATAGTGTGATACATGAGAACATTCCCCAGCAGTTTTTACACTCCATGCATTCTGATGTGTCCTCATATACACAGAGGGAGTCTGACACAATGCCAACAAACCCTTCAAACTTCTCCTCATGCAGCCTCTGTCTTGGCAGACTTTCTTCATCGTTTGCTCAGATCTCTTGTACTGGCTTATGCAGCAGCTCCAGTTAAGTGCTGTCATTATTTCAGACCTGAGGCTGGCTGCACTCCATCGACTGGCTTATAGTTCCTCCATCTCTGATCTCTTAGCCAAATATCTCTTTGCAGATGGGTGCAGTGAAGGATTTCACTACAGAGGGATTTAATGCTCAAACACCTGCCTACTGTGGAGGATTTTGTCACAAAATCTGTTTTGTAAAATGTTGCATGGTGGATCAGTTTGATAGGGACAGAGAAAATATGAAAGAGGTGATTTTGGTCATTATCTCTTACCATTTTCAGCCGGTGAGCGGCAGTAGAAGGTGGGTAATCTGCATCTTCAGCCATATCAGACAGGAAAAGAGAGGGAGAAAAGGAGGGATATGAAACTGTAACAAAATACACACAGCTGTTGGCTGTTGTCTTTGTGTTGCGTTAAAATGTATTACAACAAAGCTGTTCTTCTTTTTTATTAATAAAAACAAATTCTGTGGTTCTCTCTTAAATGCTTTACTGACTTTGCTGTCCCTAACACATCACTGTCAATTTGCTTAGAGATGTTACTGCACTATTTACATCACATTACAGGTCATTCAGCAGACACTCTTATCCAGAGCAATTTTTACTTTAATATATCTTTTATAGTTTAATATTTTTTTTTTTATTTCTATTCTTACTTCTTTTATGTGGTATACTTAGAATTATTTATTTTCCTTCTTTTTATATTCATACGTACTTTATTTGTCTTTGTGCTGCAGCAACACTTGAATTAAACCCTCAATAAAGCCATATCTTATTGTATTTTATATATGTATCTGATAACAGCAGATTTATAAAATAAGAAATATGTTGTGCATGGAAGCCCAATTCTCAATCACCATTGTGTTATTGTTATACTGTGATAGATCTGATAGAAACCATCAGTTATTAAAGTAACAACTATAGTATGTTTAGCTGTAGTAGTTTGTCATACTTATTGTAAATAGTCTGCATTTATATAGCACTTTTCCAATCTTTGCGATCACTCAAAGCGCTTTACATCACATGTCAGCATTCACCCATTCACACACATTCATACAGAGTCAGCGGCTACCATGCAAGGTGCCACATGCTCATCAGTGATAACCACTCACACACACCGTTGGCCATCAGGAGCAATTTGGGGTTCAGTATCTTGCCCAAGGACACTTTGACATGTTGACTGCAGAGGCAGGGGATTGAGCCCACGACCCTCTGACTGGTGGATGACCTCCACCTCCTGAGCCACAGCCGCCCACTTGTATTCTAAGTTCTACAGTATTCTAATGTATGCTTTATGTTGTGTATTGTATTCTACAGCTATATCTCTCTCTTACACTCCTGTGCAAGCATGTCAGTCAGTCAGTTCATTAGAGCTGGAGATTAGTTTTTTTCTTTTAGTTTTGATAGTTTGTATGTTGGCATGGGTTATAAGAGTAGAGGAGCTGCTCTGTGTCGAGAGAGAGAGACAGAGAGAGAGAGAGACAGAGAGAGAGAGAGAGAGAGAGCAATCAGCTGTTGCGGAGCAGATAACAGAACTCTCCTGTACTCGCAACTCTTACTAATCTTCTCATAGTGCCGAGACAAAACCAATGCCAAACATGCCAATGTTTAGGAAATGATAAGCAGAACCACATTTATTTTTTTTGTATTGGTTTCCTACTTGGAACCGAGTTTCAGTTCCCAACCCTAACAATCATAAATGGGATACTTATGTCCATGTGAACCCACAGGCAGTTGCTCAATTCTTCTCAGACTCAGTTTTTTTACCTTTTTTCTAAAGATGTTTTTCTTACATTTTGTGTATTGTTTGGAGTAATCATACAGTCACTATGGGATTCCATAAATGTGGTATCTTATAATTTGGCCGAGAGAGGAATCATTTTGATTTATCAAGAATATTTTTAGTTTTTAAAATCCTTTTGTCTTTTCCTGGCAGAAAGGGGATTCCATGAATTGGCCTAATGCATGTTGCTCAGCATGTCCCGCTGAACAGTGTATTAAGCAGTGCAGCTGCTCACTGCTGACATTTCTTGGCAGGTTGTGGGAAAATGTCAGACTTTTGGAAACCCTGAGGAGGCATGTGGCTGGACTGTGTGACATACAAATGGAAGACAATAAGCGTGCTTAAATAATGGACCTCCTCCAGCCTTGTTTGTTCACAGTGCAACAATCAAGTGTTCGCGTGATGAACTCCGAAGGTTTTCAGTCAAAGCCAGAGATCAAAAACTATGATTTCTTGAATCACAAGAATAAGCCTATATAACATGAGAAAAAGACAAGCTTAAACATGAATCCCACAAGAAGATAAAATGACATAAACCAGCACACACAAACACAACAACAGCGTGATTAGCAAAACTCTATTACTTTTACAAGTTAAATGCACAGCAGGAAACCATAAGGTTAATCTACCCTCATGATATTATGAATAAAGAAACTAGAATTAGAAGTAGAATTCTCACCTTAAATATGTACCTCTCACAGTCAAGTTCAATGCAGACTGGCGAGAGAGAAAAGAAGCTGTATGTCTGCTAACCAGTAGGCTATTTGAGGGGGGATGAGTTAGCTAAATGCATCCACCTTGTTAACCTGCCACTGCCCCACTTCCTCCCCTGGTAGCAGAGAGAGATAGAGAGTGCAGGGGCGGAGGGGCTGTTTATTTTAATATGTTAGTCTAGTCCAAGCGACTTATTGATCCTTTACCTGACTGTGGTTTGTGCAGGTTAGAATCTTTGGCCCTGACCATGGCTCTGAAGTATCAGTAGACTAACTGTGCTGTATTTATAAATCCATGACGCTGTCGGTGGTGCTGAAGTAGCAGACAGATTTGTAATGTTTCTCTCTTTCCCAACCTTCTGTCAGTCTAAACTATATGACTGAATCTGAATCAAACACTATGTTTTAGCCTATATACCCTATAGAGTAGCATCACCTTCATGATCAAAGTGATAGGTAGCAACGTGTAGTCATGGCAGAGCGAGACGATCATAGAGACACTGCTGCCTGTGGTATTCCTATAAAGTTCCTACTTGGAAACAACAGAACAAGTGAAGGATTTTAGTGAAATTCATACATATTGCAATAGAACACATACCGATGGTTCATTCAGGTGCTGGGACCTTGTTGTATGTCATAGCCCTCTCTATCCCCATTCCTAGACTTCCTCTATGCTGTTATCTGTCTAAAGGTGAAAAATGCACTTGGCAAAGCAACTTGCTGTTTTGTTTTTTACCTGTTCCAAATATAACTGCACTTGCGTCCTTGAAGAAAGCAGACACAGCATGCATCCACTATCACAACACCGTCCTCCTACACATACGTTGTATAACAAAAACCACAACAAACAATGACTTCTGCATGTTGTCACAATTGTATTTCCTGTGTACAAATGGTATGCCATCCTGCCATATTTTAGTGTTTATTGTAGAGAAAGTCATGTAACTATATCTAACGTCAAATTATACTTTCTACCCAATCACGAAGATTTTTAGCCTAATGACGTTTTAGCCACAGTGTTAAACGGCGCTGTGCCAGTGGGGTGTGGTCTCAGCGGAGCCTGCTGGGGAGAGTCGGGAGTGGCTCAGCTGGGGATCAGACAGCTGGAGAATCAGGTAATCAGCCACACAATAAAAGCAGGCTGGTAACCTGCTTCTGTTCTCTTGCAGTAGGCTGAGTCCTGGAGGGTCGATGAGAGCGGCTCACGGCCAGACCACCCTGAACACACCCGAACTCCTCCAATCTCGGAAGCTAAGCAGAATGGGCCCGACCCAGTACTGAGAAGTGGCGTTTCAAGCTGCCTGAGAAGGCTGAGCGTTTGGCAAATAAACTTTCTGCTCCCATCCCTCCTCTCCTTCTGTAATTTTTACCTGGCTGTGGACAGGAGGTTTCCACAGGTGCCACATAAGCTTTAATTTTAAAGTAGGTAGCAATTGAGTGCTAAATTGCCGAGACACAGACTTTGTTTTCGTAGCAAATCTGGTGGCTGCATCTCGCCAAAAATGTTCTTGCATGTGTCTACTGTTTAGAAAATGGGACTAGCTTCATTTTATAATCTTCATCTTGTGAAAAACTCTACTGACATCGTACTGATGTGAATTATACTCTTTGCATTTAGAACAAGCCAGACATTGTTAACAATAATCAATTTTGGCAATACATTTCATGGGGTCTTAAAGCTACAAAGCCAAAGTGAGAAGCCGTTTAATCTGACTATGTGTGTAAACACATTCTGCTGAGTGACTTTCCCAAACACTCCTGCAGTCACAGAAAGCTACCTCGCATGAGCTTTATAATGCACATATACCACAGAAATCTTATTAGAAGGATTGGTAAAAGTCTCATTGTCATTCTCCTAATCCTTCAGGCCTATGCTCTCTCTTTCTTTTCCTCTCCACCTATGCTCCTCAATCCCTCACTCGCTCCACCCTGCTCCCAGCACCAAGCTAAAACCCTTCATCCCTCTCTCTGTTGTTATTTTAGTCTCCACTGCACTCGTGCCGGCCTAATGAAGTGTGGCTGAGCGCTATGGTGTCTGGATCACATTTATCATTGACTTTGAGTTTAGTTTACAGAGCTCTGAATAATTTATTATGTATGAATAGGGGTTTAGAGTCTATCACAGTTTGATAATATATTCCTCCTTGAAGCCTTCCTTGAATCCTGATGAAGCGAGCGGTGCTTCTACCACAAACACACTGTATGTGCTGATGTGGCTGCTACACAGAAGGCAGGCTTGTGTTGGGAAACAGATATACCCGGATTCCTTCCTCATAGCTTCAGGAGAACTTTTTTTTCTCCTTACTGATCTTAAAACATTAGACAGATGTAGACATACAATTGTTTAGGCTATGACAGCATGGTAAACATGTACAGTAACCAGTGGTTAGGATTGTTTCTCTTCATCATCAACACAGGATTATACCTTGACCCCATCAAAAGGGAACACAACTATACTGTAGTTGCAGATATATTGATGTTTGAAATGTATTATATTGGCCTCGCAAAGTGCAGATAAGTGCAGTAATTTCTTTTGTATGGGTTACTACATAACCCCAATCCGTCAATAGCGGCAAGATCAAAACGTGGCTAATGGTACGCATCTGTGGTTCAGCGGCTTCTGTCGACCCTGGGAGTGGTATGCCGCTCGTGTTCCACCGGCCTATACCGTTTCCTAAAGACGGGGCCGCTTGAAAGTGGTATGCCACTGTCAGACTGTCACACCAGTAACGAACGTTTCTTGATGCATATTTCCCATAAATTAATAATTATTTATGTTTTAATTGACATTGTTGCGCAACATATCGCTGTAAATAGAGGATTGTATAACATTAAGTTTCTCTCTTCTAACACAGTAACCTTAGTCTCACTAATCGATGACAGAAATTTAGAGGCCACTAACTAAATAATACTTGTATTATGTTCACATATTTAATATTAGAATAAGATCACACATTATATGAAACTCCACATCGCGGAACATTAACCACGCATACTTGGGGCATATTAATTATTCACCATAAATAGGTGTTTATAAAAAAAGTAGCCTATTTGTTGCTATCATTGTGGCATTAGTCGTTTCCTACCGGCGTAGATATGATAGGTGGGGTATTTCTCACTGTGATCTATCTGCGGATAGATATGACAACGTGTGTATGTAATACTTACATTTCTGGTCACCATTATTGGCACCCTTGAAATTGTTGTATAACCTGTACAATATCTTCAGAAATAAATGGAAATGTACAAAGTTTGTATCATCAGAATATTTTAATAGGATGTTCATAGTAATTCAACAAAAAAAAAAAAGAAATTTCAACTTACGTGTAGTAATTTAAAAAAACAAATAGAAAATGTGACCTGGACAGTAATAAAGGCACCCTTCCTTAATATTTGGTTGCACACCCTTTGGCAACGATGACTGCCTCCAAATGTTTCTTGTAGCCTTCTATAAGCTTCTTGCACTTGTCAGCTGGTAGTTTCTCCCACTCTTCCTTTGCAATTTGTTCAAGATCTTGATTGTTTGTATGATTCCTTTCTGCAATGGCAGATTTCAGCTCTCGAAAGATTGCAACAGGATTGAGATCGGGACTCATTGCTGGCCAGTTTAAAACAGTAAATGTTTTAATTTTAAACCATTCTTGAGTGCTTTTGGATGTGTGCTTTGGGTCTTTATCGTGCTGGAGAACCCATGATCTTCGACCCACACCTAGTTTTCTTACACTGGGTAGCACATTTCGCTTTAAAATTCCTTGGTAATCCTCTGATTTCATGATTCCTCAATACGGTCAAGGCCTCCAGTAGCAGAGGCAGCAAAGCAGCCCCACAACATTATGGATCCTCCACCATGCTTAACTGTAGGTAGGGTGTTCTTCAATTCATCGTCTATAAACAAATCGCTGGTGTGCATTGCCAAAAAGCTCTATTTTGGTTTTGTCTGTCCACAGAACATTTGCCGAGAAGGATTGTGGTTTGTCCAGGAACTCTTTGTCAAAGATCAGTCTTTTTTTCAGCAGTGGGGTCCTTCTTGGCCTTCACCCATAAAGCCCTTCTTGGTTAGGCGTATGGTACGCGTTGAAACCATGACTCCAGATTGTTCCAGGTCAGCCTTCAGCTCTTTGGACATTTTATGTGGTGTTTTTTCCACAGTTTGCACCAACCTTCGAAGACTTCTCTCATTGATTTCCCTCTTACCCCCACATCCAGGGAGGTTTTAACAGTTCCATGCTCAACAAACGTCTTAATAACATTGCGCACTGTTGAAACAGGGATACCGAGGTGTTTGGAGATGGCCTTGTACCCTTTAGAGGTCTTGTGTTAGGTGATAATAGCACTTCTGATGCTCTCAGACAGCTCCCTTGTCTTCACCATTGTGAAAAAGGAACAGAGAATAATAAGTGGCTTTTTAATTGAATTTAATTTAATTAAAGTCATCATTCATTGGTTAATTAAAGTCATGTGGACACTGACAAAATGTACTAATTAACTAACTAATTTAATGTATAATCAAATGTAATATTTTTTTTTAAAATGATTTGAAGGGTGCCAATACCAGTGTCATGGCAATCTTTCAGTTTTTTATAGTTTTTTCCTCCTATTGTTTTATAAAATTGTTATAGTTTCATAATTTGCTGTTCTGTACCAAACATCAGTGTGTATAGACCAAAGCTGTTTCACTTGATTCACTTTTTTCAGGACATATTTTACATGATGTATTTAAATTTCATGGGTGCCAATAATGGTGACCAGAACTGTATACCTGAGAGGCGGTATTAAAAAAAACAAAAAATTCCTCCACTCTCCTCCAGTGTATGCCACTGGAGGAGAGTGGTATGCTGTTGTTCAAAATGGCTAATGCCATGATAGCAACAAATACTCAAAGTATGGTGAATAATAAATAATATGTCACACATATGCTGGGTAATGTTCTCCAACATTTATATGTATGATCACTGTCTTCCATTAAACATGCCAACATAATACAAGTAATGTTTAGTTATTTGGCTCTAAATTTCTGTTATTGATTTGTCAGACTGGCTATGGTGTCAGAGGAGATAAACTTAACGTTATACAACATTGTCAATAAAGACAGAAAACCATTAATTAATGGGAAATATGTATCGGGGATGGTACTTTTGCCACAGTCTAACAGTGGCAAACCACCTTATTGTAGCAACTGCCATTAAGAAACTGTATACCCCGTTGGAACATGAGAGGCATACCTCACCAGGGGTCGGCATAAGCCGCTGAACCACAGTGGTATAGCATTAGCCACTTTTCGATCTCGGCGGTGTTAAGACTCAGCTTTAGTTACAGGTGGACCCAAGCGCAGGACACAGACACAGGGTGCAGATAGTTTGCGTTTAGAGAAAACCGGTTTTATTGCCTGGGAGTAGGGTGGAGCACAATGTGGCAGGGATGGCTGAAGCGGGCAGGAGTGACTGGAGAGGCAGGCAAGCAGTGGAAGGGCTGTAGAGACAGACAGGAAGGCAGGGGAAGGGCAGTACAGACAGGCAGGCAGGCAGGCAGGGGACTGGCTGGAGAGGCAGGCAGGCTGGAGCACTGTAGCGTGAGAGAGAAAATTGGTTAAGTATGAACTCGGTAATTGCCGTAGTTAACTAGAATTTAACACAGAGATCAACTACTAGCGACCAGGACGTGTACCACTGTCAACGGTGAACGATCTGGTGAAGAGTGGAGGACAGCCCAGGGTGGATATACTGTCAGTGATGAGGTGATTGCAGCCTGGTGTACTCAATGAGAGGCAGGACAGGAACGACACACCCACACAAACAGACAGGCAACACAGAGAACAGACAAGGAGCCTGTTGGCTGTAACAGGTGGCACTCCAATCCGGGTCAGCCCTATGTTCCCTCAGCCCCATGTACCTTCAGCAAATGAAGGTGTGGTGATGATTATAAATGTGTTTTATTGTATTAAGTGGTAGAAGCAACTGCTTTCTCAAGGATCTTAGCGAGAAATGGAAGGTTTGATATCGGCCTATAGTTGGCTAAAACCTCTGGATCAAGACTGGGCTTTTTAAGAAGAGGTTTTAGTACAGCTACTTTAAATAACTCAGGTACATAGCCAGATAAGAGAGACAAATTGATCATATTTAATAACGAGGTGTTAATTAAGGGTAAAACTTCTTTAAACAGCTTAGATGGAATCGGGTCTAAGAGACAGGTTGATGGCATGAACTGAAGTTAGTTGGTGTTACAGCTGTTTTTAAGGTTTCGGTGGTTGAAGATAAGTCGGTACTGGTTGAGGGCAGGAGGTGATTAATTTTGTCTCTAATAATTAGAATTGTATGGTAAAAGAAGCTCATGAAGTCGTCACTACTGACCGATATAGGAATAGAAGGATCAGTAGAGTCTGCTTAATTTGGAATACGGAGCAGGAGGGCAGTACACTATAACAAATAAGATTGGCTGTATTGTTTTCCATGTTGGGTTTGAAAGCATAAGAACAAGGCTTTCAAAATAGTTATAGTTTAGTTCAGGTTTAGGATTGATTAATAGGCTTGAGTCGAATATGGCTGCAGCTCCTCGGCCTCGAGGAACATGAGTATTAATATGACGAGGCGGAGTGGATTCATTTCGACTGACATATTCTTCATGTCTCAGCCAGGTTTCAGTGAGATAAGATAAATTGATCCGATTATCTGATATTAAATCATTTACTAATCCAGCTTTAGATGACAAAGACCTGATGTTTCAGAGTCCACATTTAATTTTTCTATTTAGTTGAACTTTTGCAGTGCTGGTGTTAACTTTTATTAGGTTTTTATGTACAACTCCTCTTCTGTTTGCTATTGATTTAATTGATTTCAGTGGTCGTGGGGCAGACACAGTCACTATGGGGATTTGAGTGGGTGACTGCCTGGATGGAAGCACAGAGAAGTGTGTAAGACTCCTGGCCTCAACTCCAGATTGTCATGGATTAGGTCCACTAATAAATGCACTAATATTACTAGATATGAGATCCGCTCCTTCCAAAGTAAGATCAATGCCGTCACTCCTAATCAAACCAGGAGTTCCCCAGAAAGTCCGCCAATTGTCTACGAAGCCCACATCATTATCTGGACACCACCGTGACAGCCAGCGACGGAATGATGACATTGAAAGTGTCTCAAACCTCATGTATCTCAATATAGAGCTACTGATAACCAGAGTGGGGAGAACCTGTTAGAAACAGTAAGCGGTTGGTGGTGAACCGTGGGTTTCTGCTTCCACTTCTTTCGGACAGTCACCCAGTCTGCCGGCTGCTCGGGACCCGCTAACCAGCTAACAGGAGCTAGCTCTGGTTGGCCCGCAAATAAGAAGAAAGAATAAGGAGAGAGTTATGAGTGCTGGGGAAGTACTAGAGTAGGTGTAGATATATGACAGGTAGTTAGTGACAGGTAGCTGTGAACAAGAATATAACAACATTAACTGAGTTAAGCTAGAGCAGCTAAAATACCCTAAAATGTGTGATATCGACATTTGGAATGAGTGATAACAGGGAAGTTGTCTTCTTTATTTTAGATTATGTTTAATATTTATAAATTTTGACACTACATGTTGTATCTTGATCCAGCGCAGTCCATGTATTGTGAACAGAATGTTGGTTTTTATCAGGATCGAGGATACTGTGTCCTTCCCGCATTTGAAAATTGGGATACTTTAAAGGTTCAATGTGTAAAATAAGCCAGAATTTAAACTTTATACATTATAACAATGAACTAACATTGAATCTGAGCCGCCAAAGCTGCAGCCCTATGTCGGTGCGATGGACGAAACTAAAACACGAGTCGTTCCCTCATCTCTGCCGCCTGGACCCAAGCATAACATTACACAGAGTGTACAGCCCCAGTGCCACAGGAAACACACATATCTCAGCTCCACGTGAAGATTATAAGATAGCAGAGATATTTATACTCAGAGTTTCAGCAGTCTGCTCTAATGAATTGACTGACTACACAGGATTAAAAATACACAGTAAATATATCAACAGTAGAAGAGAGAGACATAACTGTAGAATACAATACACAATATAAAGAATACACTATAATACTCTGAAACTTGGAATACAATAAATATGACAAACTACTACAACTAAAATATAAACAGGTTAACATACTCTCATTGTTTTTTAATTACGGGGGTGTGAGCGGGTGCGCTCACACAGGGAAACGACAGCGGAAGAATGAAGAGAGGGAGCCTCCCAACCACCACACTCCACTGCCACATACCCCCACCGCACGACTCAGGCCGGGAGCCCACCGGCCACAAGCTGACCAGTACGACGGGACAGCACCAGTCACTGTTGGACTCTTCTATTACACCCATCTCCAGCATAGCCTGAAGCTCTGCCTGAATAATTTTCCTCTTGTGTTCAGGCAGCCGATAGGGCCGTGAGCGCACCGTCACACCTGGGGGCGTCTCTATGTGGTGGTGTGCGAGAGTGGTGGAGGGCAGGGGGGAGAACACATCAGCAAACAGCCTTTGCAACGCAGCAACGTCTGCCCTCTGACTCGGTGAAAGATGGCTGTCACAAGAGACCGGGGCTGATTTGTCCGTCTTTTCTACCTCCGGTCCCAACTCATCTTTCTCCATCACCGTAGTAGCCAGAGATGCAGAGGCCACCTCCCTCCACTCTTTTAGGAGATTGAGGTGGTAAATTTGTGCCGCTCCCCCCCTGTCCGATCGCGCCACCTCGTAATTGACGTCCCCCACTTGCCGTGTGACCACGAAGGGCCCTTGCCACTTGGCGAGTAATTTGGGGCTAACCTGTAAAACAGTCACGACCCTCTGTTATAGAGGCGCTGCTGACGCTCCTGAGCCTGGAGCAAATTCTCGCGTGATAACTGTCCCAGTGAATGGAGTTTTCCTCTCAGGTCCAGCACGTATTGAAATAAATTTTTGCTGGTGCTTGGACCTTCCTCCCAGTTCTCTTTAAGAAGGTTCAAAACAACCCGTGGCTTTCTGCCAAACAATAATTCAAAGGGAGAAAATCCCATGGAGACCTGGGGAACCTCCCACACTGCATACAACAGAAGGTCTAACCATTTATCCCAATCACGGCTGTCCACGTGAACAAATTTACGCACCATCTTTGTTTAACCGCTCCACCAGCCTGTCTGTGGATGATAGACACTCGTCCAGATGGAGCGGACGCCCATTAGTGCGTACAGTTCGCGTAACATGCGTGACATAAAGGACGTCCCTGGTCAGTTAAGATCTCTTTCGGGATCCCAACTCGGGAGATAACATGACACAGTGCCTGCGCCACACTCTTATCCGATATGTTACGCAGCGGCAGTGCTTCAGGATACCGTGTTGCGTAATGCACGAGACCTAACACAAAGCGATATCCCCGTGCACACCGGTCTAATGGCCTGATGAGGTCCATGCCAATTCTTTCGAACGGTACCTCAATTAATGGTAACGGGCGCAAATGCGCTTTTGGGGTGGCCGGCGGGTTAACCAGCCGACATTCGCGGCAGGACGCACACCACCACTTCACGTCCGCGCAGATGTCCGGCCAATAAAATTGGACACCTCACCCAACTCCCTACCGCACGTGAATGCACCCCCATAGCTTTCCCCACTAGTCTATGGAACCCCAGCCAATTCGTTCCCAGAATCAGGGAGTGTGTGAAGCGAGTACTCCAGCCTTAACTCTATGTTTTTTTCACTCGATACTCGTGGATATCACCATGAACACACCTCACCCTCACGCACGACGCTTCCGCCAAAGCCCCAGGCCGAAGCAAGCGCTGGTGGATCATGGTTTGGGTACAACCGGTGTCCAGCAGAGGTGTATACCCCCTGTATATATACTGGTAGGTGGTATGTCCCTTCCGGACCGGGAGAGGAGTCTGGCGGTCCCGCAACCCAGACCTCCATGAGTGGACACTCGCGACGGAAGTGGCCGGCTGCCGGCACGGGCAGCAATCCTGCTCCCGTGTTTGAGGACCCCTCTGTGGTGCCGGAGGACCAGACCCGCCGACTGGACCCTGTGGACAGACAAGAAAAGGGGTATTAGTGGGGTTGGCGCCGGCGCCGTGGATGTGCAGGGGGTTAGTAGCCGCTGCCACCGCAGGGAACCTCCTCCTCGGGGCTGGGGTCGGCCGGCCCGCTGGGATGCTCGGTGACCGGGCTTCTTGCTCTGCCGGCGAAGAGAAAGGTGGTCCTCCGCGAGAACGACGGTGGCCTCCAGGCTGATGGGTCGGTGACACTGGACCCAATTTGCCGTAGAGAAGGGTAAACCAGCAACAAACTGCTCCAGTGACATCTGCCCGACGACGTCCTCTGTGGAGTTGGTCCCTGGCTGGAGCCAGCGCCTTGCCACATCGAGGAGCTGCTGCACGTAGGGGAAGGGGCGGCCGACGTCCTCGAAGGGAAGGCCCCTGAACCGGCGGCGGTGTCCCTCCGCCGTGCTCCCAAGCAGGTCCAGGATGGCCCTCCTCAGCTGGTCATAAGTGTTGCGAGAGGACGGCGGCAGGCTGTGGGCCACCAGCTGGGCTTCCCCGGCAAAGACTCCTTGGCAAAGACCAATCCAGCTTGTACTCTTAGTGCTGGCTTCTCCTTTGACAGAGTCTTATAGGGGCTGATGTTCCCAAAGAGAACCAGATGTGTTTCATCTACAAAATGACATAGAAGAGAATTGAAAATCAAATCATTCAAGCTAAACCCTGTTGAATCATTGTTGAATGAGGCTTGATCTTTTCCACAGTGCCCATATTCAGAAACTGAAAACTTATTCACCATGTTTTATCATATAATGTTACAACCTATACTTTTACTGTACGTTAAGCTATTTCTTTTGCTCTTTTTAAAATGAGTTCCTCACTTTTTGTGTGTCTCACAGCAACTTTCTAAGCCCGCTCTAGTGATTAAAGCCTTTACAAACAATTAAAAACAAGGATAGTGTAGCTTAAATATAAGCACTTTTCTTTGATGTGGTCGGGTCTTCTCACCATCTCCTCCGGTGTGAAGAGCGTGTAGCTGGCACTGTCCGCTGGCATTGTATGCCAGCATGGGGTCAGCCATGAGTGGAATATATTCATTCATTGCATTCCTCCAACATCATTTTGTCAAGCTAGTGTCGTGTTCTTATAATTTGAAATAAAGACGTGTAAAATTTCGGAAAACTTCTCTTCAGGTAAACGATATTTATTCGATGATGATGTGATGAGCATTACAAAAGTACGCAGCTGCGGTCCGTCCTATTTCAGCGTTCCACAGACCACATTAAAGTAGTTACTCTGTCTCACGGATTCACAGGACAAGGGCCGATCTATTGTCTTACAACATATTTTATACCCGCCGCCTTTCAGGTATAGCCTTCTCCCATTGGTTGGCTGGGGCCAGGTCCTATTGGCCCCTTGTTGGCACTTAGGCGTGTCCACGCCTCTTAGCGCTTCTCTGCTCCGGTCAGATCTTCAGTCACCCTTTTAAGAAGTGGTGTACCCTTACATTACATTGCATATTATTTCACAGTCTATTGGTCATTCTTAGGCGTAGTCACTTAATTTAACAACATGTAACACTTCTAAAATATGGAAGAAAAAAAGGCACATAGTAGTTTACACATTCATAATACTTCTCAATAAGGACATAATAAAGGTGCATTGTAACATCTAATATATTGATTTTTATTACAAATCCCTCCTTACACACCTTTTAAGGTGTGTAAACTACATTCCGATCAATACATTTTCAGTGAAAATACAGACATTGCATGTAACATGTAACACATGTAAAACAGAACATTTTTAAAAGCTTTAATCATTTGGAAATCATAAAACAAAATTCTCTTTATTTAAAAAAAATTCATCCTCCTCTTGATCCGGGTCATCTTGTATGTCAATCAATGCCTGGGTCTGCTCCTTTAAGAAGAACTGACCTTGACTTTGCTCCTTGGAGAGGGCTGTAATGATCAACCGGTTGGCTAAGGTGCGAATACATGGAATACAGTAGCATCCACACAATATCAAAATGGAAGACATAACCGCTATGGCTAACATCGCGCTCATTATCAAAGTCTTATATTTACCAAACATTCTATCAAGGGCACCTAAAAAGGGGTCTTCAACGCCACTATTCTCTCCTAACTCAATGCTCAAAGTGGTTAGTCCTTATAGGGCTCTGGTTACTGATCCATCAGGGGCAGCGTTATTAGGGATGAAAGTACAACACATGGTTCCAAATAGTTTGCATACACCCCCCTTTTCAGCCAGTATCATGTCTAAAGCCATTCTGTTCTGCCAGGCCATCAAACTGGTTTTATCTAATTGTTCGTGCAAACCCTTTACTGCATCTCTGGTGTAATTAACACAGTGCTGTTGATTATAATAGATGTAATTAATCCAATCCACATTTTTATTTATAGTGGGCCAAAGGAATATGGATTCAAAACCTGCAGCAATCTGGTTTCTGGCTTTGAACTCATCAGGAACTCCTCGAGGCACCCCTATACTATCAATATACACAGTGGAGTTGAAACTCCCTCCTGGGGCTGACCTTTTTTCTCTGTTCTCCTTTTGTCGATTAGCATCACTAATTGCACCAATGCACACGTCCCTATCCAGTCCTGTGGCAGGACCGGATACAAGGTTTTAGTTCCACAAAACCACCATATAGCTGTCGATCATGAATATTTCATGATCGACATATTTACGCCGGAATTAACACCTTGATTAGTTACTGCCCCTCCGAGAACCATCACCTTACCGTGGTGGAGGGGTTTGGGTGCTCCTATGAACCTGAGGGCTGTGTTGTCGGGAGCCTAGTGCTCCTGGTAGGGTCTCCCATGGCAAATTGGTCTCAGGCGAGGGGCCAGACAAAGAATGGTTCAAGAACCCCAATGAAACATCAAAAAAGAGGAGGTGTGACCCTGCCCGGAGGAAGCCCGGGGCCCCCGTCTGGAGCCAGGCCTGGAAGGGGGGCCCGTCAACGAGCGCCTGGTGGCCGGGTTTGCCACGGAGCCCGGCCGGGCATAGCCCGAAGAAGCAACGTGGCACCCCCCC
>CALSBV010006670.1:667097-687564 GCA_943590825.1 Bovichtus diacanthus | reverse complement strand
ACACACACACACACACACACACACACACACACACACACACACACACAGACTAACTATGGCATGAGTTGTATCTACTGGGCTGAGGAAGATTGCAACAAGAAGGCAATTAGAGTCTGGAATCAAACCTGCGTCCTCATTGATTATTCCCTACGATGTGAAGAGCTCGCAGGTGTGTGCGCATGTGTGTCTGTATGTCTGTGTGTGTGTGTGTGTGTGTGTGTGTGTGTGTGTGTACATTATTAATAACGTTTTCTCTCTCTCAGTGAGTGCAGTGTGAGGGTGTGTGGCAGTAGCAGGCTGATCTCTGTGTTTGTAATTAAAGGATGAGTGGTGACCTTGACTCTGGTCTCCCGAGGCAGCGCTTGCTGATTCAAATCTAGCTGTAGTAATTAACACTCTCATCACATTTCTTCCACATTTTTCTTGCAATTAACTCATTTTTACTTTTTAACTTCATGTTACCGTGTAATGATGCATGGAAAGAGAGACTTGGTAATGAACATTCCATGTCCCTACTTACATTTTCTGCACCAACAGGCCGACACTCATAAACCTCAGATTGCTATTCACTCTCAATCTACAGCATTTTTGGATCTTGCCTGGCCATAAGATCCCCCCACGTGGGTCTTTACATCATTATGAATAACAACAGGCATAAGAGGGAGAAACATCGAGGTAGATGGTCTGGGTCGTCTGAAACAAGTTGAGAGTTTGGGCACATCGTCCATCTGTGCTCAGTATTCTCCTAGCCAACGTCCAGTCCTTGGACAACAACCTGGATGACAATTCCAGCAAGACATAAGGGATGTAACCTTCTATGTTTCTGTGTTTAAGTTTAAAGCAAACCAAATGGCTGAATTTCTCTCAGTTTACCGTGAGGACCGAACTGAGGAGTCTGTTAAATTGAGGGGGTGTAGGTGTGTGTCTATACAATCACAGGGTCATAGTGCTTATTTGAAAACAAAAGGTACACCCCCCTCCACACACACACACCATTTTAGGATATTTTACACGTTCACTGCTGAGAGCATCCTGACAAGGAACATTTCAACCTTGTTGGGGAACAGCCCCAACAGGACCAGATGACCTTGCAGGGTGGTGTGGTCAACAGGACACTACAGGAAAAAAGAAAGAAAATTGTTGGGTCCACCGATGTTGTGGTTCTCCGACCACAGCCTGAGGATCAGCACAGAGAGGCTAAGGAGAAGTTTCTTTCCTCAAGCGGCCAGACTCCTTAACATGGACCTTTCTTAAATTACCTAGCCACCATATTAGTCTGCCTCCATGTTCATCACCACTTCATTAGCTCATTCATGCACATCTCAGTTCAGTGCTACTATGTCTGTTAATTCTTACATCATTTTATACACAATTACATACTTGTACTACATTTTGTATATATTTCTATTGCACAATGTTGGCCCATTGTAATTATATAAGAATGTATTTGACTTTTTTCTGCATCAACACACAGTGAGGAAAGCAGCATCGCACCAGCAGTCTGCTATTTTTGACTGAGGTAATTTCTTCGACTGCGCTGATTTGGTACCTTTGGGACTCACTGTCCCCAGTAGGAGAAGGTGCGCTAGAGGCAAAATTCACTTTTCACAAAGGGAGCACAGAAGGTCACAGGGTGCATTGTAAAGGTTTTCTATCAGTTTGAGGCTCCCAACAGATTAAAGACGGATCAAATGAAGAAAAAAAAGGCCAATGTCATACCAGCACGTATCATAGACAGTGATTTCAGAATTCCTATAAAATCTTGTCATCTTTTATATGTGTACTTATCAATATGTACAGATCAATATGTGCTTAGGACTTTCACAGCCCTGCTCAAAAGATGCAACAAATATGGGAAACCAAACAAGGTTAATAGTAATACATTAGTAACATTTATTTTAATTTTAATTAGTAAAAATAGTAATAGATTTCTTACAGCATAACTCAAAGCACTGAAAGAAACTTGAATCAGTAATGTAAGCACGTATAGGTATGTGAAAATGTGCAGCAAACAAAAAAAGAAAGCTGACACATGGTATCCTTACGTCTTCTTTATGCCTCCCTCATACAGCTGATTGTTGAACAGCACAACGCTGCAACCCCCCCTGTGCTAAATGACCCACAGGAAACAACCAGCATGAGCCCTGTACATGTTTTATAAATGTGCCTGTGTTTCTGTCAGTGTCTGAGCAAAATGCAGAGCAGACAGAGTGATCAAGTTGGCTTTTGTTTACACTTAGTTCACACCCACATCTCATTTAGCAGACACTCTTATCCAGAGTGACTTACAGTGACTAACTACAGGGATAGTCCCCTGGAGCAACTCAGGGCTCAGAGCCTTGCTCAGGGGCTCAAAGGTGGCAGCCTGGTGTTGAACTCACCACCTGATCTATTTGAAAGCCTGACCACTAGACCACTAGACTAGCACCACCCAGACAATGCAGACATGATAAGAGACAGGAGGATGGGAGGAGCATGAGAAAGACATGTTGGAACATGGCAGGGGTCAAAGCTGCAAATTAGAGACTACTGTTAGAAACTAGTATGTATTTGATTACCAAGTTCAAACTAAATATACAAATACAGAAAAATGTCTGTTCCAGAGAAGCCAAACCTCATCTGAAAGTAGATTCACCTGTTTGTATGTGCAGTTTCAATTTGCACAATCCAGAAACCCTAAAAAAAAACTAAAAACCCTTTTTACATTTGGGTGAGGTGGAAATATTGATGCATTGATTAAATCAATTTGATGAACTAACATAAGAACAAAGGTTCTGGGCTGGTATATAAACTGAGAGGCAGATGAGGGAATAAGATGCAGGTGAGTAGATGGGTAAGGCAGTCAGGTGATACTAATTACTAGTATTATGATTAATATTGCTGCAGTGGCACTAACTATGGCTACCACTTTTACTAATGCACCACTAATGCTACACTACACTACTATTATTGCTACTGTATAATCTCTACTACTAATGCTACTGCTACCACTACGAATATAATCTCATTACTACTACTTGTTATTGCAAGACACTGCGCTCTGAAACGCATTATTACAGCTTTTAGCTTCGTTAAGCAACTGTGCCCAAAGTTCAACGTGGTTGAACTTTCAGCGCTGTGATGCATGCTGAACCCAGCGGTGAGCTGCATTTGGAGTGAAAAGATGGTAATTTGAATTTTACATACCAAATCAGATTGGATTTTCAAAGAATCTTTTCTCATGTGATCAGTTAATTGCTAACAGAGAACTTTCTCTGACTGAGATAGAGAGGGGTTATATCTCCTGTGTACATTACATTTCCACCAGTTTTCTGGCAGTGTGTCTGTATTATTATGTGAGCACATTTAATTAAAAACATTCTCGAATTCAGAAGCCGTGATATAGTTAATCATACTGGTCTGTGCGTAATTAGATGATATCTTGACAAGAGAAAAGGCAGGAATGGTAAATGAACAGTTGGATGATAAGAGAGGAATGTATTCTTTAGTTGTTGTCAGTTTGTCTGAAAAGATTCAAAGTGTAGGTCTTATTCAGACATCGCTAGAATTAACTTCGATTTACTCCCCTACATGTATTAAAAGAAAAACTTAGCCCTCCAATTTTGCAAGAACCCTCCCTCCTAACATTTTAAAAAATGCAACAGAGGAGTTAAGGAGCAACCAAGTGCAGGAGGTGTGGCCTCAATCACTAGTTGTTTCTCAAAGTCAAGGAAGGATCCTTAAATGGCTGAATTTCAAGGATGCTACGTCATTGAAAGGACTGCTCCAATGTCGAGGATCCTTCAAATTCTCGTTCAGAGGATTTTTCTCCATGCTTCTTAAAACACCCAAAATCTAATGTGCATGATGCATTTCCTGTCTCCTGACTAAGAAACAAGAAAAATATGCAAGTAAACTTTCAGTTATTTTACCTCAGCAGCCTGCCAAAATATGTTTGTGAACAAATTTGAGAAATAATATTGAATGAATAAAACCCATCTTAAATCTACAAGGCCTAATTTAAACATGTGCTGACTTTAGTTGCTCAGTGTCAGACTTGTTCAGCAAGCTATCAATATCACAAAGAGTCTGTCTGCCACTAGCAGCCCGTCGAACGCTACTGTTCAAAGCAAGAAACAACCGTAAGAATCCCAAAGAACTAGAAACTTTGATCTCAGTGTAATGATAAAGGCAGAGTAAAGCACCCAGTAGGATTAAAAAGCATTGTTTAGCAGGTTTTTTTACGTTCTGATCTAGCTTAGTAGAAAGAACGTTTTAGGGCTTTTATTGTTAAAGGGGAAACCGTGAGCCGGAGGCCGACAGAATTGCCTCGTCAAGCAATGCTGACAGGGAACCAAGCTAAACGCAGATGGTGTCTAAAGCCATTACATTGTGCAATCAACATTTACTTTGTAATGATAAGTTAAAGCAAACATTTTCTCTGTTGCCCTTTTAATACATTATAATAATTGTCCAAATTCCTGTTGATTTTATTACTTACATTTATATAGTTTTCAGGAATGAAAAATCTATATTGCTAATAGAAATTGGAATGTACTGAATTGTTCTAAATAAAGTAACACAACCCCACACACCGGCACATTCGCTAGAGTGTTCCAATGTGTATTCTCTGAATGCTAGGAAGGAGTCTTGCCTCGGCTGTGTAGGACCCCAATTGGATGGACCCGTCCTACCAAGGAAGCATCATTGACTTTGAGAAACACCCACTGAGCTTAAAATTCCGTGTCTTGCCCCTCTTACGGTGGGAGGAGGCAGAAGATAACGGTATAGATAAAACTGAAAACACAATCAGCAACTTGAATCAATTCACTTTCAAATTCTAGTTCAATTGTGGGTGAAGACTGAAACCCCCAGTCTTCTCTGACAAGCTAGCAGTTAGCCATTTTTTTCCTGGAGAACTATTCCACATTAAAGCTAGTTATTGTTACCAGCGGTTTGATTAATAACAATGTCATGCGGCTGCTTGGCACTGAGGTGTTTCATCTAAAGTTTTTGTCTTCAAAAGGCAGACTTTCAAATTTGTGCTGTAGAAGATAATCCACATTGGTCATGGTGACGGCAGTTAGTACTTCTTTAAAAGAAATACTACCTTCTGCCAACTAGAAGCAAATAACTCATGTTAATCACTTCACATTCATACTTAGATACGACTGTACAATGGATAGTGAATGTTAAATGGGTGTAACCTATCTATTGTTGTCTCACACTCATGATGTCGACGACTTGCGACTGCCGTAACCTGTTGTATTCAAGTACATACCACTTCATCCACCCTTTTCTGAGACAGGTAGAGGCTAGGAAACTAGGACTTCGGGGTAGACTGCCCTCACCGCAGCAACATAGGGATTATTCTACCTTCAGTGGTTGCTGTTCCAATTAAAGAACACACTTCAAACACTGAAGTTCTTCTCTTCTCCCCATTATCCCTCCCACTCCAGTTGATGACGCCAAGTATTGGCGCAGCTCCCCGACATTAGTCGGACTGGGCATCTCTTTGATGGCCATCACTTTGCTTGCGTTTGGTTTTATTCCGCTTGCACTGATTGTGTGTCTGAAGTAACGCATATCAGACTTGCAGAAGTGACACTTTGGTCTTCAACAAACAAGTTTAACTTGGTTGTGTTACTGCTTGCTTGACCCGAACACCAGAATGTCGTCAATCACGACAGCGACTCTTCGTGATGTATGTGGTCAGCTTCTGGCTACTGGGATCAAGAGGAATCTGCCAGAAGCCACATGATGCTTCCAATATAAAACTGTGGCACCTGTTAGCTTTGTAGCAATGTCCTCCAGAGTAGAAAGCATGTGTCTCTCACGCTTGACCACTTTATTCAGGCGTTTAGGTCAACACACACTCTGACTACTATCCTTATTGAGTTTGTCTGCGTCACCATATGCGATGTATCTACTGTATCTCGACTACAATTCACTAGTAGTGTCACTCTCCACTATTCAACTGAATCAGGTTGCTCTATCTCAATCGTTTCTGGCTCTATCACAGCTCAGAGGAAAACAAGTCATCATTGTCTGTGTCTCCCGATGCCACTGCCATTACTCCTTTCAACATTTTAGTTTTTCATACATCCCCAAAGTGCCTCATTTTATTCCATTTAAAAAAATGAAATAAGTGAACTCTGCCCTGCATGCAACAAAAGATGAATGCTGGGAAGAGTTTACTTTTTCCATGCCCTCTGTTGCACCATGAGAACTTGAGAGAACTTGTTGTGTTACGACTCACCACATATTTTGTTGTTCTGCCAGTTGCTTCTCCTTTTACCATTTGTTTGTTGTGTCTTGCATGTCACTTCATTCACTGAACAGTTTGGTTATTACAAAACTCAAAATGCTGGGCTAGCTCATACAAGTTCTTTACAAAAGCTTGAACTGTCTCCTTGGGCTTTTGAACACACAAAAGCCCAATGCACAATTATGAGTTATGTTTCTTTTGGGACAAAGTGTTGTTCAAATCGGTCTGGTACTCTAACTCAGAATTATCTACTTCTCCCTCATAGAAGGTTCATGCATTGGCTCTGCTCCTCTGCCCAGAAGGGGCTTCTTAAAGAAGGGATACTTGTTCCTCACTGCTCTCTTTATCAAGTTTTGAAGCTGCTTGAGACTGCCCAAATCTGCACCTACACATTGGCCACTTTGCTGGCTGCGAAAAGTGCTCCGGTGGCCCAAACTTTGGCATCTCTGTTTGCTATTTAGGCTCTCAATTCTGACACCATGTCATGATAATCACTCCACAGTCATACTTAGTATAAACATGGTCTTTATTTCTATTCACATTTGCCAGCCATTGTACAATTGTATCTATCTGTTGTTGTCTCACACTCATGACGTCATTGCCCTGGGACTGAAGTAGCCTGTTGCATTCAAGGACATACCAATACAATAATGACAACAATACTTGGCAAATAGCTAATCAAATTGCAGTGGGGCAACAAGCAATCAGCCGCACTTAGCATCAAGTGTGTGCCATCCACTTCCATTTCCAATGGCTTTGGCATGTGTTTTGTTGTTTTCCCAAGCATTAAAATATTATTTCAGGCTGAATCACTCCCATCTCTCCACCAACAGCAAGCATTGTAACCGCACCCCACTGCCACAATCATATAACGAGTCCACTCAGCCTCTCTGTCTCACTCCGCTCCTCAAATTCAAATGGCTTTCGAATGAATGAGCGCTCTGCAGTCTCAGCTATGACAGGGATTGTCACAAACAGCAGAAAGGTTGTGCACACCTCTCTGAAGGTAGAAGTTGTGAAGCAAATTTAGATATCAATAATGAGCAGATTCACGTTTAGTATTTCTAATAAACCCAGCATGCACCTGTTGTTCACGCAAATCATGTGTTTGATTTAGCATGCTCACCGGGTGGTGGCATTAAATATATAAAATAAGTAGATCATAAATTAGGTTTCTGTTGTATCTATTTTATTGTTGTTTTCATTTTTTTTTCTTTATTAAATGTTCAATACAGATCAAGGCTTCACATTTATAGTGAATTCAATCATTTAGGGCCCTCCTGTAAGTGGAAATTTAGGGAGTGTTTTTATTACTCCTGTTTGTAATCTATGGCTTCCTGTGAGTGCATATGATGGCATCACCTTGGCTTAAATGTGGGTAATTGGGGACAGCGACGAATCCTTTTCCTGCTGTCTGAATCATCTTCTGTGAAGTACTTCTGGCAGATTGGTTGAATAATTTACCATCCCTAATGATCCTAGTAGAATTAAACATTAAGTTGTATTATGCATGTAAATTACAGCAGTTCAAAAGAGTGCTTTTTCATTGGAAGTGGCTTTGGCTGTCACATTGGGAAATATGGCACATTATCTGTCCGCAGGAAATATATTTTTGTGTAGGATAAATTGCTTCATGCTTGATTCATTATGAATAGAATTACCAGTTGGCTGCATGGCCTAACACATCAGAGAATAGGTGAGCTTCAGTGATGTATCGTTCTATTGTCCTGAAGTCTATTGCTGCTGGTAACAAAAGCAAGCTTGCACCATGGAGACACAGGTTTCATACTGTAGCGCTATTATAATTATTTAAACTGCACTGAAAGGCAGCTGAACGTGATCACTCTGTGAATATCAGAGTGTGAGATGGGCATATGAGTTGAAGAGACTTTGACAATATTGGCTTAGTACCTTTGTGGTTTAGTTAATTTATTATCCTGGCTTCATTGCCATCCTGTGACACAATGGAACATAAGGCATACTCAGATTTTCATTTGTAGCCAAAGCATTACTTTACAGTGTGATTCTATGTTATTGGTTCTCGAATCAATGCATATTGAAACAGCTAATTAACAAATTAGATTGACAAAGACTTTTGAATGATTTTCTACTACAAACATTTTGATCCCTAAAAGTAATCAGAAGAAGAAGTAGTGCTTCAAGTCAACATCTTTTTAAGCCCGTGCACTGGCTCTAGAAAATAACGACTCTAGAAAATAACGACTAAAATATTATACCCAAAAGGAATCAGGAATCAGGAATAGCTCCTCAACAATAAGGCTCAAGTATATGTTTGGACTACTTTGAAAGGTAATATGAATCCATTGTAAATAAACCTATTTATATTATCATTACACAGTAAATGGAGCTTTAATAAAGGAAACAATATGCTCGCCTAGTATATAATCTAAATTTCAAAGGCATTATTACCATTATAACCAATATCCCATGCCCATGGATAATGATGAACTGAATGTCTTTGCCTACTCTTCACTATAACTAAAATATACCATTCACTATTTATTTTAGTATAGCCATGTTACAAATAACTGAATCTGAAAAAACATTGAAATAGTAATAAACACAAGGAATATTGATCAATATAAGATGCCTGCTTTCTCCTCACTAAGGGTGCATCCCAAGTCTCTTATTTGATATTTCCTCGACTTGAACCGGAAGTCGTTCTGGTGCGCCATGTTAAAGACCGGCCCAAAGATCTTATTTCTGCTCGGAGAGATCTCTGAGGAGCGATGAGCGAGGAGGCACTGCATCACATCACTGCAGTTTCATACCATAGTGAAGACAGACAACAGATCAAACTCAAGTGCATCACTTCTTAAGTTTTATTAGGGTCAGAGCACTGACAATGTCAGGGTCGAACGACCCTATTGAAATTGTAGGAATTATTTTTATTTATTTATTTTTCCACAATGAATATAATTTTTGAGGGCCTAAACGTGCTCCAAAAACGATTAAACTTGCCACAAAATTTATCTTTAATGTACTGTTCCTAGAGATTGCACCGTTGCTGTGGCATCGCAGCCATTTTGAGAAATTCGCTGTAAAAGAGGAAATTGTTGTAATTTAAGCATACATTCTCCAATCTGCTCCAAATTTATTATGCTTAATAAGTTCATCTGACATTTGGTCAGAAAAGCCTTAAGAAGTGGATGATGCCTTATGCAGAAAATTACATTTTGTGGTCTACACATGATATAGAGGGTAGGTATGCCATTTCCAGCACATCACACTCATGCAATACATAATGTCCACTTCTGTGCCCGGTCTCCAACGATTACGGCAATGCACTGCAGCGTCAACAGGCGCCACGACAGTACCCTGATGCGTGTGGATGTGCGAGGACCCGTTCAGCGCTGCTTGCAGCTTTAATTATTAGGGTCCAAGCACTGACAACGACAGGGTCGAAAGACCCTATTGAAATTTGTTTGGAATTATTATTATTTTTAGGGCCCGAGAACCAACAAAGAAGGAGTGTAGCACCTATTGAAACTATTATTATGATTATTACACTTTTTATTTATTTTTTGTACGCTTTTTATTGTCTTTGAAGGACTGTGTGGGGAGAGGTGAAAAATAGATATCTTCCATGGGCTGTTGGAAGTGGCCGTGGCTTACACAATTTTTTACGACCAAGAACGTTTTCAATGTAAAAGCCCCCATTTTTTTATTTCATGTATGAAATTTGGTAGGTATATGTAAAAAAGCCTCTTGGGAGGTTTACTGTAAACCCAAAAAGAAGTCAGCCATTTTGAATTTCATGTGCAATTCTTGACACTTTTTCGACTTTTACAGGTACTGTACTTTAACATACTCCAACTACAGATTTAATATGACCAACTTCACATTTGGGAAGTACCCTCTAACCCCCTTCACGTCCCCCGACAGTCTAAGCCTATAGCAGCATAACTAGGGTTTATCAAAGAGGAAAGTCTTTAGCCTGCTCTTAAATGTGGAGAGGGTGCCTGCCTCCTGAACACAAACTGCGAGCTGGTTCCACAGTAGAGTAGAGAACTTTGTAACAAATGTAAACACCAGTTAATGTAGGCACTAGGTAGTGCTGATCGAATATGAATCAAGATTATATTACTGCATTGCCTATTTCTTGCCTTAAATGTTTTCACAAACATATTTTAGTGTGCAGTTTAGCATACAAAATGACGAAATTTGTAAGCACTTTTGCCTCGGCAGGCGATACACACTCACCTGTATTGTGACCGATCCTTTATCAGAGGGCATCAATATTTTAATCAATTACATATAATATGTGACAGTTTCTAAAATATCTGAATTTAATGTAATTTGTTCTCATTTCTATGTAGTGATGAATATTTTATTTCTCATTCACTGATACAGACACTTCCTGTCAACCAATCACTGCAGACAATAAATAGGTTTATTCATGAAACATGATGTCAACCATAGCAATAGGGTCTGTTCTTTCGTAAAAGTGTCTCTCAGCAGCTTTGTCAAAAAGCTCTTAAGAAGAAACTCTTTTAGAAACTTTTAGAGGTGAGATAATATCCTTCGTGAATACGGCCCCTCGTCACTGAGATAGTAAATGAGTTCATCTATAATAGGAAACTGAGCAGATGAGTTAAAAGGACACACTGACGGACAGCACTTCTGTTTTACTGATACATCATTTAGCAACTTCCAAGGAGAGAAGCAGTCGTTCCTGAAGCACTTACAGTATGTTTTCTGTGCTAAGTTAAAGCTGAATTGCTCATCATTAAAAATAAACAGTCTTGACATTTTTTGAACTACACTTTTCAGATAAGATCATTGAGAGTTTAATTAAAATGAACCTAGTTAAACTGAACAGAACACTTAAAAACGTGGAGGCTCATTTGAACACAGCTTTTTTTGTGTCTGTGCTAAGTGACTATTGTATAATAATAATGCTCATGATGATAGATTTAGTGAAAAGTGACAGTTTTGATAACTATGCAACATTCTCGCTAGATTTAGCAACTTTTGGAGCTGGTCCTGCTAGCTACTTTCATTGGAAAAGAGTTAGAAATATTGGTCTGTGTTTTTCGGTTGGATAACAAAAAATATATAATAAAATAAAATCCAGTTTACTTGGATTCTCAAATGTTACCTACCTTGCTTCTACAAGGCTCAACATGGCAGTGGCCGTGAGCAGCTAGCATAGGTAGACATTACTCTACTATATCTTTACTAAGGAAATAGATGTTTTCTGCTATATCTGAATGCTGTATATATAACCATTAATGTTTACCTCTCATAGAACTATAAAAAATGTTTTTAGGCATAGGACACACATGTACTTGAACAAAAATATCTTTAAAAATGTTTTACTAGGAAGGAAAATGTATTCAACATATCTGTTGAGTGAATGTTTTGGTGGGACACACTAGATTTACACAATTTCAGTTTTTCCCATACAAATACATTTACTGTTTCTGGAGTTAAAAAATGAAACTAACTTTCAAAATGTAATTTTATATTGAATTTAATTTCATACCTGTAATTTTGTATATATCACTGTACAAAATAAAGACAGATTTTGAAATATGTGTTCCTAAATCAAAGCAAAAATCATAGCTCCAAGAGACTTCACAGCGGGGAGTGGCAGAGTGTGGCAAGATGCGATGCATTGACCAAGGCAAGGTGCGGTGGCAGCTTGACCTCAGCGAGCTGCGGCCATTTTGATTCTGCGGTGAAGAGGGGCAAAGCTAAAAGTTGGGAATAATTCAAATGTTTGCGACCAGAGAGAATACCCGCAGCCAATCAGTAAACGGACTCCGGTTGCATATCGACCTATGTTACAAATAATTTGAAACACATGAACAGGCCTCCCGAAAATTTAACTATTGTGGCGACCTGCACTTTGCTGCTCCCCGCTTTGATTTTGCGTAAATGCTCACTTCTGATTTATTGTTCAGATATATTTTTTTTGGTTGGCTGTTGTTGTTTTTTAAATCCAACCAATATCAGATTGCAGTGTTGGTCTGGTCACAGTCCTGAACTGACCCACGTGAACAAAATAACTATAACACTGTCGTGCAGAGGTAAACATGGAAGCCACTGAAATCAGCCTTTACGCTTTCATGCAGTGGAAGCCAGAAAATGTGTGAGCAGATTATAATAAAAGACACATTTTTTTATTATGGCTCTTTGTGGAGCAATATTTCTGTGGGTGTGGGCCACTTGTACATGCAGCGTGAACGTAGCCATAGAGTCAGATTCTCAATCAAAAGTATTTATTTTGAACTGTCAGAGCTCAGCTACTTTGCAGCAGCCCAAGAGCAGCAAGCCTTCAAAACATACTTTAGTCTGGGGCCATAGCCCTGAGCATTTGGCTGATCTGGATGCAAGGCTGTATCACACTCAGGGTTAAAGCGATGAAGCTGACAGTGACATCTTCTGATCTGGGAACAGCCCATAGTCACAGATTACATTATAGCGTGTTTCATGCGGTTTACATTACTGAATCCAGACGCCCTCTCTCTCTGCGAACATCACAAGTGTTTAGGATGAGACCGTGGTAATACCCTTAGCCAGCCCACACTGTGTTGCCAATGTAAAAACATGACCTATAAAGTATGCAGCTGATTAGCTTTCTGGGAGTTGTAAATCTCCTGCGACACCTCTGATATTTTAAGTTCTGGCTAATCTGGAGCGGAAGCCATTGTAACATGCAGGATTTCATAAAAAGATCCATTTGAAAAAGTTTTCTTCAAAGATGTGTTTCTCTGAATCATTATGCATACTATCAATGTGGATTGGTAACTTCTGACTAAAGAGAGCAGAATCTAAATGCAGACAGGACATGGGGGCATGCAGGATTTAGTTATATAGCAATACAAATTTGATTGTGTTTTTTGTGGCTGTTTTATTTGAAAATGTATTCAGATTTGTCATTTATTTTTGTATTGCTCATCACAGCAGAGATACAGGCAGAGGAGGGGAGAAAAAGAAGTTAGACATGCTGATAAGGTCCCCAGACCTTTTGGTATTCAATATTTTGCCCTAGGACACTTCAACATGTGGACTGGAAGAGCCGGAGATTGAACCGATTGGTGGACGACCCGCTCTACCTCTTGAGCCACAGCTGCCCTCTAAACATTTAAGTGATTTTAATTTCTTCTTCTTTTTCAATCGTCATGTTTATGATAATAAACACATGGCTAATGATAAAAGTAACAACGAGTCATGTGGTTTGAGATGTGAGACAAACAATGGTCTCCGGTGTTAAAGACCATAGCTTTCCCAACAAGGCACTTGTCTTTATAACTTCATCACCTGGCTTGCTCCGATTTGGGGTCAATTGCTAGATGTAGCTAAACAACTGTACGCAATAAACAGGTCGCTCAAACGATCTATATGCACGTTTTTTCAAGGAGGGCATAATAGTAAATAATTTGATTAATGTTGTCCAGCTCCATTGCTACGGCAGATTATTTGATCTTTATACTGTAGGCGGTGGCATGGCCTTCTAACAAAGAATGCTTCTGTTACTACTTTTAATTACTGGCTTAGTGTCCTTTTAATGTGTCTATTGTGGCGGGATATGTGCATCCCATACTTTAAATGTCATATTTTTCTATTGTTTTATTAGACATTAGATAGAAACTGAAAACACAATTAATTTACTTAAGAACTTAAAAAAGGGTTCATCTTCATTAATAGGGTTAAATTAATACATTATGTATGATGACACAAAATATAATTAACACTGCACATAGTGTATGTCATGAAGGAAAACTGTATTTTAAACATTTATACATATTCTGTTGTAGGATCTGTAATCTTCTCTTTAATCATTGTTCTTTAAAAGACACCAAAAGAATATTCAACTTGTGTTTTCAAATTGAATATTTACAAAACCACAGGATTGGATTTTGTGATTTCTTCCAAATGACTGAGTATCTGTGCATGCCAAAGCACTGTTGATCTGTCTGACATCACAATAACGTCTAAATGATGAACAGCAACAAAATTACTTAGCAGACTAAGTATTCATTTGAAGCAGGTTACATGCTATAAAAATTTTTTTTAATCAATTTTCATTGTCGATCAAGAGATTAATTGTCCTTAACTCCACGTCCCCCTGGTGGTGATCATAAGGGCATTGACTGGTCAACACAAGATTGACTGGTCTTTGAAGTTGAGGAAGTTGGAGAATTCCAACTGTCCTCAGTTGTAGAGGAAACATATTTTCCATTGTCCTTAAACTGTGATGGTTCCACTGGGTTTCAAACTTATCCACGTTTATTCTTGGATTCCTAAAAAGGTCTTTGAACTATGCTGACACCACCCTGTTTACTGTTTACAATCTTTCAATTCTTTGATTATGAACACAACTTCCAACCATAAAACTTCCTCTGTTTGCCCGTCAATTCTCAATCATAAACCATGCAATATCAATATTCTCACTACCAGCATGCACTGCTGACATGATTCGGGAGTCCAAATCGATCAACAATATCCTGGGAAAGGGGGTTTGCCTAAGAACCTCATTTAACCTCTATACTAGAAGTTCTTGAGGTTCAGCTCCTACTCTATACGCTGAGTATTATCTCTTATATTTAATTCTATACGTACGTTCTTTGTGTTGTTTTTTTATTCTAACTTGTACTTATTTTATATTACTCTTTTATCTGCACTGTCCCTTTGCTGTTGTAGCGCTGTAAATGTCCCCCGCTGTGGAACGAATAAAGGTTTTCTGATTCTGATTCTGATTAAAAGACAATCAAGATCACCATTTGAAATGTTGGTAAAACTACATAGTCCATTAAACCAAGTTGTGTCCTGTGGTTGTACAGTGTTGGAATGTTTACAGTCGAGATACGGCTATCCAGCTAAATCCTGCATGTAATGGACATTTTGTAATACATGCATTATGTAATAACCAACCAAACCACCTATACACATATCATTTTTTCAGGAAGGCTAAGGAAAACGGTGAGATGTTTTGCTTTGGCCAATGAAAAATAAGCTACTAATCTAATTGTATCTTTTAAAATGAATGTTGAGTCAGTATGATTCATGATTGTTACATAATAAAGTGTGTATTACACTTTCTCCAGTTGATATACTAAATAATGTGTTGTTATTACATAGGCAAATGTGTTGTTATGGGTGATAAATAAAAATAAAAATAGTCCTTTGTTCTATTCTATATTCTATTCTACACGTTTTTCATTCCACAGGTTCCACAAGCAACTTGATGCATGCAATAGGTTGTTTCAGAGTCATTAGGTTCTGTATATGCATTGTGGCAACAATACAACAATGCTTTGACATTAAAAAGAAAATGTAGGCTACCAAAAGCAAGTAATCTCTAAAGGTTCAAGGTGTAAAATATGCCAGAATTTAAACTTAAAACAGGAGAACAATGAACTAACATTATCAACAGAGTGTGAAGAGGTCACAGTGTTGACGTCATGTCAAAGACGTCTGTGTCTCACTGACTAGCCCCGCTCCGTCCAGACTAGGAGGCGATAGTGAGACACTGTAGCTCCAGGCTGCCCTCAGTAAAGAGAAAGAAGAAGTATAATTGCCTGACTTGGGCAGAACAGGGCTTATCAACATTACATCCATGATCCCTGCACATCCTTACCTTCCACGGGAGGCTGCTTCTCCGGGAGTAGAGCATGCGACGGCTGGGAGACAGACATGAGTCAGTGAGCAGTCAGCACCAATTTAGCTGACTCCCCGCCGGATCGTCAAACGTTGTTGCTGCCGTTACACAGGTTAGACCGAGCGCTCCATCGGCCTGCTGTTATTCCCGGTGCTGCCAGAGCGGCTGCACACTCCCCCTCCTGGGAAGCTGTAACATGTTGGTGCAGAGGATGAAACAAAAAAACAAGTCTTGCAGACCAGACCCAAGCCAACATACAAACTATCAAAACTAACTAAAGCTTTCAGATAAATGTAGCAGCGTAAAACAGTACAATATGTACTTCTGAGATGTAGTAGAGTAGAAGTATAAAGTAGCAGAAAATACTCACGTAAAGTACAAGTACCTCAGATTTGTTTTCTTCACCACTATAAATGACCTTGTATTAATAATCTTGTTTGCAACTGCCTGATTGTACAAAGTACTAAATATAAATGATGTATTCTAGGCCTGTACCAACCTCCATTCCCATACACTGTTTCCATTTCTATCACTGTTACTTTATTCCACATCTCCTGAAGAAACTCCTAATTCCTTCAAGAATGATGCATAATCTTCTTTCAGTAAAGTTTTGTTGAGCATGATAACTCATAAGCACTACAAATATAACTTCCAAACTGTTTGTTTGTCGTTTGGAGTATGACCAGCTGTTGCAAATCATCACTTTGATGACAAGGACATACTATGGATTGTCATGATTTCATTCAATATTCTCAGACTTTCATTTACTATATTCCAAGTTTCTTTCCATATACTCAAAATATATAAAATAATTTCCTAAATGGTATGCCATTATATATATATATATATATATATAAATATATATATTATAATATATATATATATATAATGGTATATAATAATATAATACATATACATATATATATATATATATATATATATATATATATATGTATATCTGTCCATCCCTCTCCCAGGACGCACAGACTGTAATAGATGACGTGTGTACAGAATAAACAACATAGTAAAAATACAACATAGACAATCCATGTGACATAAATGATGATGTGATCGTATATGAAAAAGATGGATCCAGGAGGATGTCAAAATATGCTTCCCAGTGTCTTCAAATATATATATTAATCTGGGCAGGACCAGGGCAACAGGCGCCGCCACGATTCATGATCCAGACGTAACCTTTAATAGATGAGAGAGACAGAGACTCCGGGGATGATTCCTCGGATGATGAGTTAGTAATATGCATTTAAGGGACATGAATGCATCCAGACAGAGAGGGAGAGGAGGAGAGAGGAGGAAGCCTAATATATACATATATACTGTGTATATACATTCAAAAGGCATTTGAAAAACTGTGAACAGAAGAGTCCTTCGCTCTGCTGTCTGCTGAGGGAAAGAGAAAAAACGTCTGTCCCGCTCTGTGGGACCCGAGATTCCAGAGGAGGCAAACTATGCAAGGGCCGACGCCGCATCAGCTGCCTCCATCTCCTTGATGTTCTACCATATGAGTGTTAAAGGAATGTTAAATAAGAATCTTTTACTTTCCAGAAATCTCTGCCCTCTTGCCAAAGATATCATTCATTATTGAAATATCCGACCCCATTTGGCCACCATTGGCTTAATCTGCTACTCATTACATCCACTCATTTATTTGTATATTCATTAAGTAGTTGTGTGTATATCGAAAGTAGTTAAAAATCATTTCATTTATAAAGAAATTGGTCACGTGTTTTGAGTTTTTTTAAAGATATAAATATATAGATTTTGGGCAATGTATGCCCTTATTTAAAGTGATAGAGGAGAGAGAGAAAAGGTGAATGACATGCAGCAAACTGACTGGGACGAGCTGTTTAGGGCCCAATTAATTAATTTCCTTGATTTTCACTTTTCCAATGCTGGTGTGCCGACTAAAAAACTAGGTATGTCCATGATAAATAAATGTAATCTTCAGAATCGATATTCATTTTAAACGGCAGCTTCTCATCCCATGTCAAAGATTATGTTAATGATTTATACCAGAAATAACAAGCTTTGGATAAAAGGTAGAAGCAATTACACAGCCCACACAAACAATAAGGTCTCAGATTGCAGCCTGCGGGGCGTCCTGCGTACTAAAATAGAATTTCTGTATTGGGTTTGCAAGCATGCGTGACCCATTATAATTGAGCATTTAATTCCCTGTGACAGGAGGCAGCTGTGCTGGAATGCTGCTGTCCACTTGACCTTTGCCCTCTGTGAATATGACAGGCAGGCTGTGTGAGTGAGGCATCTGTTGAGATATTTTACCCTTGGTTGGATTCCAAAAACAGTCCAGCCCATGGCTGATGTACAGGTGGACTCAGATACAGAAACATTGTACTTGTTTTTCTCTCCACCTCTCCCTCCCTGCAGTGGTGGAAATAAAAACAGTTCCCTTTGACGTCTCCCCAGCCATTTGGGGAGGATCTCACAGTTTCACCTCTGGAGTTGTGAAAGACACAGTTGCAGCTTGTGAAGCCTCATTAAGATTCAGACAGATGGAATTTTCCTACCTCTCTCCTTTTTTTTCGCTCTTCACTTTGTCATTTATTCATTTGTTTGAGGGTGCAGGGCACAAGGTGTTGGCTTGAGAACACAGGACAAAGAAAAGACCATATGCTTTTTGAAAAAAAACACTTAATGTAATTTCCATATTTGCAAAGGTTATTTGAAAGTAATTACAACAGCATATAGACTTTTTCAGCGTGTCGTTTATATTTGTGTGAGAAAGAAAGAAAGAAAGACATCTATACTAGTTATGCTGTGGTGCTAAATGTATCAGTGCTTCACTGGATGTAAAGAGTTGCTCTTCAGTTACAATTACCATTGTTTCCTCTTCACTTTAACTGGACTCTTGATTATTTTAGCCTTGAAATTTGAATGTGATTCTCATACAATCTATAACTAAAAGGGCACTCGGAGAGCAAAGACCTCTGCCAAGGTCAAATACCGTCTTTCGCAATGTTAAAGGTTCTATATATACGACATTCCGAACATTAATACAGCAGCAAACAACTATTTGCTCTATGAAGAGATAGAGGAGTCATGTCATCCTGAGCAAAGGACGAAGTCTCTCCTTCTGTGTGTGTTGTAATCCGAGCTTCTCTGTTCTAGCTCTGCTAGCCACCATTTTGGCTCAGCCCCCTCCAGAGGGGAGAGCGGTGTGCAGACTCTGAATGTAAGATATCACTTTTAACGAAAGTAAACAATATTTTGTGGATCCGCACCATGATTTGGATCCGCACCAATATTCAATGGGTTCTTGTTAGAAATGAAATGTATGCTTTGCTGCCTTGTGTTAGAAATTAAATGTATACAGGTGTTCACACCTTAAAAGGTGTGAAAGGAAGGACTGTTAGAAATTAAATGTATGCTTTGCGGCCTTGACGCTTGAATGTAACTGCGTGATGAATAACTATAACCAATGTGATTAAGCTAAAATGGGCTCATATGAAATGTACACTGAGACAGGGAAGACAGTCATTTATACCAGATAGCTATTAGGCTCTGATGGATAAGATGTATGTAACCTTTAGTCTAGTGTTGAAGGATTTAGCTGTTATGACTATAAAATGAGTGGATGGGAGCATCACGGAGTGGCGCCTAAACAAAGAAGGCCGATAACAGAAAAAACCCAGAGAGAATAGATTAGGTAGCCTGTGCAGAAAGGAGTTAGGTGAAGGTCAGGTACCAAGTGTAGAAGAATTGGGCAAACGCAGCCTGCCACGTGTAATAGCACCCATTACATTGGATGATCGTGATGCCAAGAGGCTTTGGACAAAGCTTGTGCACCAACTAAGGAAGCTAAGTCTAAACCACAGACTTCCTGGCATAGTAATGAGATACGCCATAAGAGGCCACGCCTACCACTGTATAAACTGTATCTGCAACGGAAGCTTGGGGCTCTCAAGATGTGGATGGTGGTTATAGAGTAACAGCAATCCGCTCCCTATGATTTCCTGATACACTTGGAGTCCTTGGCCAAGCTGTCATTCACCAGGTTTTAATAAACTGAGTTGCAAATCTACTCATAGTCAAGTCTCCTCATTCGAAATCAAAGAACTCGCAACATTCTTCTTTGGCCCATGTTAAATCCTTCCACCAGGTTTCATGAAAATTGGGAGTGTAGTCCTGCTGACAAACAGAAAAGGTGGAGGTAATGAATCATTGTGCACCGCAGTCAGTATGGAAATGTCTCACAGTTTAGGTACTGTTCTCTCCTATAGATTTACAACCTGAAAGTCAAAACAAAATGTATACATTCAATTATTTTCCTGTTGATTTCTTATTCACTGTATCAAAGGAATTTCAGAACCAACCACAACATGATGTACAAACATCTATATCATCTCCAAACTAGAGTACATGATAATGTTGTACAGAAGGACATGTGATTATGAAAGAAAATGAGGCATAAGGTAATATACAAAACTCATGAGTGCAATGCATTAAATAAAATGAAGGACATTTAATAAGACTGAAAAGAACAAATACCAACTTGAGATTGCTGATTATTTCTGATAGCTAAAGTTAATTACCTTCATCTTTTGTAC
>CALSBV010006670.1:645497-656622 GCA_943590825.1 Bovichtus diacanthus | reverse complement strand
GTGGCCCGGGAAAAGGAAGTTTGGGGCCCCCTGCTGGAGCTGTTGCCTCCGCGACCCGACCCCGGATAAGCGGATGAAGAAGAGAAGAGAGAGAAGAGAAGATGATATATATTATAAATACAAAGATAAGTCAATATATATGATATATATTATAATTACACAGATAAGTGAATATATATGATAGATATGATATATATTATAACTACAAAGATCAGTGAATATATATGATATATATTATAAATACACAGATCAATGAATATATATGATTGTATACATTGCCTTGCGTTACTTTGCTCCGGGTACTTTTTTGTATGCTGTGGGTGTTTATTAGATAATAACGTAAAATGTACAGTTTTGAATTATGTTCTTTTATTTATTTTTGATTTGCTCCCAAATCCATTTCACACCACCGGGGCTGTATCTGAAAAATAAGACTAAAATATTGTCATATATATCTAAGCAACACATTAATGTAACAGAATACACACATGTAGTTATCGTCAGATACTCGTGGTATTAAAAACCTGTTCATTTACACATTCACACAGTCGGAGATTGTTTGCTCTTCTTCCTGCATTGGTCAGTTTAAACAGGTTTTAGCTGGATTATGACTTTATATAGCCTGACACTTCTTCATAGTTGTGTAACATCATTTTACGATCCGCACACCGAGCGGTGAGTGGGGCAGCTTTCACACCAGTTGATCTCTTATCTGGAACATAACCTAATTGTTGTGCAGATGTCTATAGATAGAGGAGTTAATTAAGCATCATATATATTCTATCTAACCAAAAGATTTTTAACAAACCAATGTAATGGTTGTATGAAGGACTATTATCTGTAAAGATTTGACCTCTGCAAAGTGCAAATCGCCTTTACAGCTTAAATACAAAAAAATCATTTTAATGTATTTAATATATTAAGATCAATTCTAATGAAAAATAGTGATAAATGCCTCCCAGCTATATTAAAGATGTCATCCAAAACTTTTTTCTTCTTCCCTGGTAAAGTTTTCCACACGGCTGCTCGTTGCAGAGCTGATGGAGAGCTCATGATTTTGGCGATGTTGATAATCAGACATTTGTAATCATTACAGGGTGGTGGAGCAGAATGCTGCTCCTGAGCAGGTGTGGCAGTCATGGCTGGCTGGAAGCTCACTAAATACCACCACACACAGAGACAGGGCCCCAGGCTTTTACAAAAGCGACTCTGGGCCCTTCACACTGGACTAAACCTGCAGTTTCAGGATTTCTATGTTTAAAGATGTCTGTTGGTGAGTTCTCATGTTCTTGCTCCTCATAAGAAACTGCCCTTCCCACACATAAATAAATACATCATCTTTGTGTTTCATGGATAGAGAGATAAGATTTTTTTTAAATGTTCTTTTCCAAGAACTTCTGGCAACCTAAAATGAACTCTTTTCAGGGAGAAAACAAATCAACGCGCTGTTCATTTTGAGATATGAGCAATTTGAGGTAGGTGAGATATGAGCATATTGATTTGATATTAGGTTCCTATATTGTTTTTTCTCACCTAGCATTATGTCTGCCAGTTTGCAGAGTCACCGAAGCACAAGTGCCACTTTGAGTTCTAGATGGATAACCTGCCATTGCATTGTGCACCTCCAGTTAATTGTCCATAGAAGTCAATCAGTCACGAAAACAAGGACAGGATACCAGTCACACCTGTCTTCTGTGATGTATTTATTGTAAACCGATGTTAATAAGTTTGTTGCTGAACGAAAATTCCAGTCAGCAGCATTCTATTTCCATTTTGAAACAGATGCTGACATTTCTATTCTCAGTACCGCTGTCTCTTTTGAATGGACCTTCCTCCTGTTTGTTCCTCTTGTCCCACATTGCATGTGTGATGTTTTGGTGCCCAGCGTAACACACAAAGCAACAGAGCAAGGCAAATTGTTGGAACACTGCTATGCTTCACGCCAGTGTCACCATTATGTTGGGTTTCTGGTATGAGCAAGTCTGATTATCAACAAATTACTAATGATTAAAATAAAGAAAACTATTAACATTAATAAATTCATAAAAACGGGTTGATAATAACTGGGATTATTTAAAAAATACCTAAAAAATGCTATCAGAAGGAATAATAATTATCAAAACGATTATTAATTATTATATGAAATATAACTATTCATTATATCAATTAGTATGACCACATTCACAAGTCGTGTGAATAATGTGTGTGCGGTCCTGTGACCCCCTTATATGAAGGACATATGAAGCGGGAGCTTTGAGTCTCCTTGTGTGTCGCTGTGTTAGAAAGGCAAAATCATGAGTAATTGTGAGATGGTAACGTTTATGATAGAGGTGCCGGGTTCAGAAGATGTTCGTGTGCATGTGACTCTGTGTGTGTGTACAACACTAACACATCACCTGGTGAAACAACCTAAAGTTAGCTGTTAGCTCAATACAACAGATTACACAATACAGCTCAGTGAATAAAAACCAAGTCAACACATGTTCATACATTAAAAGCAGTTCTACGCTTACTTAGCCGTCTAAAGTTAATGTATACAAAATAATATTCTATCCTAGTGGAGGTTCAGTTCATGAATGGAAAGGCTACTTAGCTCTTAGCTGTTAGCTTAGCTGGCTACAGCTTGTTAAGCTGTGTGCAGGACGGAGGAGACCAGTCGCTTAGTTTGTTATCCTGCAGAAAGCAGTGAGCTCCTTGCTAACTACTTTTTGTTGTGAAGGCGTGGAGAGCCGCTGCTACTAAACTTGTTTACTTTGGAAGAGCCCTCGCTGGCACCGGAAAGGTCCATCGAGGGAAGAGAGAGAACACGTGTTGTGGTTTCATCCGCCAAATTTTCATACCTATGTGCGAAAAGGGTGCGAATCAGGTTGCAGGAAGTGAGGGAGGGTCTAGACACAAATGATCATGGAAAATTGAGTCTAATAGCTCAATATCCATACTGTGAGGATCCCAACAAAATCAACAGGAAAATAACAAACGTTCAGAGTGCTGCTTGAGCTGGTTGTTGCACCGCCGTAAATAGTGCCCCTACAGTTTCAATTGGTGCAGCTTGGGCACTTACTTTTTGCCTGGCCACCACCAAGAGCCAAGAGCCATATACGTCAGAGGCTTAAGTCAGAGGCTTGGGTGGAAGTAATGTGAGCAATTACAGTTTATGGTCAGTACGACAAAGAGTAGAAAGTCGTTGGAGAAGTTGTGCTTGCAACTTGAGCACAGCTCCAATGCAGTCCGCTATTGTTGTTATTGTACGGGAAATTCTTGCTGGCGTTGCTATGAAAAGCAGCAAGGTACAAAGTGATATCCTGACGTGGCTCCCCTCTGGCTCTAGTTGATGGATAAGCAAACGGGTTATTACGAGATAAGAAAGCTGAACCAAATTCAAGCCAACACCAGCCCCAACACTGAACTTGAGCGGAACTCATTTTAGTGGAAAAGGGGTAAGAGTCACCTGACTATTCACAAGGTCAAAAAGGAGCAATCCTGTTAAAAAATGTTTAAGGTTTGTTATGATCACTATTTTGTTCTCATTAATGTATCAGTGGAGGTGCTCATGTCTGTATATACAGATGGTTAATCCAACAATCTTTATGCATAAATGAAAGTAAAAAGCCATTAAAGAAATCACTGCTGAACTTTGAAAGCTGCTCCAAGAAAAAATATTTCTGTATACACAGACTGAACGCTATGGAAGATTTCACTTCCCTTCTGTGGCGGTTCAATATTTTTTGTTGCCGATTTGAGTATCTCAGTTTCATTATCTAAATCAAATCTAGAAAACTCAGGGCGAGACTGAGGAAGATCCCTCATCCAGGATGGACAGACGTGCAATAGGTGACGTGTGTACAGAATAAACAACATAGTTAAAAATAAAATATAGACAATCGATGTAAAAGAAATGATGATGTGATCATATATTAAAAAGATGGATCCAGGAGGATGTCAATAAAAAACTTCCCAGTGTCTCCAAAAAATATACTGTATATATATATATATATATATATATATTACCGTGAGCGTCAGGCAGGACCAGAGCAACAGGGGCAGCCACGATTCATGATCCAGACATAACCTTTAATAGTGGCAGCCTGCCAGATGAGAGACACAGAAACTCCGGGGATGATGCCCTGGATGATGAGTTAGTAACATGCATGATGAGTTAGTAACATGCATTTAAGGGACATGAATGCATCCAGATAGAGGGAAAGGAGGAGGAGAGAGGAGAGAGGTGCAAGTCTCCCGACAGTCTAAGCCTATAGCAGCATAACTAGGGGCTGGTCCAAGGCAAGCCTGAGCAAGCCCTATCTATAAGCTTTATCAAAATGGAAAGTCTTTAGCCTGCTCTTAAATGTAGAAAGAGTGTCTGCCTCCCGGACACAAACTGGGACAGGTACTATGATATCCTTAAGATAAACTGGAGCCTGACCATTAATCGCTTTGTAGGTCAGGAGAAGGATTTTGAATTCGATTCTGTATTTTAGCAGGAGCCAGTGCAAAGCAGCTAATACAGGAGTAATATGATCTTGTTTCCTAGTTCTTGTCAATACTCGTGCTGCAGCATTTTGATTCAACTGAAGAGTCTTCAGGGATTTTTTGGGACAACCAGATAATAAGGAGTTGCAGTAATCCAGCCTGGAAGTAACAAATGCATGGACTATTTTTTCTGCATCGTTTTGAGACAGGATGTGCCTTATTTTTGCAATGTTACGCAGATGAAAAAAGGCAGGCCTTGAAATTTGTTTTATGTGGGAGTTAAAAGACATATCCTGATCAAAGATAACGTTGAGATTCCTTAGGGTGGTGCTAGAGCCCAAGTTAATGCCATCCATAGTTACTATGTCATCAGACAATACGTTTCAGAGGCGTTTGGGGCCAAGTATAATAACTTCAGTTTTGTCTGTGTTCAACATCAAAAAGTTGCAGGACATCCAATTGTTTATGTCCTTAAGGCAGCTTGAAGTTTAGATAATAGATTGTTTTCCTCTGGCTTGATTGATAGATATAATTGGGTATCATCCGCATAACAATGAAAGTTTATGGAGTGGTTCCTGATAATATTGCCTAAAGGAAGCATATATAAGGTGAATAGAATAGGTCCGAGTACAGAACCTTGTGGGTCTCCATGACTGACTTTGGTTTGCATGGAGGATTCATCGTTAACATGTACAAACTGAGATCTCTCAGATAAATGGGATTTAAACCAGTTCAGTGCGGTTCCTGCTATGCCAATGAAATGTTCCAGTCTCTGTAGCAGAATATATATATATATATATATATAACAGTGTCAAAAGCAGCACTGAGGTCTAAGACAAGAACAGAGACACGTCGTTTATCTGATGCCAATAGAAGGTCATTCGTAACTTTTACCAGAACCGTCTCTGTGCTATGATGAACTCTAAATCCAGTGTGAAAAACCTCAAACAAAGTATTGTTAAATAAAAACTCACACAACTGTTTTGCGACTGCTTTCTCAAGGATCTTAGAGCGAAATGGAAGGTTAGATATCGGCCTATAGTTGGCTAAAACCTCTGGATCAAGACTGGGCTTTTTCAAAAGGGATTTTATTACAGCTACTTTAAATGATTTTGGTACATAGCCAGATAATAGAGACAGATGATCATATTTAATAACGAGGTGTTAATTAAGGGTAAAACTTCTTTAAGCAACTTAGTTAGAATCGGGTCTAAGAGACAGGTTGATGGTTTAGACGACGAAATTGTTGAATTTAGTTGGTTGAGGTCGATCGGAGAAAAGCAGTGTAGATATATTTCAGGTGTTACAGTTGTTTTTAAGGTTCCTGTATTAGAATCTGAATCATTACCAATTGAGGAGAGGAGATTTATTTGATTAATTTGGTCTCTAATAATTATAATTTTATGGTTAAAGAAGCTCATGAAGTCGTCACTACTGAGCGATATAGGAATTGAAGGCTCAGTAGAGCTGTGTCTCTCTGTCAGCCTGGCTACAGTGCTGAAAAGAAACCTTGTTCTTATTTTCTTCTATTAATGAAGAGTAATAAGCTGCTCTGGCCTTACGGAGAGCCTTCTTATATGTTTTAAGATTATCTAGCCAGAATAAACGAGATTCTTCCACTTTGGTAGAACGCCATTTCCTTGAGAGTTTTCTCGACTTTAGTTTGCGTGTTTGGGGTTTAAGCCACGGGGCTTTCTCTGTTTCATTATCTTCTTTTTTAGAGGAGCGACATCAAAAGGCAGACAACATTAGAGGGCATCATTTGCAAAAACATTTCAGTATCATACAATAACTTGCTTTGGGACTGTAACATATAAGGGCTGAATGTCATCTGAAGTATTAACACGTGGAATGACAAATGTGTGGAAAAACAAGGCTTGTATTGGGACTTTGTTTAAATCTTACTTTTATTTTGAAATGATGCTTGGAACAAAGTGATGAATTTGATCACACTGAGGGCTGCGAGCTGTTTTATCTAATCTTTTATTTATGAATATAATCTATTATTTTGTTTTACTTTGTCTTTTACATTTTTTTATTTTCATAGTTTTACAATTATTATATATATATAATTGTCTGTACTTTGTTTATGTACATGTGAGTTCTTGTTGATAATGGTCTTGGTCTCCCGTTGTTGAGAAACGTAATAGTCACCCTATGGTTCCCCCTGACGGTAACACGATCAGCTCTGTTAGCAAGTAAATTAAAAGTAGGAAGCCACATTTTTAAACTTGCTGGTCATGTATTAATGTGTCCCCTGGCAGATTTATTTGACTTGTCTCTGTCTACTTGTTCAATTTTCGCAATATTGAAATGTGCCAGAGTTACTCCTCTTTTCAAAGGTGGAGACCCATCTGATGTAAATAAATATAGACCAATCTCTATTATTTGTACTTTTGCTTAAATGTTTAAATTATTACAGTACATTGATCTGTTCAGTATTTCATCTCCATCCAAAACTTGTTTTAGACCTAACTTTTCCACCACCATAGTTGTTTTAAAATCCAATAACGATATGTCTCATCCTTTAGTAAAGGCCAACTCGCAGGTTACATATTTATTGATCTTTCCAAGGCTTTTGATATGGTTGAGCAATACATCCTCCTTGATAAGCTATATTCTATTTGTTTACCTCAAAAAGCTAACTTCTGGTTTAATGCCTTTCTTCATAATAGAAATGAGTGTTGGATCTTTAAGGGGTTTTGAGTCTGACTATTTAATTGTTGAAAAGGGTGTTCCACAAGGTTCCACCTAATGACTTCTTTCTTTCTATATTTATTAACAATTTACCACAAATATGTTCTAATTGTCATGCTCATCTTTATGCTGACAACACTGTTATTTCCCCTTTTAACTCTGATATCTTACAAATCCAGAAGTCTTTACAGTTCAATTTTAACTTGGTCCAAAACTGGTTTCATAACAACATACTTGTACTGAATAAAAAGTACTCCCGCAACATTGTGTTTGGTACACACACAATGACGACATATTACTTCTGATGATTGGTCACCCCTTGAGAAAGTTGATTTGTTCAAATATCTTGGACTTTGGATTGACCCTGCATTCTCCTTTAAGCCCCACATTGATTTCATTATAAAAAGAACATGTGGTTGTCTGAGTTTACTTTAACGGAAATCGGATCTTAATTGTTTTATATTTCAAGTTGGAAAAACCATCAAATAATCTTTCAGTTGACACAAGCCATTATTGATTTTGCTTACATTGTCACAGAACACATCTTACACTTATCGTAGGCTCCTGAATGTTGTATATAATCCTCTATGGATATTTCTTTCTGAGGTGTCCATATAAAATTCACCATTGTTTCATGTATGAAGTTTTGTAATAATAAAAGGATGAAAAGGAACATTTCTGGTTCTATTGTATTGAAATCAACTCATTGCGCAAAGTTGATCAGTTATTTGATTGACAATAAGTGGAAGGAGTTCTCAAACAAGATTGCTTATCATCACGTTTTACTGACTTCAAGTTAGCTGAAGTTAGTCAATGTTAGCTTGCTAATTAGTGAGCAAACTAGCGTTCGAATTTCCGAAGTAACGTTACTGACTTCTGCGTTGATGTGGACAACAACAACAATAATCCCCTACGCTCCACCCAGCAGCTGGACACAAACAAGACACAGGAAACTTTTTTTGATCTTGAGAAGTTGCAGCATTTATTTCTGAACAAATCACAACCCCCACTGTATATTCACTGCCACCTGAAAACTTCACTGCTGTACTCTGCTCCAATCACTCAGTCTCTCTCTCGCTCAACCACACTATGCACGCACGCACGCACGCACACACACACACACACACACACACTACGTAGCCGCCTACTGGCTGAACACTTAGCTGTTCACCAAATGAGCTACACTACGCTTACAACACAAGTCTGCAGCCTAGAAAACGGAACATAACCAAGGTTGTGAAGTTGTTGCAAAAGAGGTTGAACTTCAGGACATCAGGACAGATTACACATTATGTAAACTACTCTATCGGGTTATATAATATGAAGCCCACCCAAATATAGCCTAAATCCGCCAATACAAATCTCCATGCAGTTTACAGGGTAGTCACAGGCAGGAAACACACTCAGCAATCAAGTCGATGAAGTGTATTACCACCAAATGCTAAACCTCTGTGAATGCTAATTCAGTTTATGTCATCTTGAATAAAGTCATGTCCTATCCTTAATAAACTGTAAACTGCACAACTGAAAACAATGAATAAAGAGCAACCACTCTACTGTCAGGGGGTCTCAGATTAATGATGTGTGAATCATTAGGATCATTCCAACCTTGAAGCCCTCTTAATAAGCTCTTCACACATCCATTACATAGCCATGCATAAGAATAGAAGGGTGTTATTTATATGAATTCTGGAATTGATCTCTAAAATAATCCTGTTAGATGATCAGATTTTCAATTTGACCTCCAGATAGTGTGGTTTAGATGATCTGGATAAACTGTTGTCTTGTTTACAACCAGTCTGACATGGTTGATCTGTTTTCTTGACTTTCAAGACTTTTCTTTTAACAATGTCACTGTGTTCCTAAGCAATTGGTCGATCCTAAGCCCTGCCAATCACTGTTGCCATTTTGGACACCCCTTGTTTCCATTCTGTGGAGCTGCAATGTAATAGCCTAAAGCCAGGGTTCCTAAACTTTTTGAGCTTGAGACCCAAAAGAGAAATTTGGTGTCTCCCAAACTTATAGAAATACATAATAAATTGCAATAACATTTACATTTTTGAACTACTGATAAAGAACACAAAAAAACATGAATTTAAAATGTATATTTCATGTATTTCTTTTTCATATTTTTAATTATAAAGGTACATCACAGCAATTATCACATTTCATAACAAACTTGTTCTGACAAATGAGGACAAAAAAACATTAAGGAAATACACTTTCTATCTCAGCTAGAGTGAGGATTGTGATCAAGTATAAAGTACATTGAATTACATTGAGTACAAGAATTTGCTGAGCTGAGTGTAATGTTAACATTTCTCACCACCTCATAAAATATGTACAATTGTGTACATATTTTCTACACACAGTTCTACTCTTCTTTCTATTTCCCAACTATTTCTTAACTATGCATTCCTTACCCTTTGCCTCCCATCCCTCAGCCTTAAACCCTGACATTTAGCAACATTCTGGTTGATTTTATTGTTTTAAAATGATGGTGGCCTGAAGTGCGAAAAGGGGTAAAACATTTCATTTATGCACAATGAAACCTAATGAGAGGTATGTGGTTAGTTGAAGTTTTGCATCCATCCATCTCTTCCGCCTACATCACTGCTCATGCCGCACCAAACTGCATGTCCATCTCACGCTCCATTTATCGTCACTAATGAACAAGACCCTGAAATACTTGAACGACACAGAGCCATGGCCTTCGATTTGACACTCCCGGTTGCAATCCGCCCAAGTGCGTGATGGAGGTCACAGCCTGATGAAGCCAACAGAACCACATGATCTGCAAAGATTCTCCTTCCACTGGCTGTGCCAGTCCAAAGGACAACCTAGGCAGAGACCAACACCCACTGGAAATGTGTTTAACTTTGTGCCGAGTACATGGACACAAGTAGACTGGATGGGCAAAAACTCCCATGACCCCTGACAACCCTACCCACTCAAATTCCATATCCCCTAGCTCCCCCGGCAAACACAAAAAAAATCTTCCAGAGGTGAAACTTGAAGACCTCGCAATGGGGGCATTAGCCAGATGTTCCAAGTTCATCCTCACTACATGTTAGGGTCAGTCCAGCAGCCTTCCAGCCATCTGATGCAACTCACAGATGAAGCTCAATATCCTGCTATTATCTGTTGAGTTTATGCATTTACTAATCCATTTACTAATCCAGGAAAGGTGTCATCTGATTGTAGCATAAAGCGAAGGGTTCAAAAACAATGTTCTTTCAACTTAAAAATTAGGTTAGTATAACCAAATATTTACTGGAAACTGTAGCGCTCCCTAGAAGCCACGTTTGAAATTGCAGCTGATTCATGCATTGTGTCAAAGGACAGTTGTAGTATATTTCAACTGTGCGTATTTCCTATAAATGTGGCTATGGGTCTTGGGGTCTCGCTAACTTTGGACTCACTTCCTCTATTGTAATGAACGAGGTCTCACTCAAAACAATGTAAAAAATTATTTTTTTGAGAATCTTTACAACCCTTGGCTCTGAGTCTGACCCAAAGTAAACACACAAAGAAACTGTCTGGAAAAGCAATTATGGCTCACTGCATATAGGGATTTATTAGAAGTGCAAATGACTATGCTTAAAGTGCTGGCATTCACATGCGCATATGTTTTAGGCTTCACAATAAAAACTGATTTCAGCTGCTAAGGCTTGGCTAGTGAGGGAAAACTTCTTTTCAACCCATGAAGGTCTCCAGTTCTAATTATGTTCCAGCATCTGCCAGTCACATCAGAGGAAGGAGAGAGAGAGAAATGAAAGAATGGATAGAAAACAAAACAGGGAGGGATAGAGAAGACACCTGCTGCTAATGGAATTTTATATCTGCAGAAAACAAAAGGGGAAAGAAGAAATGAATAGAAATAATGCACCAGTGCTTGCATTCTTTGTGTCTGTGTGTGTGTGTGTGTGTGTGTGTGTGTGTGTGTGTGTGTGTGTGT
>CALSBV010006670.1:627337-645487 GCA_943590825.1 Bovichtus diacanthus | reverse complement strand
GTGTGTGTGTGTGTGTGTGTGTGTGTGTGTGTGTGTGTGTGTGTGTGCGTGTGTGTATCCATTTGTGTATTTGTGTATGCAGTTTCATGTGTGGTAACTCAATGCATGGACAGAATGTTTTAATCTCCACTTTGTTCAGTTCTTTGTTTTGTTTTTGGTTTCTTTTTTCAACTGAACAAGTATGTTAGCAACTATTAAAGCTCAATTTCAGATGCTGATATGGATGTTCCATCACAACTGGCAGACAAGGCAGACTGTACCAGGTTGACTATACATATTAGTGCCCACATCCTTATAGCTCTCTACTTTTAAAGATGACTGTCACCTTCTCATTTATATTAGAAAACACACACACAGAGTCACACACACTTTTCATGACACACTATAGAGGTTTAACTGTGATTTACACCACTGCACTCTGCAAATTGTATGCTAAGAAAAGCCTGAGCCTTTAAGCCCAGTCGATTATATTCTCCCAGATTTGGCTGTCAATCTCCAAGTGTTTACCAACAGGGCTGATTAGTTAACGCAATCCCTCTTTTCACACACACATGCATACAAGCTCCACACACACCCAACATCTGAAATGATTTCCATTAGCTTATATATGGTGTAAATGTCGATTCTGAACTCAACTCCATGTTTTTTCCCATGAAGTCTGTTCCTTCTTCCTTGCTTTGTAACTTTATATTCCTTCTTCTCCAATAATTTTTTTCTTTCAGTTCTCAGTTTTCTTATTACCTGTCCTTCTTTACCTTTCACCTCATCCTCAAGTGGCTGCTTTTTCCATGCCACATTTTTCGTTTACAATGCTTTCCGTTATCTATTATGACAATGTTTGGTATATTTTCAGTGCTCTTACAGTGTTTACAGTCAATTCACCTTAATTCTGAAATTCTTCTTCTGTGGGTTTACTGGTGCTGTAAGTCTGACATTGTGTTTGACCTTTTTTAATTAAGCGGTTTTTTAATTAAGCATACACAACTATTTAGAAAATAACCAGCAACAATTTAATGTGTCACCTTGTACCAGTACTGCAAAATCTAAATAAAGCTCAACTCAATTCAGCTTTCAATAAGTATATTCACACAAGCAAAGCAGTCCACTCAGTAAAAACTCCACTCTGTTTTGCACACAACCCAAAACAGTTCAGTTCAATCCAGCTGGTCACTACAAGCTATGTTGCTTTTTGCTGCTTGTAAGATCCATGTTGTATTGATTAGAGTTTTCTGTACTTGATTCTCATTGCAAAAGGTGTTGTTATTCCCCTTTAAATACACATTAGAAATAAGTTAATTGGTCAAGTGGTGTAATGTGCTTTGATGCTTTTAATGCTTTGGTGTTTGGATGTGTGCCCTGCCCTATTTAGATTTTGGCTCCTCTAGTCTATCCTGCTATTATACAATTTAGGTGAGCTCCCTTTAAGGCCGTGACACACAGAGCCATTTATATGCCATTGGTTAATATCAATGAGCGTCTGTCAGAATAGTTTTTGCGATGCGTCCCGCACCGTCAGCACTTTTTGACCCTGCTGTCAGTCTCCGAGACAAAATAATTCACTCTGATTGATTCGTTAAAGCTAAACAGCCAGTGCACGAGAAGAGAAATGGACGGGAGGAAAACAAGCAAACAACTAAAGTCAAGAAGGCACACACTGTTTCTCTTTTAATTTTTTTTTTAAAGAAATATTATCTAGTGTTTGAAAAAAAAAAAATCGATTTCAGATAAAAGCAAACATAAGGGTTTACAAATAGTTTTTGCAGAATATATCCAGGATGTTAAACTGCCTCAGCAGCACAAACAGGTAAAACAGATGAAGATAGAAGCTGAAGCCTAACGTTACGGATCACAGTGTAAAAGTGAACCACAGCTCCTGGGAGTCCGACCCCTCCTCCTGTTTCCTGACAGGGTGTGTCTATATTCCATGGTAAACACCCTCATTCATTCAATCACAGGGTTTCACCAAGAGATGGCGCTTCTTTCATAAAAACACATTAACCAGCTAAAGTACACTGAAGAGCCATGTGTCTTTGTTTAGGCCATGGTTTACCCAGTATGTTACCCAGACACACAGTTGTTGCTGGAACGTCAATAATGTTTGCTGCCCCTCAGTAGGCAAACATTATTAATCACATAGTTTAAACAGCAAAAACCCTGATTCTTGAGTTATTGATCCTGTCTAAGCTTTCAGAAAATGAACAGTAGAAAGACTGACAGAGTCCTAATAAATACAGACATTTAAACTTAGCAGTTTAAAGCTGACTTTCAGTTAGTACTTCAACTTTAAAATAATGAACTTATTGTCTGTCACAATCATATCGGAGTTTCTATTGGCCCAAAGCTAACATGGGTGGGAGTAAAACACAATATTCTTCTTTTATCAGCTCAAATGGTCTCTATCTGTAGATTTGCACTTTTTAATAATACAGCAGAGCTTTATAGAAAATTATTTTGTGGATCCCCTGACAGTGCCATAGACCTCAGGGGGTCTCCGGACCCTACTTTGAGAATCACTGGACTATAGATATAGAATTGATTTATATTTTGTATCAATACATAACATATTATAATAGATTAAGCCAGCCAGCAGTATACAAAGTCATTACAATGAGCTCCATCTGTCATGATCCTGGCTTTTAGTTTTTCTGTTTCCTGTTTTACTTTGTAAAGAACACTCACCTTGTGTCATGTCTCATTTTACTTCCTGTCTTTGTGTTTTCCCGCCTTTTGTAATTAGTTTTGCTCCTGATTTGATCCTCCTGTATCTAATTACCCAGCTGCCCTCATATACATACCGTATTTTCCGCACTATAGGGCGCACTGGATTATAAGGCGCACTGTCAATGAATAGTCTATTTTCGATCTTTTTTCATATATAAGGCGCACCGGACTATAAGGCGCATTAAGCGAAACAAAACAGTCAGATAAGTCAAACTTTATTAAACGTGTTCACAAAAACTCTCAACATTGTTCAAACGTTAATGAGCGTATTCACAATAACTCCCAACCTTGTTCAGTTGTAACACGTAAAATACAACACAATACACTCACTTGCAGCTGCTCTATTCCCATGTTCTACTGCGTGACTGATAGCCTTGAGTTTGAAGTCCGCGTCGTAAGCGTGTCTCTTGACAGGCGCCATTTTGGGGTCCTTATACACACACACGCTGTAATATTATGGTGAAGCACAGTATGTATCACTCCGCGACGCTCCTGACCACGGTAGCCGTAATGCTGCAAGCGGTGCAGCTTTGTAGTTTACCAAAGTCGCACTAAAACATTTTGACAGAGCGCCGTGAGCGCCGTGTACCACACAAAATCGCTTCGAGGTCAGTAAACACAACCAGAATTAATCCATATATAAGGCGCTCCGGATTATAAGGCGCACTGTCGTTTTTTGAGAAAATTAAAGGCTTTTAAGTGCGCCTTATAGTCCGGAAAATACGGTATTCCTGTGTGTCCCATTATTCCTTGTTGGGTCTTTGTCTATGTTTCCTGGTGTGGTCGTTCCTTCTGCGTTGATCCTGGTGTTCCCTTTTGCCATCGCCAAAACATTCTCAATTCAACAATCATGGAACCCGACACATTTTCTAATATTATGAGCACTTTCACAAATTCTTATTCGTGTCCCATCTGCTGATGAGCATGTGATAGGTGACATGTGAAAAGGGAGTATGTAGACCATGAGTTGAGATTGTTTCTCAAGTCAAGAATGTATTATATTATGTCAAATGTGGTACCTTGAAATAATATAAATTTTCTTGAAAAAGTAAAAAAAATTTAATTTTAAGGATTTGTTCACTGCATGGAGCTCCAACATGCGTCAAAGTTAGTCGGAACATTGTAGTTTTTCTCTTTTTTGTTTTCACTCTTTTAACATCCTTGTTGAAGATTATAAATCTGTGTTGGTTGGCTGATGATCAATTTTTGAGTGGAATTGCTTCCTATTACATCAGACACTTTTTGTGTGTGTGTGTGTGTGTGTGCGTGTGTATTATTGGGAAATCATGTAAACAGTGGCTGACAGTCTGTATTAGAATGAGCTATTAAATCTTGTGAAATGCACAAGCCTCTAATTCACACATCGGACCATGCGACCTCATGTTGTCGGAGCTCATTCCCCTCACTGGGACGTGCACTTTTCACTAACACTCAGGGATGTGAAAGCATCTGATGGGTGTATTCAGCCATATGGCCTTTGAATCTGAAGCCCTGTGAAAAGGGTAGAGGAGGGAACATAGATTTGGACCCGAACTGAGCACAGAAACAGATGCAAAGCAGTGTCTCTGATTGGTTCTGGTCAAGCATGCAGAGGAGCCTTTAACCAACGGCTGGGAAAATGCAAATGGTCAATTTTCTACATATTGCTCCCATTCTGCTTTTGAAGGGAAGAAGCAGATGCATTGTGAGTGTGTGCCTAATGAGATCACTAATAGGCCTTCAGGGACAGAATAAGGTTGTTTCCATCTACTGTTGTCACACACACACACACACACACACACACACACACACACACACACTCACACACACACTGAGAGGAAAGTAACGTGTATATAGGAAGACAGTGTGTTAATATTATCAGTAACCATGTAAACACTGAACACACTGAATATATATGTTGAGGAAATCCTAGAGTCTAACTTAACCATCATGTTATATTGCAGGTAAGTTTGAGCTGTTTCAGCTTTTGAGTGGCACGGAAATGTATTTTACCTATTTTACATAGCAAATTATAAATTACTTATGCTCTTACACAGATTAAAAGCAGCTTTAATTAGCTGGGTTTTGAGTGCAATTCAGTTTTGAATAAGGGGACTGAGGGAGAGTATCTGAGGTGTTGGGGGAGAGAGTTCCAAAGGGAGGGGGCAGCAATGGAGAAGGCCCTGTCCCCCCAGGTCCTATGTTTGGACTGGGTGAGAGTTGTGAGGAGGTTGGGGTCGGTGGATATCTGTAGTTGTGGGTGGGAGTAAGTTGATTCAGGAGGTCAGTAAGGTAGGAGGGGGCAAAGTTATAGAGGGCTTTGTAGGTGATGAGGAACATTTTGAACTGGATTATTTGTTGAATGGCCAGTGGAGGTTTTAAAGGACTGGTGTGATGTGATCTCTGGTATAGGAGTGAGCCAGCAGAAGGGCAGCTGAGTTTTGGATGTTTTGTAGTTTGTTGATGATTTAGGTAATGTGTCGTACAGAATGGCATTGCAGTAGTCAAGTCAGGAGGTGATGAAAGCGTTGATGAGCGTTTCAGCCGCAGAGAAAGCTTTGATGAGCGTTTCAGCCGCAGAGAAGGAGAGGGAGGGGCAAAGACGGGCAATATTTTTGAGATGAAAAAGGCATTTTTTATAATGGCTTTAGGAGAAGAAGGTTCGATCAAAGATGACACCAATATTTTGGATGTGTGGAAGCAGGAACAGTGGAGCTATCAATACAGAGGGTGAATTTTTGGCAGGATTTGTTGGGGCTAATGATGATTTCAGATTTGTCACTGTTGAGTGTAAAGGAAATTAGTTTGCATCCAGGTTTTTACATCTGTGAGGCAGTTTGTGACTGTAGAGTGAGTCATGAATTTAATGGGGATGTGGAGATGGGTGACGTCAGAGTGAAATACAGGGGAAATAGAGACCAAGAAGCATGTAGAGGATGAAGAGGAGGGGACCAAGCACCAAACCTTGGGGAACACCTTGAGAGACTGGGGCTGTGTTAGAGTTAGATTAATTGATATAATGAAATGGTGGCGATCTGAGAGGTATGATTTGAACCAGGAGAGGGCAGTGCTAGTGATAAGGAGGGAGAACTTGATGCGGGTCAGGAGGATGAAGTGATTGATGGGTTTTACAGGCATAAAGACAGCAATAATACAGATAAATAGAGAATGTAAAAAAATAATAATAATAGTTGTATTACAATAAAATAAGAATATAACAGAAAATAGAACTATACAAGAGCATTTGGAAACAAAACACAATGGTAAGTGTGATGCCAAATTCAACATAATGACATGGTCAAATATGAAATAATATGGGATATGAGATAAAGTATAAGGTGAAAGTTACTAATATAGTACAACATAGTATATCGTAAAGTACAGCAATATAACAAGGATAATATGTTGGCATTGTACAATACAGGGTTGTGCGACAAAATACAGTTATAGTCCCAATCTGTTTGAGTTTTGAGTGGTTTAAATGAGACATTTTTGTTAATTAGGATAACGGTGCCTCTGGCTCTTTCATTAAATTTGGAATGGAATAAGTGACTGAACCAGCTTATTTTCATTCTTTCCAATTCTCTGTTGCGAAAGTTTGTTTCCTAAACAAGGAACTAACATTCAATCAAATCAATTTGACATAGTTAGTTATTTTTGCCATACCTCTTTGTTATCGCATGGTTGATCAAAGTGGCTCTGTGTAAGAGGAAGAGGATGAAAGGGATGAAAAGCGATAAATAGACAAGACAAATGGAAGAAGAGAGAGGAAAAAAAAGACCACCAACAACAAAACAAGAACTGCAACAAACACACCCCCTGCCCACTCCAAGACCCCAGACCTGAAACCCTTAACACTGAACATATCTTATGTGTCTATTGTACAGCGTTGCTTTCTCCTTGCACCTTCATGACCTCTTCCGGTTTCTGATCATAACCTTTCCATGTCCAACAAACAGTGTAATATAGTAATATAACAGTAATATAATAAACCAGTGGCTCTGGTGAAAATTTCTGAACCACACTGCTCCCTGGTTCACCCCCGAACTCCGCTTAATGAAATCCCGGAAATACCAACTAAAGCGCCTCTCAAAGAGAACCGGCCTCACAGCACACCCTGGCTTACAAAGAATACTTGCAGCAATACAAAAATCCTCTTAACACTGCGATTAATACGGTCCCATCCACACTGGTGGAAACAACCCTAAGGTCCCTTTCTCTAGAATAAACAAGCTTCTTAAAACCTATGGACAATTTATCCCATTATTTAAATGGAATTCCTTACATTTCACCAAACAACAATTGAGACCATCTACAAGCAACTGGCCACTTCCAGCAACACTGGACTACCACAATGTAGAGAGACGATAGAAAAACTGATCAGAGGTCGTCTAACGCTAGATGACCAGACAATGTCACGTTTAACTTGCAAAGTCTAAAAGTCTAATCATCTCTCTGGAAAAAAACTGCGGGAATGTGTTCTGTGGCAAAAAAAAAAAAGATGGCTTAAAATATTTTTCATCCATTATTATGTATATGTTTTCAGGAGCAATTTCAACTCCTAAAGAGCTATGTAGATAACATACCTCTTTGGAAGTCAGGACAAATGTTGGTAATGCTACTCCTTTAAAGGTGAAGGTACCTTATTACTGATTTACGATTATGCTGTATCGTGATTACTTACTTCACTAGTCTACCAAACAGAAATATTTAGTCATATAGACTGAATTATTAGGCTTGACTGTGCTTCATGAGGAGGTACAAGTTAAAAAGAATCCAAATTTTGATCACATGGTAAAGCATGACCAATAAAAGCAAAAAAAATAATGTAAAGCCCACAGAGACAAATTTGTAATTTGTGATATTGGGCTATATATATAAACTTGATTTGATTTTAAACATTGTATGACCTTCTCGTTTCCTGAGATATGCGTTGTGTTTTAAACATAATTTGTAAAGTCTAATTTTATATGTATTCCATTTACCATTGTTAGTTTTAAAGGTTTTATTTCATATTTATTGCCTGTGTTACTGGTCATGTTTTGAGGAATGTTTTGAGTTGGCCTATAGTACAGGGAGTATTTATAGGCTATCTATGTATTTTTAACAGCTCTAAGGTTAATTAGCAAGATTCATGATGGTCTTCACAAGGTCTTGTCAAGTAACAATAAAAAAAGAGTCTTTATTGTCATAAACCTTGGAAAAGGGCTAAACCCATCTTGTCATCCTTCATTTCTTTCCATCGCTCTGTAAAAAATTGTTCTCTGGACTGAACATGATAAATGGTTGGGCATATACTTGGCAATAGCCATGGCAATATGTCAGAGGAGCTACAAGTGTGGCTACACCGGTATATCCTTTGCAAAAGTATTTTCAGCACGTTTACAAGAGGCGTGACACACACCTGGAATAATATCCAACCATGCCAGGACGCTACAGATGTAACTGTTTCACCTGTATTCATAAATGGTAATTATTTAAGATGATCAAATGGGCGGTAAAACATTCTGCCCTTCACCATGTCTATAGCACTTAATAAGTGGATGGCTCATAAAGGTATTGCAGCTGGGAGGGAGTTGCAGTAGTCAAGGCGTGAGATGACAAGAGCCTGGACCTGAACCTATGTCACCTTCTGGGTCAGTGTGGGACGTATCCTCCTGATATTGTAAAGAGTGTATCTGCAGGAGCAGGGTGTTGCAGCGATGCTGGCATTGAAGGGCAATTGGTTGTTCAGTGTCACACACAAATTCCTTGCCTCATCCAGATACCGTACCTCCCTCTGCCCAACAGCACACTTCTTTGGGTTAGCCGTGAATCTCCGCTCTTCTCAGGGACTCAAGCACTACCCCCAAGAGTCACAAATTGGTACAATCCGTATGGAGTGGAGAAAGCTGTTTTCTTATTGGACTCTGTAAACAGGGGAATCTGCCAGGAGCATTTGATTAAATCCAGCGCTGTGTAAAAACGAGCCGTGCCTAGCCGATCCAGGATTTCTTCGACCATGGGCATCTGGGTAAGAATCGAATTTGGACACCTCAGTCACCGTGCGATAGTCCAAACAGGACCGCACTGACCCATCGGACTTGCGCACCAGCACGACAGGGCAGCACCAGTCACCAGTCACTCTTCTATTACCCCCATCTCAAGCATGGCCTGAAGCTCCGCCTGAACAATTTTCCTCTTGATTTCAGGCAGTCGATAGGGCCGTGACCGCACCATCATGCCCGGAGGCGTCTCTATGTGGTGATGCATGAGAGATGTGCGAATGGGCAGGGAGGACAACACATTGGCAAAACGCCTTTGCAATGACGCAACGTCTGCTCTCTGCCTTGGTGAAAGATGGTTGTCACAAAGGACCATGGCTAATTTGTCCGTTTTTCCCACCTCCGGTCCAAACTCATCTTTCTCGATCACCGTTGAGGCCAGAGAGACAGAGGAAATTTGTGTCGCTCCCCCCCTGTCCGATCGCACCACCTCATAATCAACCAGTGACAACTGTCCCAGTGAATGGAGTTTTGCTCTCAGGTCCAGGACGTACTCAATTTCATTCTTGCTCGTGCTCAGACCTTCCTCCCAGTTTTCTTCAGTGTTTTGTTAAACTGCTCCACCAGCCCGTCTGTCTGCGTATGGTAGACACTAGTCTGAATGGAGCGGATGTCCAATAGTCTGTACAGTTCGTGTAACGTCCGTGACATACAGTAAAGGATGTGCCCTAGTCAGATCTCTTTCGTGATCCCTACTAGGGAGATAATATGGAAGAGTGCATGCGCCACACTCTTCGCCGATATGTTACGCAGCGGCACTGCCTCAGGATGTCGTGTTGCATAAACCACGAGGACCAACACATAGCGATAACCCCGTGCACTGCGATCGAACGGCCCGATGAGGTCCATGCCAACTCTTTCGAATGGTACCTCAATTAGTGGAAGAAGGCGCAATGGCGAATGCCCGGCCAATAAAATTGGCCCATCTTCTGGTGCAGTGTCTTGTCATACCCTAGATGACATGGGGACATGGGGTTGTAATGAGTCGCCTGGAAAAAATTTTCCAGGTTTTTTTGGCACCAGCAACTGTGTGTTTTCCTCCCCTGTTTGTGTGTCACGGCTGATGCGGTATAACCTGTCCCTAATCACCGTAAAGTGGGGGTCAGTTCAGCATTCGGGTGCAGTGCGGAGTCATCCACACTCACCACCTGCTCGCGTAGGCGCAGTGCCGATGGTGGGAGTTGGAGTAAAGGAGGGCAGCGTGGGGACATTAGGGGCCACCGCAGGCTGGAACCTCCTCCTCGGGGCTGGAACGGGCCGGCCCACTGGAACAGCCGGGGGCCGGGCTTCCTCCTTCAGGCTATGTTGGGACAGGGAGAGATGGTCCTCCGCGGTCTTTGAGGCTGGTAGTTTGGTGGCACTGGACCCAGTTCGCTGTGGATGACAGCAGCCCGGCGACAAACGGCAGAGTTGGTTCTCGGCTGGAGCCTTTACCTTGCTGCGTTGAGTACCTGTTGCGCGAGGGAGAAAGAGCAGCCAGTGTCCTTGAAGGGCAGGCCCCGGAGCCGGCACCGGTGTCCTTCCTGGGTGCTGTCAAGCCAGTCCAGCACAGCCCCCCGGAGCTGGTTGTAAACATGTCCGGAGGACGCCGGCAGGATGTGTGGTGCCTCCACTCACCCACACGGCCAAACCGTGCCCTCGAAGATGTCAAGGAAAGCCTCTGGATCGTCCTCTGCAGTCATCTTCTGAAGGATGACTGGCGCCGGACCAGGGACCCGGGTGGCCGGATGCTGCAGCAGCTCCCGTAGGAGGGCACAACCCTCCCGTGATGTCCAAGGGAGCCTGGCTCAGCTGTTGCTGCATAACGGCAAGATGCTGGAGCACCTGTCCCAGCGGTCTTTTCGAAGTCCCCACTTCTGTCATCGGCCTCTGTTTAGGCGTCACTTGTGGAAGTCTCCTGTCCACACCCAGGTAAAAATGACAGGAAGAGAGGGTTTGAAACAAAAACAGTTAATTTGTGATACTTTAAGCCTTTCTCAGCAAACAAAACAGTCCACTTTGCTGAGTGTCTCCCCGCAGTCTGTCACTCTATTCGCGTCTGCTCCAACTCAGCGTTGGCTCCAAGTGAGCCTGGACCCATCCTACTGCAAGAGAGCCAGAACCAGGTTACCAGCATGCTTATATCGTGTCGCTGACTACCTGATTCTGCCCAGCTGCCTGATCCCCAGCTGAGCCACTCTCGTCTCTCCCTAGCAGGCGGCGCCGTGACCACACCCCACTGCCACAGTGATTTACATGTTTCTGTACTTTTTAACAATGTTTGCTTTGGTATTATTTAAATTGTGTCTGTTGTATTGATATTGATTTGATTTAGATTTTTCTTTTGTTCGCTCACTTATCATTTTGTAAATTGATAAAAAATAAACAATTATAATTTATATTTTTGAAAGCATTCTTAGTTTACAGCATTTTTATACACCTGCCTAAAACTTTTGCACAGTACTATTGTGTTGAATAGGCGTATGATATTGTGTTATATCAATTGCAGGCCGCTAAATTTAATTGAATTTAATCAAAATCGTTTCATGGCCCACTTTGTGATATCAGCAAATATCGTATCATTGTCCAAAGAATCAATATAATCTTGAATCGTAATGAAACGTTTGATTTACATGCCTATTAGAAAATACAGACGCTGATGCATATTAACAGCGGAGTTGTGACATGCTATATCGAGTATGAAATTACTGTTAGAAATTCTGCGTTTTCCTGACTGATAATTTAAACGTTTTCATGCCTGGAACCTGCAACACAATCTAAGTTGTATTTTACAGAACATTTGCTGCAATGTAGGAGCTTGTTGGTTTCCATATGTTGCAGCATATGTCCTTTCTTCTATGCGACATAGTAATTTGATTGCTTCACCAACTGGATATTGCTTTGCTTCTCAGTCTACTTGGTTCCACTTAATTGAACATTTTCATCATGTAAGTAATAACAGATGTGAAATATATTGTTGTTCTGATGTTAGGGGCCGTTCACATGAACAATTCCGATTATAACGACACCCCATAAATGCAGCACAAATGCTTTATCTTGCAAGTTAACGAAAATGAAACATAATGCGTGAATCCGCTCCGTGATTGGGATCTGCTCCTAAATTTAATGTGTTCTCCTTTTGCCCATGCTTCACCCTTTCACCCAAGTGTCATGACAAATTGAACCAGAAGTTTTTCTGTTCTTCTGCTGACAGGCAGACAAACCGAGCACAAAACATAACCTTCTTGCCGATGGTAATAACACGTCCATGACGTTTTGTGATTCTGCTGATCTTACCATTGCTTCACACCTTTGCCATTATTTCATTTAAGCTTTTTTCTATTATCTTCTGGTCTCTATTGCCAAAATTAGTAAACACAAGTCAACAGTCTTACATAGCCTACTATACATTTCCCAAAGTCTACATTTATGAGCAGGTGACATGGTCTGACACTATCACACATACTGCAGATATCAGATTAAAAAGACCATCAAAGGTCATGCTCTTATCTTGTGTACTTGTTGGCTTCATTACTTTGGGCTGTAGAAACAGCTACATAAATGTTTCTATCAAGAAAACTTTCAAGAGCACTTATGCCTAAAGAATCTATGCGACTGTGCATGATAAATGCATGTATGAAGTTAATAACATTCCTGTCTTTATTGACACTCCCCTGGAATTATATGTTACTGTGTTCAACTGCCAATTGTATGGTATGTTGAAAAAAGCCCAAAATATTGCATTTTTGCGTTGCATGTGTGGTTGACAGGTGGCTATATAATGTTCAGTCAATGATTCCTGAATCAGTTATCCAAACTGTATTGGACAAAAAGTACATTTGTGATCTTTATTTAAGTTTAGGATTGATAATGGTGAACTATGAAAAACCAAATGATGTGCAGTATAATGAGGATTGTGGTGAGGAAAATAGATTATTAATATCCTAATTTCCCTGCTGCTTGATATTGAACACTCAAATCTTAAATGTCTATCACTCCGTATATTTAAATACACTTAAGTAACTGGGTTACAGTTGGCTTTTTCTAGTAAGCTGATTTCATAAATGTCACGTAAAGGAGAAACCAGGTTTCTGAAACGGGGTTGAGAGTTATAAACCTAATTTTCCCAGGTAGAATTCTCTTGGAGAACACTTATTTCTTCACCACATAAGCAGGTTTCTAATCTGCTAATTTCAGCCATGTTTTACATGTGAGTGTGCATGCAAAGACTTCAGGTAGGGAAAGTATCATTGTGACAGCAGAGCGTGAGGATGAAAGAAGATTTTTGCATTTGGAGTTGCTTCCTTGTTTTCAATATAATTCCATTCAAAGTCCAAATAAAACTGAAACTTAGTCAGTTTCCACAGCGCAGTTACCTTCAGCCATATTTGGCTGTAAACTCTGTTATTTATCTTAAACTGGTGTTAGATCTCGTAGATTACGCCTTAAGTGGACCTAAGGCACATTTAGACCAACTCTCCGTCTAAAGGGTCGGAGCCTAAAGCCCAATAAGTGTGACCTTAATGGCTTCCTCAAGACTGTATAAGCTGGCGGTGAGGAGACTTAGCCTAGCTTCTACTACCTATATTCAGACGTCCATCCTGCTTCATCCGACACTACTGCTCATTGAATAGTCCTGAAATCAGTTAATAATGCCGGCCGCGCCTGACAACGGCAGCTCTCCTCTCTGATCTGTGCTCTTGGTAACGGCTAGGTTTAGTCTAGTGGCCAGGTATAGGCCTCAAGAGAGAAAACCTTTTCTGGAAACCATGGTGATATTAATTACTCCAAACCTTATAAAACCTTCAGGAAGTTATAAATTCCAATGTCCACCATATGTACTTTACATCTAAAAGATTAATTTTTATTTAAGAAATTTGCATGGGCAAGGCATACAGCTTTAATTGATTGTATGATACAAAAATGTTCCTATATAAAAGTATTAAAATACTCCTGCTGTAACTACCCTATAGTACTTATCGGTTAAGGAGAGAGAGGTCGGACTGCTGCCTTGCGGTCGTCTCTTCCTGCAGGTCGATGGCCGACAGCCCACCCAAGCCTTTGGACAAAGTCTTGGGTGGGCTGTCAGTTCCAATCTTCCATTAGCAGAGTGAGCTTAGAGAACTCAATAGTTTGAAATCCAGATCCAAAGTTGTCTGGCTGTTGGCAAATCCTTCTTCTGTGCTCCGTTGTGTAGATCATGCTACTTGGATAATCTTCTGAGTCCTCTCTGCTGATGGTGGCGAGCTCACATCTCTGGTCTCCATAGAAGTCACGAAGGAAGAACCCCTTCTTCTCATTTCCTGGCCTTTTCATACACCTTCTCTGTGCTGCACTGGCAGCCCCTCCTTTCTCCTCTCCCTCTCTCTCCGACACACACACACATAGTTACACAAACTCCTTCCGTAGACTTTTGCTCCCTGCCTGAGACTCTTAGTCACAGGCCCTGTCCTCATCCGCTTGTGACCGTTAGTCACACAGTTACATTTGTCCTTACTTGGTTATAACTTCCTTCCTAATAAGTGAATCATTTACATTAATCTCTTCTTGGTTATATAGGTGATTCATACATAAGTGAATCATAAACAGCTACTTTATCCTCATGTGGTTATAGTTTCCTTCCTTACAAGTGAATAATTTATGGGTTATACAGGTGAATCAGTTCATTATTATTTCTACTATAACTTCGATCATTAACACATTTTGATTATTAACCCATTTGATCCTATACTTATTATTAATCATCTACGATTATAAAATAGAAGTACTTATAACTGGTTACTAGTTATATATGTCTCATAAATCACACTCACTGCACATAGTGTGTTTATATTTGACTGAGTTCCAAAAGTTTAAACAGGGCAGAGAGGCTGATTCTCAACCTACTCACAGCTCAGATGCCATGATGTTTAATTGGTCTTTCAGACATATTTTCAGCATCATAAGACTTTTGAACTCTCACCATTACGACACTTTACCATAAATCACTTGCCATTATTACTGTATTACACTGTACATTGCAAGAAATAATCCTTTGATCAGCATTAATATCATTATTAATATTATTACACACATATTTCTTAATATTTGTTGTTGTTATATATTGTAATACAATATGCACGAAGCAGCCTCCTGGTGACGAGGGGAACGAGGCGAGTGTGTGAGTCGTTTTCTCAGAGATCATGGATGTGATGTCAGGCAGCTGCACTTCTTCTCCCTCTGTACTGAGACAGACTGCAGCTACACTGACTCACTATCACCTCTAGAAGAACAAGTGGTATTACACACTGGACGGAGCAGCTAGCTGTTAGCATGCTAACTTCAGTAGATATACAGTCTATAGCTATATAGACACACAGACGTCTTTAACATCAACGCTGTTACCTCTTCACACTCTGTAGATAATGTTAGTTAATTTATTTTATGTTTTAAATTAAATTATGGCCAAATCTTACACATTGCACCTTTAAACAGACATTACATAACAGTTATACCTTAAAAAGAAACATGAATAAAGGGTTATTTGTGATTTTTGAGAGGTTTATATGGGTGTGACTTTACCAAATGAAGATGTTAAATGCTGCATGTTGGAGAGCGACTCAGGCATCATGCAACTGGTCTGATTATGATGGACGCTCAAAATATGTTTGATATCAGATGTCTGTTTGTTTCACTTTTTGTCAAATACTTTACAGGGGTAAATGGAGGACAGAGTGAGATAATGCCAAACACATGTTCAACCATGGAAAAACACAAGCACTTTGGTGTGAGAATGAGGCTACTAACCCTGTCCACCATCATCCTATTTGTGTACAGTAATCACACCAAGATACTACAGTGAATCTGACAGTGATATATTGATGTATGCAGCACCTATAATGAATAAACCTGTGACTGTTTGCTGGCAGCATAAAGTTTTTCTGATAGAGGTCATCTATTTCCCATCACACCACTGCTCTGTATTGGCCCCATCTCCCTGCCTCCTCTCATTTTCTTACTCTTTAATTAATAATTTTTTAAATAGATCATGGCCACTGAAGATAAGATAACCCTAGACAGATGGCCCCTTTCTTATGTAAAACTATGCAGATAAATGTCTTTTCTATTAGCATATATTAAAGTGTCGAAGACAGTGTCAGTGTGCCTCTCTCTCTGCTTCGCCTGACTCTGCTTCCCTTTGCTTTCAAGTAAAAGACAGACTCTACTAATTACTTGCAACATTAGGCAGCACATAATGAGGTGACAACTTTTAGTCCCAAAAAAGGCGGAGAGGTAAAATATTGAAGAGAGAGTTGAAGGAATGCAGAGAGAAATAATAATGGGGCTGATTTGACTGAGGAAATCCCCATGTCTCTCATCTGAACAGTGCATACATCAATCCACCACTTCACAGCTTAACACAGAGAACACAGACCCCACCTAACCATTGCATTTTCAATGTGTCAGCTAATACCAAACATTCTTAAATAGTGGCCTTCAATTGCATGTCATCTCTTCTGCTGCACTGAGTTTCTCTTCACTGAAGGAAATACAGTTTTCATTCACTAATTATTTCCATTTGCCTCTAATGTCACTGTAAAGATACTCAACACTTCCTGCACAGTGAGTTTGCATTAAAGGCTTTCCAGTTGCTCAAAGGACAGAGTCCCTCTTTTGGTGGTATTTATTGTGTAACACATGCAGGAAGTGTTGAGTGTCCTGGCAGTAACTTTACAGTGATCACTCAAATAAATAAAGGTTATGCTGTGAAAATGTGCATTGTGCTGTCTCTCTTTAATTGAATGCTTTGTCCGTGCTTAACCTGGAAAGCACAGCCCTGAACCTTAACCTTCACCCAAACATTGTGTTTTCATGTGCTTTTTAATGCAGTAAATTCTCAAAAAAAAAGTTTATTTTCAACTGCAGAGAGAAGCAGGCCTTTTTTTAAACAAGCTTGTATTAGAGACAGGCCTCCATGTCTTCTGACGCGTTCATGTTTGAATTTGCTTTTGGTGCTTTTTTTAAATGTAATGTTCATGTAAACTTAACAATTCCTCCATGTTTACATGTTGTCTGGAAAAGGAACTCTGTAGTGTACATTTCCACGGCAATAACTAAATCAGAACAATGATATAGTCACCGTCCTGCTCTCACTTTCTCTTCTCTAACAGGAATACTTTTCTCTTCTACTGTTCTACTAATCTCTGACTTCAGTACACATCTGTACAGGCAACACCTCCTGCACAGATGTTTCACATCAAAAGCTTTCCAGCAGCTTTTCAAGATAGATGCCTTTCATTTTGAAACATTTTGCAATTCTTGTTTTGAAAATTGTTGTATAAATAAATCCTTTATTTCCTACCACCCTCAACTTTTAATTCATGTTCTGACTGTTTACAACAGTTAGATATTGTTTGAATATACAGTAATATTAGTTGTATTTGGTTAGTTAGGCTGTTTGGTTCATCAATGACTGCCATAGCTTGATGCATCTCTATGCTCATGTCAGTTTATCCAATGGTAGTATACCTCCTCATAACAATTTTCCACTGAAGGGAATCTTAACAAATCCAAAATTTAATTAAAGTCTTTCTTGCTTTAAACAACATTATTCCAATAAATTATTTTTGAACTGTCCACATCAGCTGCTTAAACACATTGAAGTGATGATAAGTCTAAAAGATACACATAATCATCTTTCAATATGCTTGAGATTTATTTATAATTTCCAAAGAAATTAGGCATGTGTACCAACTTCTGAAATTGAGTTTAAACCAAGCTTACCTCTCGAAAACAGCATACTTTACTAAATGGTATCTTCCTATCGGTATTCCAGCAAGAAATAATGAATGTGTTCCCCATGATTGATTTCCTTATTGTCTTCCATATAATATCCCATATCAGTCTGCCATTGTCTTTGAATATGATCTGTGGGGTTAATAGAGGGTTTCATACACATTTCCTCCAATAAGGACATAACCTCTTCTCTCTCGTTAGGCTTTTAATGTGAAAGAACCGGGAATTTTCAAATTGTCATCGTCGGTAGCTTTAAATTGATGCAAATCAGAATCAGAATCAGAATCAGAAAACCTTTATTCGTCCCACAGCGGGGAAATTTACAGCGCTACAGCAGCAAAGGGACAGTGCAGATAAAGGTTAAGTACGAATGTATAAGTACAAGATATGAGTACAAAAAAACACAATAACAAGTAAGTGGTAAGTAATACAGTAAGTGAACAGTGAGCGTAAAAACTCTAGCAGCCAGTGGTAACAATACTGCATAGTAGGAAGACATATATTGCACATTCGTATAGCACGAGATTGTATTGCACAGTAAGGTAAGTAAGTAGGCACAGTGAGAATAGTAATAACTAGTAACGGGGTGTATTGCACATGAGCGGAGGAACAGTGGTGTTACATTGAGTGTGTGGTGGTCTACCAGGGGCCG
>CALSBV010006670.1:585455-626937 GCA_943590825.1 Bovichtus diacanthus | reverse complement strand
GATGGTTTTTAGGCCTCTCCAGACTCCGCTGACATCCCTCCGCTGCAGTTGCTCCTCCATCTTTTTCCTGTAGCTGTTCTTACCCTCCCTGATCTTCCACCTCAGCTCCCTCTGTACAATCCTCAACTCGTCCTTATTGCTTGACCTAAAAGCAAAGTACAAGAAAGTGGAATGATTTAGTGAATCACTTTGTTGCTTTCCCTTTTAAATAGAAATACCAGAGTGGTGAAAATGATGACCTGCCCAGAATTTATGGTGCACCAGTAATTAATTTACAACCAGTCAAGTTATTTATTTTTTTTGGTTACATGCTCTTGTTTTGATGCTTAAAGCTCCATGCTGTTTCCTGATGTTCATCTCAAATAAGGCTACACATGCTTACAGTAATGAGCCACTGAATGTGCAGCACCTATGATTCAGTGTGTCCGTGATGCCTCCATAATTAGCAGGCTAAACAGTGGGCTAATTTATGCGCTGTTATCCCAGTGGTGAGGAAATGGACTCCTCAGGCAACAGACATATTGGAAGACTGTGTTGATAGCATGAATCCGAGTATTTGTAAGACTAAGCAGGATGATATTAATATAACTGTAAAATCTTCCATCAAGCTATCTCAAAGTGTACACATTACAACCAAAATTGTGTCTATTCTAGTAATAAAATCCATTTAGTGATGCAAAAGTAAAATCGGAAAAGCTTGCAATACAAACACTTCAAAAATGATTTGGCTACAAAAGTCAAAGCCACAAAGAAAAATATTGATTTTATCATTTATATTGTGTTTAAATTATGTATATTCACAAACAGCTTTGCATTTAATTAAATGAACACAATCTCATCTAATGCAAGGCAAACCTGGAACCTGGCAGTATTACAGTAAAGGAGGACTGTTTGGTCTCTGCTGGAAACTTTTTGGTTTTGTTTTTAAGGTTGCAGATCATTCATGGTTTTAATCCATTTGTTTGGATGAGTAAAGGATGATTGAAACGTCATGATTTTATAGGCCTAACATGGACAAACTGTTTAGCAAGAATAATGAAAGGCCTGCACCGCGTGCAAGGCTACTGTGTCATTGTATTTAAAAAAAGAAGAACATCCCATACAGACATGGATAGTCAGCACCAGATTTAAATAGATTAAGTAGAACATGAACATCCAGTTCAATAACAATTTTAACTCTGACACAGTTTCAGTAATGGTTCCATTGTAAAGTGTCTTTCTGTACAAATGTAATTGACGCCCACTACCTTGCATGGAGATATAAGTCATGGGCTTAACACCATAGTTTCTGTTAAGACTTTTCTACATTTGATGTTGATGTTTCACTTCGTCATTGACATTTTTTATCTGACAAAAATATGCGTACACAAACAACAGTGAATATCTTACATATGCATACTGTGGCAGTGGGGTGTGGTGGCTGGGGAGGAGATGGGAGTGGCTCAGCTGGAGGCCAGGCAGCTGGACGGAATCAGGTAATCAGTCGCACAATAAAAGCACGCCGATGACCTGGTTCTGTCTTGCAGTAGGCTGGGTTCCTGTCGGACTGAGACGGAGGCTAGACGGAGGCTGAGAGAGAGGCTGAGAGAGAGGCTGAGACGGAGACGGAGACGGAGGCGGAGTCCGCGTCAGCACCAGCGGCCGCGGTAGTCAAGGGCGGGGAGAACCTGGCGCAGCATGAAGCCTGCTTCAATAAATTGTCGACTGTCTATTGAAGCAGGCTTCACGCTGCGCCAGGTTCTCCCCACCCTCGACTACCGCGGCCGCTGGTGCTGACGCGGTCTCAGCCTCCGTCTCAGCCTCTCTTTCAGCCTCCGTCTACCCTCCGTCTCAGTCTGACAGGAACCCAGCCCACTGCAAGACAGAACCAGGTGATCGGCGTGCTTTTATTGTGCGACTGATTACCTAATTCCGTCCAGCTGCCTGGCCTCCAGCTGAGCCACTCCCATTTCCTCCCCAGCCACCACACCCCACCGCCACACATACTTATCTAATCAGAATTTTCAGAGTGAAACAGCAGAGGATGGCAGCTAGGGTTAAACAATGTAAAGTTCATTTTCTTTTAGGAAGCTGTGAATTCTGGGAGGCACCAGGGTGTGACCACATACTCTGAAACAACTCATCAAGCATTTGAGATGAGTATTTGACTCAAGAAGTGGAAAATAATCAAGAACAGAGAGTACTGTGACATCTGCAGTGCTGCAGAGAAATTGCTCAGACCACTGAATTATGACCATTGAATTAAACAGCGGTTTCCTGAACTGCTGGCCACAGAAGCCAAACATATTTGGACATCTAGCTGTCTATGACACCAGAGATTGCAGATTGGAGTTTAATTACCCTTACCAGACCACAGCAGCCCAGGAGACACAAATACTTAGACCAGCATGGGAAAAAGATGTGTTTTTGCTGTTAACATATTAACTCCTGATCATTTATATTTACGAAAAAGCAAGCATTTCTGTTTACCTTCCAAAATTAACAGAATAATCAATGCTTTCTGAGAATGCATAAAAGTTGTACATTAGCCGCCAGCTGGGATTTGTTGAGATATTGTGGAGCAATTTATTTGTGTGAGTGGTAGGACTTGTCTTTATTTCCCAAGATTATTTTAAGTTGGTTGCTTTAAAGACAACATCATGAGGCAACTTCACTAAGAACTAGCTGATAGTTGACCAATAGCAACTGACTTCAGAGGGAATGGAGAGGGGGAGACTCCAAAGTGGATGGAGCTATTGTGTTTATTAGCTTTGTTGCACCATGAACTTTTATTTAACCCTCCTCTGGTAAATGGACTTGCATTTATACTGCGCTTTTCCAGTGTTACGACCACTCAAAGCGCTTTTACACTACTTGTCAAGATCTACCAATTCATATACACATTCATACAGTGATGGAAGGTTCTGCCATACAAGGTGCCAAACTGCATTATCATCTAATCTAATGCTCTTTCACAAACACTCACACACCCATGGCTGGGCCTTTGGGAGCAATTTGGGGTTAAGTATCTTGCCCAAGGACACTTGTACATGTGGACTGAAGAAGCCGGGGATGGAACCGGCGATCTACCTCTTAAGCCACAGCCACCCCCTGTTGAGTATAAACAGTTCTACATATGAGGCATGGTCTGTTGGCAATTATGAGTACAGTTGATGGTAAAAATATGGGCTTGAGTGCCACAGTCCACAACTGGATATTGGACTTCCTCGCAAATATACCCCAGTCAGCTCATATTGGTGGTCACACTTCCTCTACTCTACTGCTGAACATCGGAGCCCCCCAGGGCTGTGTGCTCAGCCCCCTCCTGTTCACGCTGTACACTCCGTCATGGAGAGAACTCTGTTGTGAAGTTTGCAGATGACCCTTCCATTATTGGCTGGATTTCAAACAACAATGAGACTTCATCGGCTCCAAAAGCACTTTATCCAAAGCACAAAACTTGTTGCCCCAAACTTCATCATTGATGGCTTCTCCATACCGTTCTCCAGTCAAGTCAAGAGTCTTGATGTCACTCTGGACAGCACCCTCTCCTTTGCACCCCACATAAAGAACATCACCCGCACTGCTTTTCTCCATCTGCGCAACATCTCAAGACTCCGCCCGTCTCTGTCCCAATCCAGTACAGAAGTCTTGGTCCATGCATTTGTCACATCACGGATCGACTACTGCAATGCTGTTCTATCTGGCCTTCCCACCAAATTGCTCAGCCGACTTCAAATCATCCAAAACGCCGCTGCCCGGATCACGACCTGCACCAAATCCTCTGAGCACATCACCCCCATTCTCCTGAAACTTCACTGGCTCCCTGTTCAATGCTGGATCAACTACAAAAACCTTCTGCTCACCTACAAAGCCCTCCACAAACTCGCCCCCACCTACCTATCTGACCTCCTTCAGGAGTATACCCCCTCCATCCTCAGCTGGTCTCCTGACAATCCCCACATCACGCCTCAGCACCATGGGTGCTAGTGCCTTCAGCTGCACTGCCCCCAGGCTCTGGAACTCTGTCCCTCCACACATCCGACAGTCTGAAACCATTACAACATTCAAGTCCCACCTCAAAACTCACTTGTCAAACTGACCTACTCTCTGTAGTTTCCATCATTCTGTGTCCTCCCCCCCTCTTCTTTTTCTTGTTTTCCTCATTGTGTCTCCCACCATATCTCTGGTTTTGTTTGTCTCCTCTCCCTTCCAATGTCCTGCCGTTTTTTACCTCTTGTATTTTGCAAGGTGTCCTTGGGTGTCTTGAAAGGTGCCTCCAAATAAAATGTGTTATTATTTTTATTCATATAGAGAGAAAATCAACAACCTTGCATAGTGGTGCTCAGGGAACAACTCAATGCTCAATGTCAGCAATACCAAGGAACTGATGAGGAGAAGACACACACACCTGTCTACATCAGTGGAGCTGAGGTGGAGCAAGTGAACTGTTTTAAGTTCCTGGGAATCAGTATCACAGAGAACCTGACATGGTCATCATGTATCTCCACCCTGGTGAAAAACAACAATATTTTTTAAGGAAACTTAAGAAGGCAAAACTCCCATGCCTGTGTTGGCAACTTCAGAAGAGGTAGCATCTTCTCATAGATCAAATGTTGGCACAAAGGCTAGGGGTCTGTTAGAGTCTTTTAACAATGGGAAGACTGTCCTTGGGCTTATGTTAGCTTCTGAAGTTGTAGGGGTTCTGAAACATCTAAATAAGTCAAGTCAAGCTTCTCTCCAATCCAAAAGGAATGAGGAAAGCTTCTGCAAAATATGTCAAAGTGCAGAGGCGAGGGTCAATTCACATAACATTGAGCAAATCCAAATGCCACATCGAAGAAAGCCAAAATGATACTGTGGTGGAGCAGAACACATGTACAAAAATCTCCTGAAGAATATTACAGACCCGAGTTTTACAAAGTGTTAGACACTGTGGATCAGCAGTTTAGAGAGGTTTTTAGTTAGGTGAACTCGCCACAAACTTGAGACTGTTCTCCTCACAGCCAAGCTGACAGAAGTCGTGGAGCCATACCTGAGCTGGATGGGGATGGTTTGAGGATCCAACTCCAAATGTTTCTTTCAAAACACGAATCCAGTAGCTGTTATTCTCAGAGGCATGCCACTACAGGTGGGGGGGTTATTAGAGCAGGTAGAGCCTTGGTCAGGCTGCTGCTAGTAGTACCTATAGCATCCACAGAAGCAGAAAGAAGCTTTAGTGCTTTGATAAGGCTAAGGACATGGTTGGTTTAACTATGTCACAAGAGCATCTAAACCATAGTGCAGTTGGCCATATACATAGGAACATGATGGACAAACTGGATGTCAAGGCAATATGTAGACAATTTGTGTCTATCAGTGTATTGTACAGCTCGATTTCTCTATTGAATTTACATTTTCACTGCAAAAAAAAGCCTTCATTGCATTTCTTATAGTGCATCATTTAATCTTATACCAATTAAATATGTTTTCATCAAACATCAAATTCCACTGCATATATTAAATCAATAAATGAAGGAGTCAGGTGAATGAACTAAGATTCTGTTGACTGGTGAAGTCTGCAGCAGCAAACATAAACTCCTTTTCTTAAACTTACCTATAGCTACAGTTGAGGGAGGTCTCTAACTAAATACTGAAACCCAGTGGTGAAGAGCAATAGCAGGTATATATCTGTCTTCTGTGACCACATTTTTGCTAAGTATTAGGTAATTAATGTGAAATTATCAAGTTTGTGTGTGCACTTACAGCAATTGCAGCCTGTGTGGGTGGTGTAGGTTTGGGGTGACCCTAATATAATATTATTTCATAAGGCGTAAAATTTCTAGGGGCGCCCCTGAGTATATTATGTAGAATTTGAGGAAATGCGAAAAAATTCTGGGGTAGGACTTCCTGCTAAATTGATGTCCCCACCACTTTCCAAATCAAACCTACGCCCTAGGGTAACATTTGGCTAAGCTAACAACAGCTAGCAGTCTGTACTTGTTGCCATAGCAACTGTCAACATCTGGGCAGTGGACAAATCAGAAAAGAAGAAAACAATCAAGTTAAATTGTAAATTAAATTTGTAACCGAGAAGGAGCATCCTTATCACAATCACTCATTTCTAATATATATATTGACTTTGAGAATGTTATATTATATTTTATATTGTTATATACATACTGTATACTGTACATTTATTGATATGTTTATTGATTTATTGATATTGATATGAGTTGGCACTAAAGACCAGCCAGCTAATTTTTAGTTCATCATCATCTTCTTGAAATATGTTTATTGAGTCCGATGTGAATCGTGGGTACAACATACACACTACACTGTATCTGAAAGTGTGTGTGTGTGTGTCTGTGTGTGAAAGAAAACTATTTTAATTTTCCAATAAACTATTGTTAACATAAATACATTTAACTGTTTTTCAAACTTTAGTCAACAGATGTGTAACATATGTGCAGCAGGGTGATTTAAGGGCTCCTGCTCATCATGTCGGGGTTCATTTCACAATAATGACATCATCCCACTTATTACATGGCGACTTACTAAATTAATCCATCATTTGACACAAAATATTGATTAAAAATGACTTTATTGATTTAATAATGATTGTATTGCCTTCTTAAGATGAGCCTTTCGTATTGATAACTGTCCACATATCCCAACCCTGATATCTGTGTAACTGGCGGTCGAGAAGGCTCAAATACAAAGTTCTCCTCAGTCGGGATTCTGCACCAGTCGAGCTTTTCTGTCCTGTAACTGTCAAAGTCTGTTCACATTTTCTTTGCCATTAACCAGTGTGTAATCCCTGCTGGAGCCCAGCCCGTGTTCCCTTCAGTGTTTCCTTCATGTCTGATGGTAATCTGTCGTCCGTCTTTTAAACTCTCTTGCTTTTTCTGCGCTGTTTTCTTCTTCTTGTTCTGGGGGCTTCTTCTTTTTCTTTTCTTTACTGGGGACAGTTCAGCCATCATGAACCCAAAGTTTCCTGCTCTCCACATATAAAAAATAATATTCAAAACATATTCAATGGTGTTTTCTGATGAAGTAACGGTGTTTTTTGGCTCCAGCTAACGTTGTTAAATTTAGCAACTGTCTGCTATACAGAAATAACAGACCATAGAATGTTGAAATTGACCAATAAAAATATAGTATTCAACTTAGTCGTGTAATAATTAATTATAGCAGAAGTATCGTATTTCTGCGAAATACTGACACTAATTTCTAACAATAATATTTTTAACATCACTATTTATAATTAATTTGGAAATTAAATACGTTTTTGAGGTTAACATTTTTTAATGATTAAGACATGTACTTTCAATATAAATAAGAAGCCAGAGTGCAAAAAAAAGCATCAAAATAAAAAATCCTGGTGAATGATCACCTGTACAGAGGACCTAGATCCTAGAAGTCACTCGGCCTCTAAAACAGTTTTTTGCAAGCAAGCACTTTTTAAGTTCGCTGTGCCACTTCCTTGTGTGACCTGGCTGACACCCTCCATCCTGACAGCCTGTACCCCGCAGGCTACTGCTATCCACATTCTGGAATCTCCTCACGAAGCTAAAAAGAGCGGATTTCCGCTTAAAATTAAGGAAATTGTTCGCAACAGGACACAATAAAGGTTTTCTTTCAGTGACCAGGTGCAACACAGCCACCATCCGTTCCTTGTGTCATCAATCAAGTGGCAAGCAAAATATTTATTTATCAATAAAAAAAGCTTTTTTTGTTCTTTGAAGTCAATGCAGTGACATTCAGCAGTTAATTTTAATGTCTCTGATTTCAAAGCTTTTCACAGCACATAAACATATCATGCTCAGCAGTAGACATCCAATCGAGTCAGCAAATTCCACTACATTATTATTACAATGTACAATGCATAGAGCCTGACGAAGTAGATTTCCACAGTGTACTAAAATGAATGGAGACCACGCTAAAGCTGTTTGACAATACTAGCTTGTCGTTAAGAAAGGCTCCTCAGCTCTTGGTGTTGCTTGTACCTGGTGTGTAATCCTCTTGTGCTGTCTGTGTGTGTTTTCTCTCGTTTAATAGGGAGGCCTTGCCAGTCACCAGCAGACAGCAAAGAAAAGAGCTGTGAAGCTTTACTCCCTGCTATCAGCTGCAACTACTGCTGGGTCCAATTTCACCTGCTCTGTTTCTCTGCTGCCCCCATTCAGAAGAGATATGTGCTGTACACCGTGGGAGGATGGAGGCAAAGGAAGAACAACATGAAAAGACATTTGTGGAGCTGTTTTTTTCTGAGGTAGTGAAAGAAGGTGAGAGCTTCACCTCCCTTTTTGTGTTTTCTAAAACTAGTGTTGTGGAAGGAGAAGCACAGCAGTGTAACGAGCTTGTAAAGAAGTTGTCTGTTTAGAAAGCTTGTTTTGTTGCTGCACATGTGCTTTCAATGAACACATTGTGAGGGATATTTCTCTGTACAGCAAGCCACCCTGAAACATTTGTAGGATCAGGATTACAGGATTCCTCTCAGCTTTACACACCAATCAAGGCGCAAAACAATATGAATTATAAAAGAAAATGCTGTAAAGCCATGTCATGCTCACACATCACACTGCTGTACTTAAGGTCAGATGTAAACTAAAATAAGTACAATTAACAGACATTGACAAAAAAAAAAAAATGTAATGTCTTCATTCACTGACAACAGTCTGTACCAAAGCATGAGTATTGTGTCAGTGAAACGTCAGGGTGGGGCTGTTGGAGTGGTGATAGCAACTGCCTGGATCCCGTCTCATGGTGGAAACAGTGATGACTTAGTTAACAGTGACCATGATCTTCCATAATCTCAACTAAGTGGTTCAAACGCCTCAACACAAAGGATAAGGCTGCCGTTACTCCGACCTTTGCACTCACACCTGCTGACGTATTTTCCTTCCCCCAGGAGGTACTTTAACTGTAGTTATGTTGGGGAAGCACAGCTATTTTCAAAATCATGTAACATTTTCAATAAGGAGCATTTTTTCCCATTAAGATTAAGCATTTCTGAATGCTACATTGCTATAAGGGGGTGTTATAGTTCTACAGTGTCACTCATCAGTAATGCAGATTATTGATACTGTATCTGTACATCCATAGTTATAGTACAAACAGGAATTGTTAATAACTAATACAGCATGACTTTTGAAAAAACTGCAGATTTGCCAAATTGTGGAGAAATGTAAGCTAAAAGAGACTCAAAGTACACTCTACTGGCCTGGAGGTTCAGGTGCATGAATCACAGCGTCCCTGGTGTGTCCTGCCAGGGACCTTTGTTGCATGCCAATAAAGGCACAGACTAAAAAAGTATGTTATTTTGTACTGGAACATGGAGATTAAACCTCTTGATGAGTACGGATAAACATATGTCTTTTGTATTTATAGTCATTTAAATGTATCTTGTAAATCTTTTCAGCCTCGCGGCCTGGCCCAGATGATGTTTGGTTGGTTGGCCCACCACTTAGTTCCAGACTGAAATATCTCTTAGCATTGGAAGGATGGCCATGACATCTTTCACGGGTCTATATGTTCCCCAGACGATGACTCCTCTGCCCTGGCTTTGTGTGTGTTCATTCTAAAATTAGAAGTACAGTGTAACTGAAAAAAATAAAGCAGTTTAAAATGACATCTTGTCCTTCTGTAGTATCATTGTCAAAATGTAATGCCTGTCTTAGCTGTCCTCCTCCTACATGTGGCCATGTGGGAGGCTTTTCTAGCTCTTTAATCTTGTTCATATCATGACTTCAAAGAACCAAGGGGGCACAAGACAGGCTTCACACAACCAGTTCACATGAACAGGGCAGAAAGCAAAGATCGGCCCTTTGTGCTTCCTTACCCCAGCTCAGGAACCATCTCTTTTCTGGGCACGCCTCACAGAGCCACTGATAGAAGTAGTGAAGCATGCTAAGTCTGGACTCTCTGAGACTGTCAAGCATGAAACGGGATTATTAGCATTTTGGCACTGTGTGTACACACTGGCTTTTTGGCCGTATCAGCACTGGAGCAGAGAGGTTAACAACTGAGCTAGGGAGACAGACTGAGAGCCAATGAAGCATCTATACCTCCCCCATTCACTGAGTCCATGTATCTGTCCTCATATCCAACCATCTGCCTATGCATCGCTCCATGTCGCTGCTTCACCTCCTCCATCTGCTCGTTGGTATTGATTTAAATCAAGCCTGTTCAATTTCCAGTTCATCTGTTCATGTTGTGCCTGGACTGGACAGTGTATAGAACAACATACCCTTAATTATTAATGATTAACATGAGATTTATTGCATATTTTTAGATATGTATGTAGGGGACGGCTGGGTGACTCCAGGATTTTTACAGTTATACCAGCATATATATATATATTGATATATATATATTGATATAAAATATATCAAACAGCAACATAAAAACAGCTATTTGTAGGAGAAAATAGTTTTTGAAATGCTCTCTGCCTTAAGATTGTTTCCCTTTTATAAGGAGGGCATTACACCTCTCTCACTTCTGTTTGTATCCATATCAGTGATCTGTGCTGCTCAGCTGCTTCTTAAACATATGACTGGCGGTTTAATTCCAGCCTGGAACGAGCATTTAGATGGTGGGTGTTGCTGTAAATATACATTCTTCATGTGTCATCTAGTGTCTTGTTTAATATAATATGACCTAAGTTCCATGGTCTTGTGCCGCCATCTTGTGTCCTAAAGTGTCGGGGCATCAAAGGCATCATTCAGTCAGTAGCCACCTCAGAATGTAGCTTCTGCTCTCTTACTTTACACCCTGTTTGCTGTTGCACCACAATAAACAATTCATGTTGAATAATAATACATTTGAAAATATTTTTTTTATTAAATTCCACCACTTTAAGATATTGTACAGTCTAAATATAAGTAGTGCCAATTCTTAACGCACATTTTTACATTGTTCCCTGTGTGAGTGTGTGTGTGTGTGTGTGTGTGTGTGTGTGTGATACAAAACTCAGTGGACAACTCCAAAAGAAGTCTACAAAAAGGTGGATTTATTGTGAAAAGCCTGACTTGAAGTAATGTAAACAAAGACAAGGTAGAGGTAACAAGATGAGGCTAATTAAAACTTGGCGACACAGGAAATGATGTGTCTTAAGCTCTCTGCTAACTACTATGTCCAGTCGTGGTTTTAGCTTGGCATATACTGTATTTTTGTGTTTTACCATTTTAACTGCTTTAAAAGAGGATTGAAGAATAGAAGAAAATGTAATCCTCTTCATGGCTATCTAGGTCCATTAACCTGTTTTACTGCAAATCATGTGTAATGCATCTGAATAATGACATCAACAGTGTAGTGTGCCAACCAACCCAGGTCTTCCCTAATCATAAAAGTGTAAGGATTTAACAACATTAGTGTTTTCAAAAAGGGCTCCTCTGTTCTTCAGTCATTTCACAGGCATCCAGCCTCACACTCTCACTGCAGTCCCTGTAATCCCTGTAACGTCTCTATCTTCACTCATCCGTTTTTTGTCTTAAATGAGATAATTTACTTCTACGTTACTGTTTTATCGTATGTTGAATCACCACTGAACATGTTACCTTTTTCTGTGGAGCTCCACTGCCCCCTGCAGGTCAACCATCAGACTTCACTGTACTGTAGTATTCTCTATATGAACCTTTCTGCTTCAGTATGAATATCTCCAAGCATCCTCCTGTGTTAATGAGCCTCTTCTCCATCTGCTTCTACACCTTCCTCTGGTTTTTAACCATGTGCAGTTTAATTCTTCAAGAAATTCAGACATCTTAGCTTACTGAGTTCGAGCCCTTTTTCTGCCTTCATGTGATCCAGTTTGACTTGCAGGTCTATGTTAGTGGAGGTCTGCTGCTCAAGATCTTTCTGAGCTTTCCGTAGCATTTCCCCAGATGGGATTTCAATAAGTTAGTGTCACTGACACCTTTTAGTTTTAGCCTCATGCAGCCGGGCTTTCAGGACTTCTCTCTCATGGCTCCATTTGTTGTCCTCCTTATGTTCTTGGAGCCCATCGAGGAAATCGGCCAGCAAATCCTCTTGTATTTCAAGGTGGACTCTCCCCTCAGATGTACCGTGGGTGAGCCTCGCCTCGCTGTCCTTCAGTTCACAGCTGGTTTGTTCTTCCAGGGAACTGATGTAGAAATTCCTGGTTTGAATTGAAATCCATATCTTCCAGTTTTGTGTTATGGTAGGTCCAGGTAATCTTTCTGTGGCTTGAAGGATGGTTAACTTGTCCTCTTGCCACTTGAAGTGATTGCTCTCCAACTACTGCTCAGCCTCCTTCAGAGCAGCCACAAGCTTGTTGTTCCCCTATTTTTGCCCTTCAATCTGAGTGATATAGGAGGCTCTTGTTTTCTGGGTCTCCTCGAATATCAAATGTTTCTCCTGCTGCCATAGGAGACGTTCACTTTCTAGTTGATCTTCGACCTTTTTCTGAAGAGCAGCCATGAGGTTCTTGTTTTCTCTGTCCTGCATCTCCAACTGGGCAAGATGGGTGCCCTGGGATTTCTCCAGTTGTGCTTTTTTAAGGGAAGACTTCTCCTCCTGCCACTGGAGATGTCTGATTTTTAACTGCTGCTCAGCCTCCTTCAGAGCAGCCATGAGCTGACTACTCTTATGTTTTTTTTACCCAGTTGAGCCAGACAGGAAGCTCTTGATTTATCTGTCTTCTCCTTGAGGGTGATTCTCTCCTGCTGATAGCAGAGACGCTCAGTCTCCAGGAGATCGTCTGCCTTTTTAAGGGCTGCTTTCTGGTTGTCCAGCTGGGCTGTATGAGAAGCCAGGGATCTTTCCAGTGTCCTCTCAGCCTCCTCCTCTTGTTTTCGAAGAGCTTCCTCCATCTTGCTCAATACATTATTGGGTCCTGAGCTTGAGCCTTCTCAATTTTTCCAGATGGCTCTCCAACTCCAACTCCAAATTGGTTTTAGTCACTGCAAGCAACTGCACTCTATCAATTTCCTCCCGGAGGGTGTCTCTCTCCTGTTGGAAACGGAGGCACTTGGTCTCCAGGAGATCTTCTGCCTTTTTCAGGGCTGCTCTCTGGTTCTTCTTAAGTTCCTGAGTTTGAGCCCTCTCGATTTCAAGATAGCTTTCCAACTCCAACTCCACGTTTGTTTTAACAACTGCAAGCAAACGCCTCACAGCACAGAGCACATTTTGAAGGGCCTCTTTTTCTCCCTTCATGTGCTCCAGTTTGACTTGCAGGTCCTTGTTAGTGGAGGTCTGCTGCTAAAGATCTTTCTGAGCTTTCCGTAGCATGAGGCAGATCTTCCCCAGATGGGATTTTAATAAGTTAGTGTCACTGACACCTTTTAGTTTTAGCCTCATGCAGCAGGGCTTTCAGGACTTCTCTCTCCTGGCTCCATTTGTTGTCCTCCTTATGTTCTTGGAGCCCATCGAGGAAATTGCCCAGCAAGTCCTCTTGTATGTCAGGGTGGTTAATTTTTCTGCTATTTTCTTGATTTTATGAATTGTACCCTGTTCTTTTTCTTTAGAATCTGATCAATACTCTTTGGCAATTAATTGAAAAACAAACAATTTATGTTCCATCCTCTGACATCTACTATCACATTACTTTTTCTGCTGTTTTGGTTTTATGTCGTGGTATCGTTAAAGTTTATTGTGATTTGTTATCTGGTAAACATTTGACAACGCAATTGAGTAAAGTTGTGCAGTTTCTGTAGCAACTGTGTTTTACGGTTCCGCAGTGAAACCGGTGAACACAGGTGAGATACTACAATCAATGTTGATTCATAGAGATGCATGAATAAATATACATACTATAAGCTGTAGCTGGGGGCAGAGTGGGGGCTTCTCGGATGAGATGGATGGCATAGTGCTGCAATATGTGTCCTTCGGTTTGATTAAAGGCGTTTTTAATGATTCCGTTATTCTACAGTACAGTTTGTATAATTACTTGTTATTGAATAAAAAACATTTTCCAAAAGGTTTAGCATGTTTCATGCATGTTTGTAACCCAAGGAAAAAAACTGAGGACACCCACAAGTCTTTGAAACAGACAGGTGGGTGAATTAACCACGCCCTTAATTCTGGATAACTTTAATAATTGAAACGGGTGAGTTATATAAAAATTCCCCAATACAGTTGTCATGAAGGGGAAAATTAACTATTGAGATCAAAAAAACATTTTTGTACCAGGCTGTAAAGTTAGTCATTTTAATATAGTGGTCTGTGGGGATTGACCCTCAAGTGGCCATTCAGGAACTATAGCTTTTGGCACTTCCATGCTGCGTCATGTTTCAGCACCATCATTTCAGGGGTACGTTTTCTTCTTCATTTATTCACATATCAGTCTAGTCAGTATAGCCTCAATAAACTGAAATTTTAATTGTGAGAACTGAATGTGGAAGTATATAGAGAGATGAATTTCCAGTGAGGAGCAAATAGAGTTTCACATTCAGTTTCACGTTTATTGGAATTCAGTACCGAACTAATAAATAAAATTTCAAATTATACTATTCAGATTCAGTTTTTCTATGCAACTATTAAATGGAATTAATACAAATTCAAATTATGTGATTCATATTAATTTTTAGTGATACTAACTTTTTGCCCATATATAGTATTTCCCACTCCTTGAACCTCTTTTTTTTTTTTTTAAACAATTTTTTTTCTTGTCTATTATTGGCATTCAGCTATGCATGGGTTACCAAATGGGCATGCTGGCCCAGAGGGTTCACATCATTGTTTTGACTATTATATTTTATTCTATTTGATATTTTTCTCTTCATTGTGTTTTCAAATATTATAATGTGTTTCCTTGCCATACAATTTTGAATTGTATCTGTGTTTGTCACACCAAATAAGCCAAACCAATCAAAGTGCAACATACAGAAATAAGATTGATTTATTTATTAATTGTTTTGGCCAAGGTGCAGTTGAAACAGTTGGTTTCAGTCTGTGACAGAAGATGTGAAGACTTTCTGCTGACCTGACATCAATGGGAAGGTCGTTCAACCAATGTATAAAATGTATTCCTATCCCTATTCAATGTAAACTCTTTAATGCACAAATTGAAGGAACTCATAGGATTACTTACACTTCACAGGAATTGTACCTTATATCATCGGTCTTCAACAGGGGGTCCGGGACCCCTAGGGAGTCGTCAGACTTACTGCAGGGGGGCCGCCGCCAAATTATTATTTGATAATGTTTTGAACGTTTTTTTTTTTTTTTTAAATGAGTCTCATATTACGGAGGGTCAGTGGTTCGATTCCCAGTCGATCCTGCAGTCAACATCTCAGTGTCCTTGGGCAAGATTCTGAACCCCAAATTGCTCCCGATGGCCAACGGTGTGTGAGTGTGTGTGTGTGTGTGTGTTTATCACTACTAACGAGCGGATGTGTACCTTGTGTGGTAGCCTCTCACTTTGTATGAATGTGGGTGAATGCTGACATGTTTGAGTGATCGCAATGATTGGAAAAGCGCTAAATGCAGTCCATATTCATACACACAGGCAGCCCACACACACAGAATGAGACGTACCTTCGTTGTCGTGTCGGTGGGCAGCAGGCTGCCCGTGATTGACCAGCTTTTCTCTCTGACCCCATTTACACCTGGTATTAGAATGCAATCTGTATACAGACAACTTATTCAGACAAGGAAAAACGCATTTTAATGCCAGGTGTAAATGCTTTGTGATTAGAATATGATCAGATCTGCCTGAGCACATCTAAGAGTAGTCAAGGCTCGTAGGCTATAGACCATAGACTGTCTCTATAATGGACGTAGTGTCCGTGACGTCACAGGTTTCTGAAGATCTGTTGTGAAGCTCAAAGTGGCCGGCTCTGGCCGTCGCCATCTTGGCAGTGACGACAGCCTAACTCCTGGCTAATACAAAAATGGACAAAGAGGAGAAGCTGAGGCGGGTCTGGCTGCTGGAACACGCCCACCTAGCTCGAAGCTACTGAGCTAGCTAAGGCTAACAAGATAGGCTAAGAAGCTAGGCCGCTCTGCGTTGCTAGCCAGCTAACCCTGTGGGCATGTTGCTACCGGTCGACACACTTGTACCAGTTTATGTTACTTAAGGTAAATTAACCTGCAAAGTTAGATGATTTCTGTTTGCAACACTTGTTTGTCCATTGTTCCCGTGAAAACAAGCAAACCTGAATTTAGATTTTCACATGACTTTAGTAAGGAGTCGTTTATTTGGTGTCACTTGATTATACTTTTAATAAATAAATGATAGCAAGCTAAGTTTGCTCAGACTATCTTTTGTTTCTGTGGGCATGTTCTTAATTTAAACCGAGGTCTGGTCTGTTTAACAAAGTAACAGTAATTACACTATCACTTTGGATGAGTAATCTAGAACAACAAATTGTGGCATGATTATATTGTAGAATTTATTGAATTAAATCAGTCAATGTTTTTGTCTCAAACATAGCTTCACAATGTCATGATATCTGTTTTAATTAAAGTGCTTGTGAAGTATGACATGTGGCTTTGACTTACAACTGAACATTTCTCAAAATACAAAGATAATTTTTGGTCCATATAGCGCAGCCCTACATCAGGAAAATACCCATGTACAAGCATTGTGACGCTTATATAGTGAGTGAGGCAAAAAGATCCAATCAGCTGATTGAGTGCACCTGTGGAAGATAGGTGCACTCAATCAGCTGACTGTGTTTACATTTTTTTTGCCAAGCCTGACAATAACCACAGCACCTTCTCAGAGGTCACAACATAAATATACAGTATATATATATATATATATATAAATATATATATATATGTAAATATATATAAATAAATATATTTATATATATATATAAATATATATATTTATATATATATGTATAAATATATATATTTATATATATTTACATATATATATATATTTATATATGTATGTATTTATATATATATATATATATATGTATATAATTATATATATATATTTACAAATATATATATATATATATATATTTATATATGTATATATTTATATATATATATATATATATGTATAAGTATATAAATATATATATATATATCACAACAGACGTAAAGTTTCTCACTGAAAATTCTGCATTGGTCTTCAAGAAATTTCCAAACCAAAGCATCACAGAACATCAGCTTTTCATTTCCTCTCGGCTGTTCTGCTTTGAAAAAGATGAGGCACAGCGGTGTCCTTCAGGCATGTCCTTCCCTATAAACATTACAAGAAACATAAAAAATATGACATTATTGCAGAGCAAGTTATTCATAAGAGGTTTGTGTGTTTAAGTTCTGTACATATTCAACTTTGTATATGAATGTGTTTTTAAATGTAACAGTGTACTGTATGAGTATGAATGTACAGTGTGCAGTTCATCCACATTAAAATATGTTACTATTAAAATAATATTTAGCTGCTCTGCTTGAAACTCTAAGAAAAAGTTTGCATTAAACTCGCTGAAATGTTGTTTGATAAAATCTTCATTTGGCTTTTTTGCATCAAAGGAACACTAAACTTCACTGATGTGTCAGTAATGTCACAGAGCACGCCGTGTAATACATCGTGTATCATTATGGTCGATACTTCACTTTAAACCAATACGTTGCTTAATTCTGTGTAAGGTGTGAAATAAAGGGTCTCTCCGTGTAGCAGTGAAGACTCTCAGTTCTCTGCACAGAACAAGTCTTGTTAGAGTCCAGTTCTGTCTTCTCATGCTGAGCCTCATCTCTATAGAGATTGCTTCCTTTAGGAGCCTCAAGTGGCCATTCGATGAACTGCAGTTGTTGGCTCCATAGGCTTCACTGCTCGGCCCCGGAGGTTGCAGCTTGGTGTAAATGCAATACGTACAACGTACCGGCATCTGTACCTACATCATAATTCTGCTCTGACGGTGCAAAATAAAACTGAGCTCTCCTCTCAATCAGAAGTTAGCTAACCTGTCAAAAGATAAAGAAAATTAAAAATGATAGTGTTGTCCAAGCAAAACTGGACAGTTCCAGCAGAAATTGATTGATTTTACAAAGACATTTTAAAACAAATAGAAGGTTGGCGGTGGAACTGGATGCAATGCCATGGAATAATAAAACATCTAAAAGTGGTTTATCATAAAGCTAAATATAATAATTAGAGCAGATACTGTGTGACTGTATGGCAATGGCCTGTGAAAAACTGATCTCTTTTCTGCTCAAAACTGACAATATTTTCAAGTATTCACCATTTATTTTGCCGTCAATGTCACTGGGAAATCAAAATCATACACAGTAGTGCCTGTTTGTTAAACTCCTGGTAATGGTTGGGATGATGCTCTCCAGATGTGTAATTCAATTTGTAGTGTTGAAGAAATGTGATTTGTCTCCTCTTCGTATGACTGACGCTAAGCAATGAATGTAATCAGCAACTTTAAACCTCCACATTGCAGACATATTTGTTTTTGCACCCACTTCGTCAATGGGTCACGTCACGAGCATACACACGCCATCTTTTCAGTCATATCGGCGGAAATGTTCATTTCTGGCAAATGTTTTCTTTTAAAACTCTTATCTGCCAATAGGGACAATGTGTCTGTTTAGACACCACTGACAAATGTGGAATAAGTAGTACGCAATTTAAAAGCGACAATAACAAACTGCATTGACACATGGCTATTTCTAATAAATAAAGTGCAGATGTGCAGATTTATAAATTTGATCATGCTGGGCTTGGGGGCATTGAAAGTCCTGGAGAACAACAAGAGAGGGGGAGGTAAGTCAAAAGCCTTGGCAAGCAGGGGTGCATATTGTATTATTCATCAGAATCAGATCATTTATATCATATATAAATATATAATTTATACTATTATAATGCAGTACATTATCAGTATGTTTTCTTGTCAGATTTGCTGGCGTCACTCTGTGACGAGGTTTGATGTCAGAGCAAATGTTGATAAATGGTTACCCACGTCACAGCTACTATGGGGTTTTCTCTCGATGGGGGACTAGTCCTTCACATCTGTACACACATGATCTATCACTGCCTCTGTCTCTCTTTCTCTGAGCCCTGCAATGAGCCCGACATGAACAGTGCTATGACGCACCACATGTCACATGATATCAACTCTCCACGGCTGCTGTATTAATGTGCGTATGTGCAGACTAGGTAGGCCAACATTTGTTGGTATGAATCACATTGTTGTTTACAATGTGCCTTTATGCTTGAGCTATTTGTATGATGCCCAGCAGCAGAAGAATTAGCATCAGGTGAGAGCTTCTTCTTTTTTTTTACTTCTTTTTTTATTGACTCATTTTGTCCATACATGTACTTTGTTCAAAATACATTTTTACAAAATTTTTTTAATACTTTTTTCATACAGTATAAATAAAACAAAACATGAAAGAACATGCCTTAATGTATGTCTTAAACCCGAAAGTACTTTTTTTTAAGTGAGGAAAAAAGCAGGATTTTCTCCATCTATTATCGGCCATGTGTGTTTGGTTTCTAATTATTTATCCATAGTTATCCTTTCCATAGTATAGACTGTTGATCTGATCGCTCCATGTCTGTGATTGCGGTTTGTATGTTTCACACCAATTATGTGTTATTGCTTTCAGTGCAGTAGTTCTGAATATTCTTGCCGAGTATTTGTCTCGTTCTTCTACTATATGTAATGGGCTGATAACAAGAACATAGTACTTGACATCCAGTGGGAAATGTACGTTCAGTATCTTCTGAACTTCATCATGTATTGCTTCCCAGAATGATTTTAGTACTGAACAAAACTATAATATATAAGAAAAGCTGGCTTTGTGATCCCCAGTTTCTCCAGCACTTTGATGTCATGTGTCATCGTATGTTGCCTGTTGGTGTTATAAAGTAATGGAGAAGTATCTTCCAAGAATACTCCCAGCAAAAGTTAATTTGTTGTTTTGTGAGTGTTGATATTTATTTCTCTCTGATTAATTGATTTCTAATTCCTCCTTCCATTTTTCTTTTGCCCTCTATTTGTGTTATCTTCAATAGTTTTGTTCTGAAACTAATTGCTTTCTATGTGACGTAATTGTATTTTTGGGAGAGATTTTTGAATCTTTCAGCTTCCAGTGATAAAATGTTTTGCATGTTTTTTTGGGGTTTAATTTCAGGGTCTCTTTCTATCTCCAGCAGGTACTCATCACGTTTTAGTGTTGTACGTATTTTTGTCTAAATGTTTGAAGACTTATTTACCCAGATATTCTCTCATTGTTTTGTAACATGTACAGTATTCTTGTTGAGGAGCAGTATTTGTCTTTGTGTATTTTTTGCATATTCCATGATGTTTGTTTGTCTGACATTATCTGCTATCTGTCTGCCCATGATGAACCCTGTTTCATCTGTATTTATGATACTTGGAACTATTCTCCTCAGTCCACTAAGCATTTTCTGATGTGTTTAAAAGTGAAATAGGTTTAGAAGCACAATCTGTTGGGGGTTTCCCTTTTGTATGTATAACTGAGATTATTGATGTGTTCCATGTTTATGCCCAAATAAGATAAGATAAGATAGAACTTTATTTATCCCGGGGGAAATTGTTGTGCAACAATTGCAATACACAGTAGGAGACAGTATAACAATTCTAAAATGTACAAATAGTGCAATGGTTTTTACAATAAATATATATATCTAAAAAACATGTAAACATAAGATGAGTTGAGATGGGGTAAGGTGCAATATTCAACAAGGTGAGGTAAGGTGCGGTATTTAGCAAGATAATATAAAGAATCAAAATTTACAGAAATTACAATAGTTACAAAAATTACAAAACCATACTGAGTATAAATTGAACTGAGTATGTAGAGGGAAGTAGGCTACAAATGAATATAAGACTGAGGAATATGAAGATCAAGAGATGAAGAGAGGAGAAGAAGAGAGAGAGAGAGAGGACCTCAGGTCACTGTGTCTCCTCTGTCCATCTCACGACCTGAGGTGGATGTGTTGTAAGGTCTTCTCGCCACGGAGAAAGGACTTCCTGTGGCGCTCTGTGGTGCATCTTGGTGGTATCAGTCTGTTGCTGAAGGTGCTCCTGTATGAGGAAAGCACATGGTAGAGAGGGTGAGAGTCATTGTCCAGGATGCTCTGCAGCTTCCACAGCATCCTCCTCTCTGACACCACTACCAACCAATCAAGCTCCACCCCGAGTACAGAACCCGCCTTCCTGATGATCTTGTTGTATTCCTTGCTGTAATGCCCAGTTATATGTCTTAGTCAGGACTGGGATAAGCTGGTCTCTGAATTCATTATAAACTCTCTTGAATATCCGTTGGGCACTTCCCAGCCTTGAATTTCTTTACTGCTCCCCTTACTTCCTCCTCTGATAAAGGTTGGCTAAGATATATGTTTTGCTGGTCCGTTACTTGGAAAGCTTCAGACTAGCCATGTGTTCTACGATATCATGGGCAGAGGGACTAATCTGGTCTGTGCTACAGCTGTCCGTAGTACCGAGACAGTTCCTGTGCTGTGTTACTCTTATTTGTAACTGTTTTGTTTGTCTCATTATTCTTGAGTGTTGAAATATAAGATTTTGTTTGCTGTTTTTAAAGTTTATAAGCAAGGATTTTCAGAGCTTTCGGACAGTTATCAAAGTATTTCAGTTTGGTAAATGTCAGAGACCTTTCCACCCTTTCCACCCTTTCCACAAGTAAATGATCTAGGGCCATGCGTTTTTGTTTTGCCCTACGTATTCATTCAGACTAACTGGGTCTTCTGTTACTTTGTGTTCACTTTCTATAAATCAAATGTTGCTTTCCAATTCTAGAACCTCTTTCTCTCGTTCCTTTTTTTAAAGGCGGAGTAAGACAAGATTTTGCCCCTAATAACTACATTTTCTCTTTCCCAGAGGGAAATCTCATCTATGTAATTTATGTCTAAATAATTCTTAATTACTAGTTTACTAGTTACTTACTTTTAAACTTTCTGTCATGCAAAGTGTTATTCATGCTCCAGACGGATCTTCCCTTCTCTAGACCAACGTCACTAACTAGTGTAACAGGAACATGGTCAGATATTGAGGTGTAATCAATTGTTCAACTTTTACCATGAAAAGATGTTTTTGAGCATAAAAAAGTAATCAAGTGTAGAGTAGCAGTCATAGGGATTGAAGTAAAATTTAGAATTTCTCTCTTTGGGATGCAGTGACTAACTGGAAAAGTATACTGTAACATAGTTTTAAATGAATAAAAACTGCTGTGCGCCATTGAAATGAAATGAACAAGCATTTAAGGTTATTAAATACACCAGACTTTATGCTTTAAGAAAATCCTTCACACCAAACCTTCAATTTGGGTATGAAACATTCAGTTTCTTAAGTGCAAGCAATTATCTAAAATTTGATCCTTGAGAGAATCAAAATGTTATCCTACCCTATGTTTCTACATGGAGTGTTGAAAAAAAAGAAAAAAACCTGTAGGCCTATTACTTACTGTAATAGAGTAACTGGTAGATGCAGTTATTCTGGGAAGTCAGCACTTCAATGTGCATACATTTGTTTTTGTATTTTTGGAGCAAGGGTTGTCCGACAAATGGGCTTTTGGTTCAATGGGACATTTCTTGGACGATTGGGGTTTCAAAATAATTGGCTGTCGAAAAACAATGGCTTGGTATCCCAGAGAATACTTCTAAGTTCTTTATAGTTCAGTCCAGTTCCATAGAACTCAATTCAGAGGCTTTAGTTGTTGAATCCATGAAAGATCCCTGGGAGTGATGAGAGGAGATGATTCATGGGGACACACACCTGAAAGACAGATTTAACACAGTGCAAATGCCTAGGTAGGCTGGCAAAGTGGAGGTCTAACTTCTCCCTCCTCCCTACTCAGACGCCATGCTGATTTGTGAGATGATGAGGAGGGTAACAGGTCCAGACTTCCCAACAGTGGAAAAATCAGAGCTCAGGTTGTCTGAACTAGTGGGTCTGTGGAGGTGAGAGAGGAAAAAAAATACATACTACAATATTTCCTATTATTTATGTTGAATGGATTACATTTATATAGCGCTTTTCTAGTCTTAGCGACAACTCAAAGCACTTTACAACACAAGTCAGCACTCACCCATTCACACACACATTCATACACTGGTGGTAGAGGTTACCATACAAGGTGCCACCTGCTCATCAGGCAATTAGGTTCAGTATCTTTCCTAAAGACATTATGACATGTAGACTGCAGGGGCCAGGGAAACTACCAAAACTACCAAACCTCCAATCGGTAGACGACCACTCTACTTCCTGAGCCACATCCATTGAGCGATCGCTACATGGTTTTTACTGTACTGTAGTAGCCCTGAAAAGTGTCACACTTTTCTTCCATGGATTTGTTGAGGCTCCCCTGCAGGTTTACCATAATATCGCAATATCCTAGCCTGACATTGCCAGATCAAATTACAAATATTAATTAGTCTGGAACCTCTCAGGTCCAACTATATCAAAGAGCATAGAGCAAAATGCCACTGGTAGCAATTGGATAGACCTTTTGAGAAACAAAGTGCTGAGCGACGGAAAAATGTAAACAGACTACAGTGAGAGCAGCAAAGAAGAGCTTGATGGTGTACGTATGTAACCACCTCAGTCGGGATAGACTGGCCTGATCCGTCTTCATCAGAAGGAATTTTCAATTGGTTTGAGAGTGGTGGTTTAAACCTTTGATAATCCGTCCAGTAGGAAAATATTCAAATCAAATCAAGTTTATTTATATAGCCCAATATCACAAATTATACATTTGTCTGTACAGGATACGACCCCCTCTGTCCTTAGACCCTCACACCGCACAAGGAAAAACTCCCAAAAAGAAACCCCACAATTAGTGGGGGAAATATGGAAGAAACCTCAGGGAGAGACAGAGAAGGATCCCTCTCCCAGGACGGACAGACGTGCAATAGGTGACGAGTGTACAGAACAAACAACATAGTTAAAATGACATACATAGACAATCTATGTAACAGAAAACATGATGCGATCCTATATAAAAAAGATGAATCCAGGGTGATGTCAATAAAGGCTCCTGGTGTCAGGCAGGACCAGGGCAACAGGTGCAGCTACGATTCATGATTCAGATGTAACCTTTAATAGTGGCAACCTGCCCGATGAGAGATACAGAGACTCTGGGGATGATGCCCCGGATGGTGAGTTAGTAACATGCATTTAAGGGACATGAATGCATATAAATAGAGAGGGAGAGGAATAGAGCGAGAAAGATAGGGAAAGGAGGAGAGGAGTGAGTCCCCCGACTCACTGAGTCTAAGCCTATAGCAGCATAACTAGTGGCTGGTCCAAGGCAAACCTGAGCCAGCCCTAACTATAAGCTTTATCAAAGAGGAAAGTCTTTAGCCTGCTCTTAGATGTGGAGAGGGTGTCTGCCTCCCGAACACAAACTGGGAGCTGGTTCCACAGTAGAGGAGCTTAATAGCTAAAGGCTCTGGCTCCCATTGTACTTTTAGGAACCACAAGTAACCCTGCACTCTGGGAGCACAATGCTCTAGTTTGGTTCTAAGATACTGTGAGATTTTTAAGATAAACTGGATCCTGACCATTAATTGTTTTGTAGGTCAGGAGAAGGATTTTGAATTCTATTCTGTATTTTACCAGGAGCCAGTGCAAAGCAGCTAATGCAAAATATTAACGCCTAATAACCATCTAAACGCTTTATCCCATAATTTTTATCTGGCTGGAATAAATATATTCTGCACTTTTCCCCACGTGGAGGTAAGATTAGTTGGTGGAGGAGGCAGCTCCAAGTTTATTGCTGATGTGGATTCCACCACACGCAGCTGGATCCTGTTGCTGCTGCTGGCGGCGGAGCATTTCAGAGGAGAGAAGAATTTTGCCTGCTTGATTTTTTTGACTTGACTTTTTCCTTGATACAATAAGTAGGCTAAGTAAGTAGGCTACACATAGAATCTCACCAAATGTGGTGCACATACTCTGGGGGAAAGTGTTAACCAAGATCTAAAGTGTCATAATGATTGATGAATGTGGGAGTGGCCTATGTAGCATTATACACTATCTTATGCATTTGCACTATTAGCTGTGAATTAGAATGACCTACACACATGAAACTAGCGACCATAACTGGAAATGATCCCCCTAAAGCTTCTCATATTGATCCCAAGCCTGATGGGGGTGCTATAATTAACAGCTAAACTTTGGGGCCGGCCCCCCCAAACTGTGAGTCAGATTGACTTGACAAATGGCACACATCTACATCTCAATGTGTTCTACAAAAAAGCCTTACCGCAATGGGTAATTTGCTAGACAACATAAACAGAACTAAACAGACATTGAATCCCACAGAAATGTATTCAAACAACACAGAGAACAAGAAGAAACAAAACTTTGGGCTTCAGAAAAATTATCTTCCAAGTCTTGGGAACCAGGGGAGAAAAAAAACATTCTAACCAACACACATCAAAAACTATTGGCATTTTATACAAATAATTATTTATTAATTAAATTAGCTTTGTTATGCCTGAAAGAAAATCCTGTCTGCAACGAGACATAGAGCCACACCTCCCTCCTCACACATCCAGGGGGGGCACTGACGTCCTGCTCTGCCTGCACTACACACAGCTCTTCATCCATTAGAGGCCCTTCTGCTTGCATCATTAGAATATCAAACATTCACACATGTTATCATGAATATCATCTGATACCTTGATAAAATCATAAAAAACACTCTCTGGACAAATTAACAATAAATATCCAAATATAAAATGTAAAATGTATATATTTAAATGTTTCTCACAATCCTCAGCTGGGATCAGTTCAACCAACTTTTCACAGCCACGATAGTCTTAGATGATTGTATTGATTGGTGTGAAGCTTCTCACCAAAAACATAAATACAAGCAAAACAAAGTGCACGCTGATTGATTTTAGAAAAAACATAGCAGATTACACAGGTGAGAGCACAACAAGGAGTGTTTTTACTGAGGAAGCGTTTTTTTTTCTTTTACTTACACTTTCGTCCTGATCTACCCAGGACACACTGTCTGTGTGAGCAGCTGTGATGTCCACACAGGCAGCAGTGCCGCTGCTGCCAGCCCTTTCGTTCAACATTGATTTTGACTTTCACTATGGCCATCAATAATAAAATGTTTCATTTAATTTGATTATAAATGTAATTTATTTAAACAGAAAAGTTGAAGTTACTAAGAATTTTAGTGTTTTCGAGTCAAGTTTAGAAAACCTCTCATTGTACTGCGGCAGGTATGACTGTCTGCCCGCTCAGTCCTGGTTCTACTTCTTCCGTCCATCCCTTCCCTCCAGTGGACTCAGCAATATGGCCTGGCTCCAAAAGGGAGTCAATCTACATAGTCCCCTATGTTAAAATATTCAACATGTGGAGCTATTATGGCATGAGAGCCCTTATGCTATAATTGATTTATTTTTATGTATTTTGTATACCCTGTTTTTTGTTTTTTTAAATACTGTGAGAGCGGTAAGCTGTGCTGGACTCCCTTCACCTCAGCTTTGGCCTCAATCTTAAGCCAGCCGCCTGCACCTCACCCCTGACTCTAGCTGCGCTACATAAATAGCCCAGTTATGCTTTCCGCACTGACATGGGCTGAGTCGGAATTGTGAAGAGGAAACGTATTTATATTTCATAATCCACACTGGGTTCTCCTTGCGGCAAACCAATATACTCCAAAACTGTAGGGGCCAGTATATGAAACACTCACGTCTACAGCAATGTTTCAAAGAAGAATTACATTGTTTACAAAGTGACAGCTATTGTATATGGCCAACACCAGCTATGAAGTAACATACAAGACTTGCCTCATCTGTAGATGTCTGTACTAACCCACTTCTGCCACCAGCAGCTCCTCAAAGTTCTCCATTTTCTCCACCTATTACGTAGTTAGAAAATGTCGGGTGTGGATGTACACAGTTTCTTAAAATATTTATCAGTTACTTTTCCAAATATGTATTAGAGCCCACAGGACCAAATTGCCTCCTAAGTTACCATATGACTGGTTGCTGAAAAGCAATGTAGCATTTAAAAGGCAATTATTTTAGTATTCACTCAACATAAAACGTGCAAACGGGCTAAATAACAAACTTCACGGGAAAAAAATGAGGTCAAAATAGCATCACCGATCTGTTTTTACCTGAATATTCTCTGGTCTGGCTCAGCTAAAAACAGCGAATCCTTCAACTCTTGAACGTGCCATTTACTACTAAGCCTGTTTGGCACCGACAAGTTACCTTTGTTGTTAACTCCGTCAAAAGATACTTTCCACTGGGCCGAACAACTTTTCTGGCGGAAAACTTGACTCTAACTGTAACATTGTAATTCACTTAATAGAGTTAATGTTAGAAAGCTAGCAAACTGACGTGCTGGCAAACGTTCAATTATAAATAGGGTGAGAAACAAAGCAGATCGATAGAACACGTGAAGTCACAATTTTCGTGATTGTAAGTAGAACTTTTGGCCCTAATTTTTTTTCCCCCATTGTAGTATTCTACAGACAGAATGGAAATACTAGGGAAGTGAAGAGACAGTCAACGAGAGAGTGTTTCTGCACGTCTCTACTGGCTGCTTTTGAGTGATTACTGTGAATGCTCTAATTAATCATTTTAATTAAATAGCTTTCTTTGTGATGACAATTCTGTTTACTTTGAACAGCTAGCACTTTCCAAGGCACTGTGGATTTTTGATGCGTCAGAATCTCATGTGCAGCGTCACAAACACACTCAATAAAATATATTCTAAGGCAAACTATATCACTTCGCGATGGAATATAAAAAACATTCCTGAGTCTAGAATGTTATTTTATTTTTAATATGTTTTTTTTCCTCCACAGCCATCTGGTGACACCCAGAAAGGATCTCAACCACTATGGAGAACATGAACGAGGAGGCCCTTTCCATCCATCCCAATCAAATCTCTTTATTCATTTATCTATGTTTGTGTACTTGCGTGTTCCTCTTTGTTTTCTGTCACTATGTGTTTTATGTGTTTCTCAGTTTGTGTGCTTCTACAGCACCTGTGACTCACAGACAAACAAGACAGCAGGTGGTATGTGATGTAATGCGGGGCACATATAAGTCTGCTGTCTGTCTGCTGGACCTACCTGAGGAGCAAACTGGAGACAACTCTCTGGCAAACTGGACCCCTAATGGGTTCAGTTTTTAGAGATGTCTAAATATGCATAGTGAAACTTTCTCCGGGCTTTAAAGAGTGCAGAAGTTGAGGCATTTTCTTCTTGGTTCTTCTGCTGGGAGACTGAAACTGGAAAGATTGTTTGACCAATTCTGTTAAAAAAAATTGGTCTTAGAAATAGTCGTATTTCTATGGTTTCCAGGATTGGTGACCAGAGGATGTCATCGTCAAGGTCCAAGCTCCCTCTGCTCCTGCATGGGATCCTCCTGTGCTGCTCCATTGCTCCTCTCCCAGTCATCAGCAGTAAGAGACAAAGCATACGGAGTGCCGGGCCGTTGGTGTGGGCCAGCGGCAGCTCCTGGGACAAGAGGGAGGAGACGGCTCGAGATGGAGAATACTTGCTGGGGATAAAGAGACTAAGAAGGCTTTACTGTAATGTGGGCATTGGCTTCCATATTCAGGTCTTACCAAACGGGAAGATCACAGGCGTGCATAATGAAAACAGATACAGTAAGTCACCTTGCATTTCCCTGTTTAAATCCATGTAAAGCAGGCAAATAAATGTGGCACCAGCTAGGTAGACATTTAACTTTGACATTTCTATGGTAAGATTGAGTAACTTGAATTTTAATTCTAATTAGCATGGATTATTACAAAAATCATTCATTACTACTTTTTAATAAACAATGAATTCATTCTCAGACTATACATGTTTATTTTTAAATATTTGATACAAAATGTTCATGTTGTTTTTCATCATAAAGATTTAGATTTTGTATTTTAAAGGTTTACTCTGATGATTTTCTGTGCTTGATAACACGTTTTAGGAGCCCTGAGGGGCTGATTAAATTCATTCCAAATGTAGCCTACATAACAAAACCTGAAGGATTTCACCTGGGAAAGCATTAGGCCACACAGTATATCTGGTAACACGAGGATTCTTAAAGTAATATCTTTATTATCTGATGTGAAGCTTCATGTGCCTGACAGATCACTGAAGGAAATGAATGATGTCACTTTTCTGTGTAGCTTTGTATGATATTTGGACTATTGTCTGATGTTCTTCATTTCTCTACCTGAGGATGTGAATGGCTTTGAAGTGGACAGGGAATCATTCAGTTTGATTACTTAAATCATCAAGGTACCAACTAATTCCTACTGAGTATAATCAGCTTCTCTACACTTTGAAATCCAGACAGAAGCTGTTCATGGATGTTATTTCTTTTCAAAATCCTGTGTCATAAGCAATTTCAGATAAGTGTTTTGAGACTGAAAAACTCTATCTGTAGGAATGCTAACTGCTCAGTGATTGAGCCAAACATCTCTGTTTTCTCTCTTCTGTGGATCAACTCATAGTCTGACCTCAGTTTGTCTGGCACTGTCTGTCAGCTGCACACTGACAGTAGACATTTACTGAACCAAAGTCTTCATGTAGGCTCCACAGGGAGAAAGCAGCATTGTCATCAATTCTATTTCCCCGCTCAGTGTAACAGTCAGAGTTTAGTAATGCGTTTCCACTATAATACCAACTAGCATCACAAACATCTGTTTTTAATGTGACTAAAGCTTAGAGCTGTGTTACTGCAGTACTACTCTGACCTTCAGTGTAAACTCACTAGCAGCTCTTTCCACCATTACAGATACTGTTAATACGTTTACATCATATAAACAGTGAGACATTTGTGTAATTTCAACAGCTGTCATGGAGATTATGCGAGCCAGAGAAAGTGAATAGACTTGTACAGAAAGACGTGCGTGTCCCGGAGTCAGTGTGCTATCTGTTCTGTGAGTCAGGCATGTCTGAAGCGCTTCTAAAAACACATTCTATGTGGATTGGCCTTGATTTTGTAAATGTGTTCAGTTCAGTTAAAAGTGCAATACATCAATCAGCCACCGTCCATTTAAGGCCTACAGTTTGAATTACTGAAAAATAAAAATGCTAAAACATGCAGTGAACCACCCACTCATTATACACTTATTCGGGGCTTTCACACTTTCTGTTCAAATCTTTTTGGGACTACACTGCACTTCTCATAGTTAGCATCATTTTGTTGATTGTTGTGATGGACTTTATCTGCTGCTGATTATTTCCATGTTTCATCCCAGGCCTTCTGGAAATGTCCCCAGTGGAGAGAGGAGTGCTGACTCTGTTTGGAGTGAGAAGCGGCCTCTTCATTGCTATGAGCGACAAAGGGAAACTCTATGGCTCGGTAAGAACGGATGTGGACTTTTCTTTTCTACAACCAGTATGTTGATAGTAGTGTAAGGTCAAGCTGGTCACTGGTTTCTACACATCTCAGTACTGTAGCAGATGGGCTTGAGTTTACCAATATTTACCACCCCTCCATATATTTATGCTGTAACTTGAATGTTCACTGAGGTTTGGAAAGCTAGTTGATCCATGACATAACTACCTGAAGCCCAGGGCTTTATTATGGCGGTGGCACTGTGAGTAGGGTGGATGGGGGATGATGTAGACAGAAGCAAACTAAATACCTGGAGGTAATGCACAGCAATTACAAAATAATGTTTAAAAATGTAAATGAATCTTTAAAATAATCAAGACAGAAAATCAGTCTGTACTGATGTATAAATGAACGAGTGATTCTTCCAGTATTTAATGCCACAGCTGCTTTAAATGTGAATGTATCAAAACCTCCTTCAGTTCATTAAATCTACAGGCTGCAGGTCAGATATGCTGAGCCATTATATTTGTTATCCATACACTTGGAGTATCTGCATGATTATACTGTATACTTGTACAACTTTGCAGACCTGGTATATCATTCGGTGACTGTACTTTCTGTCGTATTTAGAAAGGCTTTACTTCAACTTTATTTCCACTCATGTCTTACTTCAAATCACAGAGAAAATGAACTCTGTAAAATGACCAAAAATATAATTAAACCATTAAAAGTAAACTATAATTAACTAACTAATTAAAATAAATTTGAATAATAATCAAACAGCCATACAATACAACTAATATTGAAACTGAAATTGAAACTTAAAATGATTACAACTATTAATATCCAGATGATGTACATACACTGAGTCGGCAGCTTCTGTCTGATTTCCTTCCATGTCACAGTTAATTGTAGCTCCTTTCCTGTGGCCCTGAGCCATAGGTGTAATGTTTTATTACAGCGAGTGATCAGCTCCACTTAAAATAGTTTTGAATGTTGACTGAGGCTAACTCAGCCATAATCTAAACAGCAGTTAGTCATCCCACAGTTAGTCATCCAGTTACTCATGTCACAGCAGGCATGTATGCACAGAGGCGGGGGGGGGTAAGGGTGGCACACAAGCTCCTGACGCTGATGGCATCTCTCCATACAGCTGGATATCTAACCGTGGAGATCTCATGATGCATACACTGGTTCATGGTGGTGTTGGCCCTGATGACATGCTGTTGCGTGCAGCTCCGTATCTAACCAGCTCACTGTGCCTGTTTCTTCTTCTACCATTTATCCATGCAATATGCCTGCTTACAACAGGCTCTTGCTGCCACCATGAAAAACTGAAAATTTGTTCAGTTCCTTGTTATAACATGAGCAGTTCCTGTGTGTGTGTGTGTGTGTGTGTGTGTGTGTGTGTGTGTGTGTGTGTGTGTTGTAAATCGCTTTGAGTGGTCGCAAAGAAAAATAAAGCGCTATATAAATGCTGTCCAATTATTATAAAAGGTTGTCTGATCTTATCTTATATCTTCTCGTGTAGACGAGTACACTGCATTGTCAGTTGTGAGTATTATTATATGATTATAATATATGATTATATCATATACATGTCTGAGGAGAGTTGTGAAACTGTATGTGTGTTCTCATATCAATATATGCACTCAAAAAACTGAATGGTCCTTTATTAATGAGTGAAAACTAAGCCTTGAGCTTCAAGAGCTGGAAAAATAGATCTTCATTCCCACCACAGGTACACCTCTTAATTCTTTTATTTATTTTTTCTATGTAACTCTTGCTACACTTCTGCCGTGCCTGAGATCTGCAAATCTGTCTGTAGCTCAGGGTTTTCTTTACCTGGCTTTTGTTGTTCAAGAGCCAAAGAGCATGTTCAGTTCAAATGAGCGTGTATGTATTCTCAAAGGTTTTGTCAGATTTTGTTGGTGTGATGTAAAGTTTTACAAAGCCAGCTCTTTAACCACACAGTACAGGACATATGCCTACTGTATGTTTCCTATGTCAGATCCAGGCCGGATCGTCGCAACACACACATGCAAAGGAGCAAATTGTAAAAAAGAAATAAACAATTTTTAATTACAAAAAACAGGCCAAACAGAGGCAAGGTGGAAGAGTGTGCAGAGGCTGTGGCGCACATTCTAACAGGGATTTCTGATGTATTGATTTGTGGAGGAGAGGTTGGTTTCGGGCTCAGCTCTGGATACATTGTTGTGGTTAGGGTTCTCTTAAAGATTAGTTGTAAGTCTATCTAAAGAAATTGTCAATTGGTTGAGCAAGTAGTTTGGTTTCCAGTTAAGAAAGATCTTTGGAAGATTTTTGGTTATTATTAACGCTATGGGGATAAATGGTTGAAACGTCTTGGTATTGGTAGTGTGGAGAGGTCACCCAGGACTGACACTGATGGACAGCTGGGGATGCTGAGGTTGAAGCTAATGCAATATACAGTTAATGTGTGTTCTATGCAGTTGCGGCTTGTCAATAGCGGACACAAGTTCAGCTGTAATAAGTCAGCAAGCTTGATGAATTATTATTGAATATTTAAAATGAGCAAATTCATCCATTTTTGCTTTTTAAGCTGTCTAATATAACTTCAATTGAAGTATATTAGCATATATTGTGAAATTAGTGGCAAAATTAGTCTATTTTCTATTTTCTTTTCCAAGAGACTCTCCCAACAAGTTTTTAGCTTTTGAAGAGTGGCTAATTTAATTATCATCTTTTTTACCTTTGCAATAGATATTTTGTCCAACAGATGCTAGTTTTTTGAGTTTATGGAGGACAACCAGCCCATAGGAGGCTTGATGATATATTAACATCTCACATGTTGTATGGATTTAACTTCCTGTTGAATGACTTGACCCCTGTCCAGGTTATGGAGTAGCCTGACCTGGTCTGTCAGGAACAGTAAGATGGCCTCAGCATAGAGACTTAGTATCTGGATATATTATGGATATAGCCAGAGGTTCAAAATGTACAGTAACTTGATGTAGTTAATGAAGTATGATCCAAACCCGAAATGTTACAGGATGTTGAAGAGGATGGCCCATCCCACCATGTCTAAACACACTATAGAGGCAAACAGATTGATGTCAGTGGGAGGAGGGGATGTCTTCTAGCGGTGTAATACATTGAATGTCTTACCTTTGTTTTCTTTGGAACGTCTCCCTTTAATAAAGCCAGTTTGACCGGGTGTGTTAGAGATGAGACAACGGATTACACTTTCAGTGTACGAATGTTACTTATAATTTCTATGTCTGAATGTATTAATGATAGTGGACGGTAACTTGAGCATTGTGTCTGATCTTGTTTAGGATTTTTAAAATGAGTGTTGGAGTTCTTGAGTATGTCTGCTGTCATTTTGACAAATATTTGGTAGTGGTTTGGTAAAGGTAAGGACCTAAAAGTTCAATTGATCACAGAGGGAGCTTGTGTAGCATTCCAAGCAGTCAGAAGTAGAGGTAATTAAAGATTTTTCAGATTGTTATTTTAACAGGCTTGATAGAAGGACGGATGTTATATTTAAAATGTTCTGCTGACGGAGTCTGATGAGGTCATATTCAGTTTTTTTTATTTAGTAAACAATAAAATGTGATCTGAAGATGTTTCAGAAGCCAGGGGGTCATTATGCATTAGTTCCTAACTCAGAGCATTACAACACAACATACCCACACTGTCAGAATCACTTTGGGGGTGCTTTGATTTGGTTTTACTTTGAGTCTAACCGACATGAACCTCTAGTGTGAATTATGATTCTGGTCAGTCAGAAGGTAGAAGTAATGTGACATGTCCTACAGTCCCAAAATCCAAAAAGAGAAAAACAGGAATTTGTGACATTTCAGAGGCTAGAACAATGATTAGTATTGCCTTGATAAAGGAATGTTTTCTGTTGTCCCCCTCTCTTTAACCTGCTCTTCCTCTCCTCAGGGCCACTACAATGATGAGTGCAAGTTCAAGGAGAATCTCCTGGCCAACAACTATAATGCCTATGAATCAGCTGCCTACCCTGGCATGTACATTGGCCTCAGCAAGACCGGCAAAACCAAGAGAGGCAACCGGGTCACACCCACCATGACCATGACACACTTCCTTCCCAGGATATGAATTTTAAGTTTAAAACTCTCAGCGTTACAGAACAAAATCAAGGCCACTGTTTGGTCAGATTTTACTGTTGAACTCTTAATATGCACCAACCAAAGAACAGTAATGTGGCATCTACACGGCTGTGAATGAAGACTCCAATGGAGAAGCATGCAAAAAATAAAGCCCTACCAGTGTTAAAATTGCTATCAGTGAAATTGGACTTTTTACAAATATTCAGGGGCAGCACATGGAGTTTAGGATACTTCCAGGACATAAGGATTAATGCTGCAGGCGCTGGATTGAAACAATCAGGGTCCAAATCATCTTATTTGAATTTTGTTCCACTGGAGATGGTATTATTGTACCACATGCGTCACACATATACAATCGATGATTTTTTTATTGTTTTCCCAAAACTTTCAAACATACATGGTCAGCCCCAAATCAAAAAGTGAAGGATCCTAAAGCTATCACCTGTCAGGAAGCTGAGGTAGTGACCATATAAAGTGCCCAAATATTCAAGAAGTTGATGACTATCATAGAGGTATATGATAATTATTTTATTCATTTATAGCTTATAGTGAGACTCTTCATGCAACCTTTTCTATATTCAGGAACACCTTAAGACACCTACACAGGGCGTATTTCAACCCTATTTATCAGCTGTACATCTTGTCTGACTGAACATATGGGTCTTTTTTATCGATACAGATAAACAGACAGCATAATCAGCTCATGTTCACTTGTGTTTTATGTGTAACTATCCTCAGAAGTATTTTTGAAGTCTATTTTCTTCTATTTCATGTGCATAATTACAGTGATTGTGTACTGGTCTCCGATCACTGCAGAAACCTAGAACTAACAAAGACGTGCCAGATGGTTTGTTACACAGAAACATCTGAGAAGCTGTCATTGGAAACTGTAAGGGCAGGCGCTCTCTGAGCTAGCTAGTTAGCTCAATCGCTAATGAGACAAAAGGTATTCTACTGGATCCATATGATCTAAATTCATCAATGAAAAAAAACATTTTTTTAAAACAACAAGACTATGTTAATGTGAGCGGATGCGCTCACCCAGGGAAACTGCAGAGGGAGAATGAAACGAGGGATCGTTCTTTGGGAGCATAAAACAGTTTATTAAAGGCGGCTCTGTCTCTGTCTCTGCCTCCTTCTCCGTCTCGCCTCTGTCCCCGTCTCCGTCTCCGCTCGTCTTCGTGCCGTTCCGTCCTGCCCGTCTCTCCGACATGAACCCAGCCTACTGCAAAACAGAACCAGGTCATCGGCGTGCTTTTATTGTGCGACTGATTACCTGATTCCGTCCAGCTGCCTGGCCTCCAGCTGAGCCACTCCCATCTCCTCCCCAGCCACCACACCCCACTGCCACATACCCCCACCGCCCGACTCAGGCCGGGAGCCCACCGGCCGCAAGCTCACCCCCCCTCCGCCGAACGCGAGAGAAAGTCAGCCACAACCATCTGGTTACCCGGCCTGTGGATCACCTTGAAGTTAAACGGCTGTAACGCCAGATACCAACGAGTGATCCGGGCATTGGCATCCTTCATACGGTGGAGCCACTGGAGCGGGGCATGGTCCGACCAGAGGGTGAAAGAGAGTCCATAATAACGCAGGGCGCCGAGCGCCCACCGTATGGCGAGGCACTCTTTTTCCACCGTACTGTAGTTCACCTCCCGCTGAGCCAGCTTCCGGCTAATGTACAGTACGGGGTGGTCGACCCCCTCCACTTCCTGGGACAAAACGGCCCCCAGCCGTTAGGGGAAAACAGTTAGGGGAAAACAGGAGCGGCTCCCCACAGAGAGCTTGCTTTATCCTCTCAAACGTCAGCTGACACTGCTCCGTCCACTGGACCGGATCGAAGGCACCCTTTCGGGTCAGGTCGGTCAGGGGGCTGGTGAGCTCCAAAAACCCCGGAATGAACCTCCGGTAATAGCCCGCCAGCCCCATAAACCTCCTTTTTTGTCTTGGGAGCCGGACAGGCGGCAATGGCTGCGGCCGCACCTGCCCGCCGCCCAAGTGGTACCCCAGATACCGTACCTCCCTCCGTCCAACCACACACTTCCTCGGGTTAGCCGTAAGCCCCGCTCTCCTCAGGGACTCGAGTACTGCCCCTACCTGCTGCATATACTGCTCCCACGTCTCACTGTGGATGATGACGTCATCCAGGTAGGCAGCAACATATGCTGAGTGTGGTCGCAGCACCCGGTCCATGAGCCGCTGGAAGGTGGCAGGGGCTCCAAATAACCCGAACGGAAGAGTCACGAATTGGTACAAGCCGTACGGTGTGGAGAAAGCAGTTTTTTCCTTAGACTCTGGAGACAGGGGAATCTGCCAGTAGCCCTTGGTCAAATCCAGTGTTGTGTAAAAACGAGCCGTGCCTAGCCGATCCAGGAGTTTGTCGACCCGGGGCATCGGGTAAGCATCGAATTTGGACACTTCATTCACCCTGCGATAGTCCACACAGAACCGTACTGACCCATCGGCCTTGCGCACCAGTACGACGGGACAGCACCGGTCACTGTTGGACTCTTCTATTACACCCATCTCCAGCATAGCCTGAAGCTCTGCCTGAACAATTTTCCTCTTGTGTTCAGGCAGCCGATAGGGCCGTGAGTGCACCGTCACGCCCGGGGGCGTCTCTATGTGGTGGTGTGCGAGAGTGGTGCGCCCGGGCAGGGGGGAGAACACATCAGCAAACAGCCTTTGCAACGCGGCAACGTCTGCCCTCTGACTCGGTGAAAGATGGCTGTCACAAGAGACCGGGTCTGATTTGCCCGTCTTTTCTACCTCCGGTCCCAACTCATCTTTCTCCATCACCGTAGTAGCCAGAGAGGCAGAGGCCACCTCCCTCCATTCTTTTAGGAGATTGAGGTGGTAAATCTGTGCCGCTCCCCCCCTATCCGATCGCGCCACCTCGTAATTGACGTCCCCCACTCGCCGTGTGACCACAAAGGGCCCTTGCCACTTTGCGAGTAATTTGGAGCTAGTGGACGGGAGCAATACAAGCACTTTATCTCCCGGTGTAAATTGACGCAGTCGCGACCCTCTGTTATACAGGCGCTGCTGACGCTCCTGAGCCTGGAGCAAATTCTTCCGTGATAACTGACCCAGTGAATGGAGTTTTGCTCTCAGGTTCAGGACGTATTGAATTTCGTTTTTGCTGGTGCTTGGACCCTCCTGCCAGTTTTCTTTTAGCAGGTCCAACACCCCCCGTGGCTTCCTGCCAAACAATAATTCAAAGGGTTGAAAATCCTGTGGAGGCCTGGGGAACCTCCCGCACTGCGAACAACAGAGGGTCTAACCATTTATCCCAATTACGGCTGTCCTCGTGAACGAACTTACGCACCATGTTCTTAAGCGTTTTGTTAAACCGAATGGTACCTCAATTAATGGTAAAGGGCACAAAGGCGCTCTTGGGGTGGCCGGCGGGTTAACCAGCTGACATTTGCTGCAGGACGCACACCACCGCTTCATGTTCGCGCGGATGCCCGGCCAATAAAATTGGGCCATAATCCGGTTCAGTGTTTTTTCATACCCTAGATCAGCGGTCCCCAACCTTTTTAGCGCCACGGACCGGTTTAATGTCAGACAATATTTTCACTGACCGGGCTTTAAGGTGTGACGGATAAATACAACAAAATAAAAATGACGACTGGCATAAAAACTGTGGTATATTGTAAATATAATAATAAACATGAATCCACTGTGTACTCGTATGCAACTTTATTAGCAGCGTCCTCGTAACATCGCGCCAACAACATAACATGAATAACATCCTCTCTGCCTCCTAACCCGAACGCTCTCTGACTCTGGTCGCTATGGTGGCGTTTAAACATGCCTTAAAAATAAGATACAGATACACCACAAAAACGAATATAAAGTGCATGAAAATTTTAGCTCACCATAACGCTAAATCAATGTTCAAAATCTTCGAGAAAAGCAGTAAGGACTTCTGATCGAATGAGGTTATAGTAAAGTTGTTTTATTTAGTATAAAGTTGTGATGAGAGTATATCTCGGCCGAGGTTTCTGAAAATTGCGGTCCACAGTCCACAAAGCAGAGCAATGTAGTTAGCTGTCTCTCGCTTGTTTCAGAACCCCCAATTCAAGTTTTGTGCAAAGTGATATACATTCTTTGTTAGAGGCGCTGCCTCTCACTCATTGGTTAGTAAACGTAAACTATGTAACATGATCTTCTTTGTTGGTTTCTGGTTGGTGCACAGGCGTGTCCACGCCTCTTGGCAACACAAGTCCCTCCTTTGGCAGTAGGCGTATCATGCTGTTGTAACCCTTTTTAGTAACCGCAGCATTTCATTCACAATTTTAGGTATGAGCAAACTTATTAATAATGGTTCTTCAGTGAGCATATGTAAAACTAGCTAAATGTAATAATCACACTTCTACAATTCCCTCCTTTCACACCATTTTATGGTGTGAACATAAATGGTTTAACACTATGTCGTCTTTGTCATCGTCAGGGTCTTCTCTGTCTGAGTCGAGGTAGTACAGCGTGTCGTCTTTGTTTTGAGTAAGTGTGATGTGAGATTTCCGGGGACATATCTTCGTCATAAGGTTCAAAGTCAGACGTGAGTAGGGGCATCATTGTAGAAGGGGCTTCTTTAGTTAGAAAATACAGATAGCATATGACATGTATAAAAGCAGAACAATTTTAAAAGCTTTAATCATTTGGAAATCATAAAACAAAATTCTTTATTTCAAAAAGAAAAATTCATCCTCCTCTTGATCCGGGTCATTTTGTATGTCAATTAATGCCTGGGTCTGCTCTTTTAAGAAGAACTGACCTTGACTTTGCTCCTTGGAGAGGGCTGTAATGATCAACCGGTTGGCTAAGGTGCGAATACATGGAATACAGCAGCATCCACACATTATCAAAATGGCAGACATAACCGCTATGGCTAACATCACGCTCATTATCAAAGTCTTATATTTACCAAACATTCTATCAAGGGCACTTAAAAAGGGGTCTTCAACGCTACTATTTTCTGCTAACTCAATGCTCAAAGTGTTTAGTCCTTGTAGGGCTCTGATTACTGATCCATCAGGCGCAGTGTTATTAGGGATGAATGTACAACACATGGTTCCAAATAGTTTGCATACACCCCCTTTTTCAGCCAGTATCATGTCTAAAGCCATTCTGTTCTGCCAGGCCATCCAACTGATTTTATCTAATTGTTCATGCAAACCTTTACAGCATCTCTGGTGTCTGTCCCTTATCCTCTGTCCCTTATCCGTACTTCTTGGTCTCAAACCACTGGAACGCTGTCCAGGCCCCTCGCCGGAGGACTTTGGCTTATTGCTTAAACTATCTGTCCCTGTGGGTCATTATGAACATTTAGGGAAAAAAGGCATAGTGCCCAGGCTAGGCCTGGCAGATGCACAGGCAATACAGTCAGACATTTTACTTCGTTTAGCAGAATATACCATTCAATCTAACCAGATGTTTCTGTCCTCATATCCTGTTTCTACTCCTATGGTGTTCTGTACAGTAGACACATTGAGATATGTGACTAGATTGTTTTTTACTTCTAGAAACTTCTTACCAGTGAGATTTGAGATTTGAAGGTGGACCATTTGTTACTACTTGGATTATGTGTGTAGCCGTCAGGCCTAGAGTTCCAATACACAACATCCCATCTAGGACACCAGGGGTTTTCTGTTGGTTCTCCAAAAGGGAATATACATCCATATACATCATATCCCCTCCACCCCAGTGGGTTTCTTCCGCAATTTACCACATCGCATAAATCAAAACGTATCATTACACCCTTCTGGTATGGTTATTTCTAGTTCTTTGTTCTGTTGTATAATGGACCTTTGATATTTTAGTCTTGGGGTTTTGGAATGTGGGAGGACTGCTTGAGTACAGTTTGTGATTTTAGTATTAGTGTTTTGTCTTTGGTTGTTTATGGTCTTTTGTTGTAATTCCCACCAGAATAGTGGGAAAATGATCATATTTGCTATCAGGGCTAGTATGGCAAGATAACCTGGATTTCCCCATAATTGCCCAGGTTTCTTGATTAATTGGTGGTCTATTTGGATCATGGTGTTTTTAATTTTTAATTTGTATTTTAAATAAGGTGTGTACTTGTTGTTTCTATGCCTTTTAATCTAATTTAACAATTACTATTTTGTTGAAGCGTAACCAAATCAGTTCTAACTTCCGGGAAGGTGCCTCAGCAGGTACACAATGTGTGAGGTGGTGCCAATTAGCTCCCGTTTTTCCTTTTACCCGGAGTGCGTGTGAAGTGCGTTCTACCGCTTCCCACAGTCCAGTCCACCTAGGTTCAGACCACTTTCGTTTATGGACTTTTACCTTTACCCAATCTCCGGGTCCAACAGGATTGTCCGGAGTCTCCTCAGACGTTCCCTCTGTTGTCTGGACCTGTGTAGACAAAACTTGGATGATATTAGTTAAAGCTCTGACATAATCATCCGCTTCTATCTGCCATATGTCCCTCCTTCCCTAGGAGGCTGTACAAAAGTTATATTTTATTATTATTATTTTTATTATTATTTTATTTTTATTTATTTTTTTTATGTATATGTCACCTAAAATTCTCCACTGGTACACATGTAAAGATTTAGTAAAATCAATATTGCCGGAACACATTGTTTATTCTGTAGATTGTTTTCCAACAACCTTCAAGCCTTCGGAGGCTGGGATAAGGCTAATACCCAGCTGTAACATCAAATCACATCTTAGCAAATTTATAGGACAAAAAGATAAGAGAAAACTGTGTTTTGTTTTACCAGTCTCCTCTTCATATGTGTGTGTACACACTAGGGGTGTGGCCAATTTTCTTTCATAATAAGGCCTGAAGCTCCTACAGAATACACAATGTTTCCACAAATTTCCGGCTCTTGATTCTTAAAATGTTTCCCTTGTATAACGGAATATGTTATTTCCTAATCAACCAAAAAAGTAAGTGCCTTTCCACAAACTACAAGTATTGTTTCTGGCATTGCTTTGTATGGTTTTGTTTCAAATTTAGTATACATGTGCCAGTTGAGCACAAGTTTTTTGATTATCTTTTTAAGTACCTCAATAATTTGTTTTATAAAAGCATGTTTTCCATCAGTTATGTTCTGTAATGTAGGTATGTTTAGTAGTGCCAGCATTTTTGTGTGTGTGTGTGTGTGTGTGTGTGTGTGTGTGTGTGTGTGTGTGT
>CALSBV010006670.1:555304-585445 GCA_943590825.1 Bovichtus diacanthus | reverse complement strand
TGTGTGTGTGTGTGTGTGTGTGTGTGTGTGTGTGTGTGTGTGTGTGTTTTACTTTCCTTTTGCTGCATCGCATCTGTCTCTGCAGCTGGGTGTCTCCCTCTCTCTCTCTCCGCATGCCTCCTCTTTCTTCTGGTGTCAATTTGCATCTTCATTGTTTGCCACGGGGCAATCTCAAGCCCAATGTCCCTTTTGATGGCAGATGTAGCACTCGTTGGGATTAAGTTGTTTTCTGCTTTGACCCAACCCTGGTCTTCTTCAAAAGACTTCTTACTTCTCCATCTGTAGTTTGAAAGTCTTTGCAAAAGGCTAGGAATGCCTCGGTCCTGGGCGTTGCTGAAATGGCTGCGCCCAGATCTGAAACATTTGTTGTTCATATGCTGGTTGTGGAGGACATGCATTGAGATCAGGATCCCCCTGATGCAGAGAGGGATAGAGAGAAAAAGAAGACTTTTCCGCAGTTATGTTCCTTTCAACACCTTCAGTTTTCGTTTTCTTTTTTTTTTTTCTTTTTTTTTCTTTTCAAGTAAGAGTTATGTCAAACTCAGTGAACCTCTTTCTGAAAAAACAGTCTTGTTAATTTTAAAATGTTTACAACTTTCTGCAGCGTACCTGGTTCCCATGAAAAACTCAATTGGGCATCGACCTCTCTGGTCATTCCCTTACTTCCCTTTGTACAAAGTAAATTTAAACACAGTCGTCCTCATAAGTCCAAGATTTAGTTTCTGGAAAAACTATGGTAAAATAGTTATTAAACACTGGTTTAATCTTTGGTCAAAGGACTTCAATATTTAACCGTTACTCAGTCAAACATTCACCCTTGTTTTTCGGTTCTCTCTTTAAATGATGCTCAAGATAATTTCTTCCATTTGATTTGTCATGAGAGACAGGCAGGCCCATCAAAGAGCAAACATACCGAACCACAAATTAAAATTAAGACACTGATGAAAATAGAATCAGACATATTTCCCATTTCTTTACATTTTTCTATGTTAAGTGTCTTTATTTCTTATTTCCTACTTGAGTGCTATTCAATGACCCCCCCCCCCTTTGGAAATTCATTACTCTCACACCATTCATTCACATATCTCAGTCATCTCCGGCCACAATTTGCAAGCGTGAGGTCAATAATAGGGCCTTGTTCCCTATTTCCCTCTGTGCTATTCCCTTTACCTCCCATCTTTTGGGTAGGTCTTGTATAAAGCGCTAAAATTAATGAACCTAAAATGGCCAGAATATATTGGCGGTCACAGGTGATGTTTTTCCTCAACATAATTGTTTTCATTTCCAATGTAAAGAGAACACTTATCTGAGGACATTCCTTTTCTTCCGTTTAGACAGGTACCTCACATCACTACAACACCCGGACTTTAGAGCATATGCACACTCTCAACATTCATACGCATAACATACCCCTTAACCAATAACTCAACAAATATCAATACTTCAGTATTTCACCAGATTCAATTTGAGGTAGGACACATCGGGTCCTGTGGATCCCAGTGAAGGCAGTCTGGAACCTCGGCAGAACGGGCCTCTCTCTTTTTAACTTTTTGTTGAGGTAGAGGTGGAAGTAAATACTTCCAGATGATCAGTCACCGTTCTCCGCCGGCTCCGGACAATCTTTCAAGGGATCCTGTTCGTGACGCCAAGTTTGTCGTGGAATATACTAATAGGTGGTGAGGAGCAAATCCATTATACCGAAATAAAGATACTTAATTGAATAAGTAATATTTTAATTATTTTTTCTTGCAAGAAGGAACAACGCTGCAGAGTGTTAAGCAGTCTGATTGATTGAAAGAAAACATGATTGAAGCCAGAACTCCATTTGTTCAGAGTTCCTGTTTGTAAATCACGTCAGAGGTGTAAAGCCGTAAAACAGAGGAGATGAGGTTAGTGTAGGAGCCCCCTGGGGAGGGGCAATATGTCCTTCACTAGATAAACATGTGACCCCCATAGAGTTGCTGTCCTGGTTCCATCAAAGGACATACAAATAATTTGAATGTTGAAATTACTACAGTATGATGAAATTTTCCATTACATTCCCTCCTTTTGATCATGTTACATATTGATCACAATAAATATTTTGTAGATAATTTCACACAAAATACATACTTCATCAGTTTTAGACATTCCTCAGAATATAAACCACTACATTATTTATAAGATAAAAAGAGTCATATTAGCTATGTCGCTTGCTATAATATACTGCCATTTTTAGAACACAGCAGTTTGAATGATTCAGTGCGTGCGCACTGAAATTGGCATATCTCCATTCTAGATTATGTGCATAAGCGTGTGGTGCATCACCCGCTTGTTCTAACCATAAGTGTTGCAAGTATTTGGTGAACCTGCTGTATGTTTTTTTCGTGTATGACGCATGTGTGTGTGTGTTATTATTATTATTATTACTATTATATATAATTATTATTTATTAAATAATATTATTATTATTATTATTATTACTATTATTATTATTATTATACTACTACTACTAGAGTGTGTCCTCCTCTTTCAATTTTCTTTTATATATATATCTTATCTATTCCCTTTTCTGTCGCTTAGCAACTGCCTCCCTTTTTTCTCATTTCCATCCCCCCCTGCGATCATCTTCACCTTTGTTTCTACTTTTTCTCTTCTTTGTTTTCTCTTTTAGCATTCCATGGTAGAAACTGTAACTTATCTCTGACTTTTACTGGCTACACTATAAATTCTCCTGACAATTTATTCCGGCGTTTTAGCTTTTTGCTCAGAAGCTTCTAATTTTCAACCCTTTTATTATTTCTTTTGTGCCTTTTAACAGAAATAAGAGACAATATGGAGACAATAGACTGACTGTCGTACAGGTCTACGAACTTCCTACGTAATCTTACTGTTGGCGACTTTCTTAGTCCCAACAGGCCACGAGGGACTTTATTCTGCTAAAAGTATACGCACTTACCTAGAGGAAACAAAACTATTTCTTTCCTTTTCTCTTTGTCCTGACAAACTTTCTTGGTTTTCAGACCTTAATCTTACCGGCCGGCCCGGCACCTCCTTGAGGTTTCCTTTCACACTTTTCTCAATTCTTTAATCGGACAGCGCCGACACCTCCCAGAGGTTTCCTTTCACACTCTTTGTCAATTATTTAATCGTACAGGGCAGACACCTCCCGGAGGCTGTTCTTTCACTGTTTTCTTCAATTTTTTCAATCGGACAGCGCCGATACCTCCCAGAGGATTCCTTTCAAACTTCAACAGGATACTCTCAGCACAACTTTTAGTAATTATCTAACCATTTTGCATTATTTCTACGGTATAAATTTCATTGAAACAACTAAAATGGTTTTACCTCTGCAGATCACCTCTGTTCACTCACACCTAATTTGACTACATAAAACTACACAGAATTTGGTTTTACAACAGTTTTTACAACAACAACAGTTGTTTTACCTTTAAGATGGGGCCCGTGTGAGTGAAGAGAGGAGATCGTCGGAGGGGACCGGGAAAACCCTGGTCTTGTAGCCGATTTTCTGGTCCTTCTGCTGGAGTCTTTTCATCGAAGATCACGTCGGGGTCACCAAGTTTGTCGTGTTCAAAATCTTCGAAAAAAGCAGTAAGGACTTCTGGTCGAATGAGGTTATAGTAAAGTTGTTTTATGTACAAAGTTGTGATGAGAGTATATCTCGGTCGAGGTTTCTGAAAATCGCGGTCCACAGTCCACAAAGCAGAGCAATGTAGTTAGCTGTCTCTCGCTTGTTTCAGAACCCCCAATTCAAGTTTTGTGCAAAGTGATATACATTCTTTGTTAGAGGCGCTGCCTCTCACTCATTGGTTAGTAAACGTAAACCATGTAACATGATCTTCTTTGTTGGTTTCTGGTTTGTGCACAGGTGTGTCCACGCCTCTTGGCAACACGAGTCCCTCCTTTGGCAGTAGGCGTATCATGCTGTTGTAACCCTTTTTAGTAACCGCAGCATTTCATTCACAATTTTAGGTATGAGCAAACTTATTAATAATGGTTCTTCAGTGAGCATATGTAAAACTAGTTAAATGTAATAATCACACTACACCGCATATTATACAGAGCGGGCTTGGTGCGTGGGAATCACTTGTCGCGATGAATCCATATTTTAAGTAGGACTCCTGGTATTGTCTGTTAAATGCAGCTTTCTTTTTCTTGGAAGTCGTAGGCTCTTCTTTTGTCTCCTCACTGGGCCTTTTCCCCTTCGCAAAGAAACTTTCCAAAGACGACTGTTTTTTACTAATTTTGCTAGCTTGTGGGTTACATTTTAGCATGAGAATCCGGTCATTTTTCAAAATAAAAGATCGTTATGGCTCAGACAATAAATAAAACGGAAATAATGTAAGTTATTTATTCTTGCTGTGCTTCCCAGCCGGTCCAGGATGGCCCTCCTCAGCTGGTCATACGTCTGGCAAGAGGACACCGGCAGAGTGTGGGCTGCCAACTGTGCTCCCCCAGACAGCAGGGGTAGCAGCCGCATCCCCTACTCCTCCCTCGGCCACCGTGCACTCAAAGATCTCCAGGTATGCCTCATCCTCGGAGGTCATCCTCAGTATGGCGACGTGCGGCGGTCGGGCCGGGTTTGTACCAAACTCACCCTCCCGAGTGGCCGGTCGCTGCAGCAGCTCCCGCAGGAGAGCACGGTCCTCACACTGAGCGGCTGCAGTCTCCGCGAGAGCCTGGCTCAGCTGCCGCTGTAGGGCTGCCATGCCCTCCTGCATCGTGGCGAGGAGCTGGAGTGCTTGCTCCAACGGACTGGGTTGGGATTCCCCCCCCCCGACATGGTCCCTGTTCAGGCGCCAAATGTGAGCGGATGCGCTCACCCAGGGAAACTGCAGAGGGAGAATGAAACGAGGGAGCGTTCTTTGGGAGCATAAAACACTTTATTAAAGGCGGCTCGGTCTCTGTATCCGTCTCGCCTCTGTCCCCGTCTCCGTCTCCGCTCGTCTTCGTGTTGTTCCGTCCTGTCCGTCTCTCGGACATGAACCCAGCCTACGGCAAAACAGAACCAGGTCATCGCCGTGCTTTTATTGTGCGACTGATTACCTGATTCCGTCCAGCTGCCTGGCCTCCAGCTGAGCCACTCCCATCTCCTCCCCAGCCACCACACCCCACTGCCACAGTTAACCTGTTTATATTTTAGTTGTAGTAGTTTGTCATATTTATTGTATTCTAAGTTTTAGAGTATTAGAGTGTATTCTTTATATTGTGTATTGTATTCTACAGTTATATATCTCTCTCTTCTACTGTTGATATATTTACTGTGTATTTTTAATCCTGTGTAGTCAGTCAGTTCATTAGAGCAGACTGCTGAAACTAAACTAAATAACAATCTTATATTCTTCACGTGGAGCTGAGATATGCGTGTTTCCTGTGGCACTGGGGCTGTACACTCCGTGTAATTTTGTGTTTTGATAGTTTGTATGCTGGCTTGGATCCAGCGACAGAGACGAGGGAATGAATCGTGTTTTTGTTTCATCCGCCACGCCAACGTGATACTGCTTCCCAGGAGGGAATATCCCAGCAGGCTGAGGGAGCGCTGGGTCTAACCTGTGTAACGGCAGCAACAGAAAGTTTGACGATCTGGCGGGCAGTCAGCTAAATCAGTGGTAATGCTGACTGCTAACAGAAGATTTGTCGGTCTCGCGAGTCGTTTTCTTGTTTCTGCCACTTTGGATTAAACCAAAACAAAGTATCAGAATGTGCAGGGATCATGGTGTGATGTTGACCCTCAGTCTCCCAGAGTCAGGCAGCCGTGCTTCTTCTCCCTCTGTACTGAGGCAGACTGGAGCTACACTGACTCACTATCACCTCTAGAGGAACAAGTGGTATTACACACTGGACGGAGCGGCTAGCTGTTAGCATGCTAACTTCAGTAGATATCTCTGCAACACAACACACAGACGTGTTTAACGTCAACACTGTGACCTCTTCACACTCTGTAGATAATGTTCGTTCATTGTTTTAATGTGTTAAGTTTAAATACTAGTATAGCTTACACATTGCACCTTAAAAGAGTCAGTTCAACCCAAAATTAAAATACATATTTTCCCTCTTACCTGTATTGCTATTTATCAATCTAGAAGTTGCCGAGTGTTGAAGATGTTGGCCGTAAAGATGTCTGCCTTCTCTTCAATATAATGGAACTAGATGGCACTCAAGTGGGATGAACTGTCCCTTTGGTGTATGGTAATGCTACTAGCCTAGCTCATGTGAAGCGAGGAAAATACCACCTTAAACAGCTCCATATGCATCTAAAAAAAAGACAGGAAAGGTAGTAAAGGGCTCCCTCCAAATCAAACCCAGGCAGGGGGGTTAAGATTCATATGGGATACGCCCCTACCAGGTGAACTACCAGGTGAACTACTAGGTGCCACAAATCCATCTACATTTAAAGCTCTGACATTGTTTATGTTTTTAATTTTGACTGATCACAAATATGCAAGTTCTAGTGCTTAAATAATTCTGTTTTGGTGAAAGGTATATGTCTCAGTGAACAGGAGCTTCACCCTGCTGGCACACACTGAGCGCTCACAGTTAGCATGCAGCCCATTCCCATCTTTGTACTGAACTCACAAATCAGCATTAAACTTTTTACCTGACTCTCAGCAAGATACAAATACTAAGCACATTTCTCCACAACTCTGTGTGCTCTCTTGAGATGCAACTATGAGAACCTATGAAGCAGCTGTTGTAAAAGTTACTGGGGTCATCATCAAGTAGAACAAGACTGAGAACACCTGAGTCCTCTGAGTACCTCAGTCACATCTGGATAATGAACAAATAAAGTTCAATATTATGCAACATTCAAGAGTTAGAGTTTCACCACAATATGTGTTTGACAGTGCAGTGCAGCAAATAGTTACTTTTGACAGAGTACTAGAAATCGCCAACAATACAGAAAATAACTTGATTGGAAATTCTTTGGGTCAATGCATCTCAGTTCATCAAAATAAAAAAGGTGAATGTGATGGATTAACTATTTTGCTATTTTACAACAACAAAGTAAGTGAGTGTTCCGCAAAATAAATAAATAAACACTACTCATGCGCAACTGACCATGATAAATAAAGATATAAGAGGCCTGTAATAGACACCTCAATCAATTTGCTGCACAAACTATCTAAACAAATCTAACACTTACTTTCTTGGACTTGGTAGATGTGATGCTGTGGACCTCGATCGTGCTTTGGCATGCTCGAGCGCCACAGCATGGCTATTCTGTTGAACTCCACAAACAACAACAACAATAATACAGTGAATAAATAGGCTTGTGACACTGCATCTGGAAGAAATTATTTTAAATTAAGATTGTAAGTGGGAATAGTGTCCTAAATTAATTCTAATTAAAGTGCAACGTAGTGAACACTTAGTCACAACCTGTTCTTCTGCTGGTTATAATTTCTTAAACTGAAATATCCTCCATAGGATCCCCTCACCTCCAGTGTACTGAGGCCCGTGTTGACCAGGCGGCTGTTCAGTGAAGAGCCTGATGGCATCAGGCTGAAAAGGACAAATGTTTTATTTTGTTAAAAAGGAAATTCCACTTAAAAGGTTTCGGTCTGTAGATTACAGACACATTCCTTCCTATGTATGCTTTACATGCATTACAGGAAAATACTTGTTTTTGATATGAATTGTTCATTTTGCAGTAGTTTGCCAGCACAGCAAACAAATAACAATTAATGTAAGAGGAAATGTGAAATTAGCATTTTAATTTAGTTTTACTAAAACCTAAGAAAGTGTAGTCATGTAATGGATACATCATCATCATCATCATCATCATCATCATCACCATCATCATCACCACCATCATTATTACCATCATAAAATCATCATCACCATTATCACCATCATCACCATCATCATCACATCATCGCAATCATCATCATCACCATCATCATCACCATCATCACAATCATCATCATCACCATCATCATCACCATCATCATCCCCATCATCACCATCACATCAACACCCTCATCATCACCATCACCATCTTCACAATCATCATCATCACCATCATCACCATCATCATCACCGTCACCATCACCATCATCACCATCACCATCACCATCATCACCATCACCATCACCATCATCATCACCATCATCACCATCATCATCATCACCATCATCATCACTATCATCACCATCATTATTACCACCATCATCATCACCCTCATCATCACCATCACCATCATCACCATCATCATCATCACCATTATCATCACCATCATCACCATCACCCTCATCATCAACATCACCATCATCACCATCATCATGACAACCATCATCATCATCCTCACCAATCATCATCATCATCCTCACCATCATCATCATTATCCTCACCGTCATCATCACCATCTTCATCATCACCATCATCATCACCATCATCATCACCATCATCGTCTTTATCATCATCACCATGATCACATCATCGTCTTCATCATCATCACCATCATCATCATCATTTTCACTATCGTCATTTTCATTTTCACCATCATCATCATCATCGTCTTCATCATCACCATCATCATCATCAATAAGTTTACCTGATGTTGTTCCGGCAATTCAGTCTCCGGGTTTTTTTGTTTGTTTCTCTACACAAAAAGAAAGATAACTCAAAAGTCCAAAATAAATCAGGAAATCAAAACACAAAATGAAGTGTCTGTATTCGCAGTTCAGGAGCAGGGATTATTTACAATTGACACCGGGTACTCACGGTACCATAGATCAGTCCATAGTCCCTCAGGTCAGAGGTGCTGTCCTGGTGATAATCCTCTTGGCCCCTGCAGATGCTTTCGCCCATTCACCACTGGGAGCAGAACCTTCAGTGTCCGAGAAGCCAAGAAAGTCCTCCTCATCTGAGTACCCATTAAAGATCTCAAGAACTCTTGCTTTCGCATGTCTTGAGTATTAGTGTAGCAGGGTTTTAGATGAAAATAATGGACAACTTTTCAGTTTTGGTCAGAAGCCTCCAAAATCACTTTGTAATTCACTGGCCAAACTTGCTGCACCACCCTATATGGCCCTTGCTATTTAAGGGCTAATTTTGCAGCAAAGGACTTCTCTGCTTTGAACAGGTGATGGGCTCGTACCCTGGCTCTGCCTTGTTTCCTAAACACCATGTCTTGTCTGTGTTTATCAGTAAGTCAAGTTACTTTTTGTCAACGTCGTGCAGAGTCCAGTTTTTTTGGAAACAAAGGAACATTGATCCTCCAGCTCCATGCTCAAATATATACTTTACTTAGAAAAATTAACTAAAATTATCAACAGAGTGTGAAGAGTGTTGTGTTGCAGAGATATCTACTGAAGTTAGCATGCTAACAGCTAGCTGCTCCATACAGTGTGTAATACCACTTGTTCCTCTAGAGGTGATAGTGAGTCAGTGTAGCTCCAGTCTGCCTCAGTACAGAGGGAGAAGAAGAACAGCTGCGTGACTCTCTTGTAAATATTACAGCCATGTGTCTGTTTTATAGTTTGTTTATTGGACAACATTCAAAGTGTCAGAAACAAGAAAATGACCCGCACCACCTCTCTCTGTCCTCACAGCCACCGGGAGGCCGCTTCACTGGGCGTAGAGCTGTGAGTAGCCTCGGGGGACGGACGTAGCTTCAGTTAGTAGTCAGCAAACAGCGCTGGTTCAGCCAAAGCACAGATGGTCTAATCCCGGGGAACTTTCTGTTGCTGCAGTTACACAGGTTAGACCCAGCGCTCCATCAGCCTGCTGTGACTCCAGCTGCTGGGGTTTTCGCCGTGGCAAAGCCCCACATGAAGAGTATAAAATAGCAGTAGTATTTAGACCTCAGAGTTTCAGCAGTCTGTTCTAATGAACTGACTGACTGACTGGCCCACACAGGAGTAAAAAATACACTGTATATACAGTAAATATATCAACACTATAAGAGATATATATATATAGCTATAGAATATACAATATACGCTATAAATTATAATACTCTTTTTTAAATAATTAATGATCAGAACTACACATTGCACCTTTAAACAAATGATGTTTCAATTGTTTAATACTCTTATTAACATGGAATTGGACAAATATGCTTTGCTTTATGTAAATGTATATACATTTATTGTTGGAAATCAATTAACACAAAACAATGACAAATATTGAGCAGAAACTGTTGTAATAAACTTTCCTCCAGCAAATGCTGGGTATTAAAATAATATAATGTAATAAGGTTAATCACACAAATTCAGCATATTGATTGTATCCATATCTAGTGTTAAAGTAGAGATTGTGTCTGTTCTTGCATGTGCTGAAAATGATGAGGTCAGAGTAGAAAAGTACCAGAAACTCACTGTAGAAAACCTCCAGTTACACAGAAATATGTATGTCAGCAGAAATGAACACCTGGCCAATTAAAAATATCTAATATGGACAGGCATGGGCGAGCAGGGATGTGTGTTGTCCACTCTGGCAGGTGTGGCCTCACATAAAAGACCAGAAAAGATGCTGATATCAGCAACAGCTAGCCAGGGGGGTGAGATCATCTTACATGTGATGCACATGTTAACATTATAGAAACATGCATAAGAGTAATATATAAGGGAAATGGGAGGAGGAATATAGTCCTTTCCCCAATTTCCACCAATGAGGAGCAGAGTATGGAAACATAAATGAAATGTTTTGCTGCCCACTTGTTGGACTGGCGCGGGTGCTTTTCCCAGGTTTAATTCTTTCATGAAAAGAATAAACTCTTTTGCAACGGACTCTGATGGTTTCTTTTTTTAACCTGTTTTGAGACTTCAGTAACTAGCTGATTATTCCAAAAACTGAAAGTGTTGATGAAGAGGTCCACACTGTTTTTCTGGACTTCTTTATCTCTGACAAAACCCTCCCAGTTACTGCTTTTAGGGATGTCACCATACCAGAAATGTAGCAGTCGACCAACACCAGTTAAATTCCATGATTCTCGGTACCCAATGTCATGTCATGTCATTTTTGATTTAAAAAAAAAAAAACAATTTAATTTATAATATATAAAATATAAAATGTATTAAAAGCTGCCTAGAGCTAGTGTTAGGAAGTTAATATCTCTCTAATATCTATTTTATAATGCTGTTTCTTGCCAAAAACTAAATTTTACAAGGTTACATTTGAACACATCATGATAACGTTAGAATTTACCTTGGCCCAATACACATTTTTACTGAATAGAGATTGAATGTATCATAATGTAACTCAATGGCACATCGCTCCAGTCTGTTGACGTTAGCTGTTAGCTCCGTTATTTAGCCAAGCAGGACTGTGCTGCAGCGTTGCTCCTCCTTCAGGGGTGTTGTCAAGGTGGTGAATCTATCCATACAGGAGGAGATAGATTAATAACAGCTAACAGCTAATGTCGATAGCTCTCCTCCTGCCGATAACAAAACGGATTTGTTGTGAATAACATAGCATTATCAGGGAAAAATAGGGCACTTCATAACACAGCCTGCGTTAAAAAAAACAATTGTGGTGTTAAAACAAATTTGTGTTAATGCATTATTAGCGTGTTAACTTTGACATACCTCATTAATATATTTAACAGAAAATGGAGATGGAACATATTACATCTGCAATTTATTTTAAACTTTGAGTGTGACTAACACATTACTATATCATTAGTATCATTACTGACTCAAACTAACGGCATATGTGTCTGGTTGTTCCTTCAGAGAGTACCTGTTGATGCTGCGGTGAATAAAGGTGATGAGTATAACCCACACTGAGCCACAGTTTCATGCATGGCTGCAAGTGAGCATTGTTTTCATTGTCAAGTCATCTTATTTTCATTAACTAACTGATAAAGTCTATAAAATAGCTGATATAGTGGAAAATGTCCATTGCAACGTTAAGGGATGTCCTCAGAGTTTTGAGCAGAGAGCAGGAAGCAGTCTTCCAGCTGGACCCTCACAGTTTGGGTTGGGGCATCTCTGTGTCCAGAGCCTCCACCTGTCCAGTGTTCTGGGAGCTGAGAAAGGTGTGGTCTTGATTCAAGTAGGTGGTGATGAACTCTGGGAAATCTCTCTTTAGGACCACCTCCAGGAACATGTCTGCTGCTGTGTGCAACCTCTGTTTAGCCCTGAAGAAGACAGACAAGTTATAGAAAGATGAAATAAAAAAATATTCATGCTAAGTTAAAGTTAATGATATGTCAACATGTGGTCTTTTTCACTGTCTCACCATTTTAACTTACTGTGTTATAATGCTGACTGATGTTGACCTGTATTTATAATCCCTAACATTTAAGCTTTTTGTCATCAGAAGGGCCAGAGACCCAATTTGTTACCTGTAGTTTACAAGCCATGGACAGACATACTTTTGTATCAATGGTATTGAAGAATAAGGACCCCAGCATCCATACTGACCCATGTTGGATGTAAATAAGAAGGAGACATTAGCTAGGAAGTCATCTTATGGTACAACTGTGATGGTTACTTTGCTATTAAATTTAAACCTTAAATTCATTGATATAGCTATAAACTACAGCTGAAAAACAGCAGTACACTGACTGGGATCTGCACAGATAAGGCTGTCAAGAAAACAAAAGATATACATTTCTAAAAAGAGAGCTGTTGTAGTAAAGTTTATTCTAGTGAATGCTCTGCCTTGTGATGTAGTATGATATAATATAATATAGTAAAAGGCAATCAATGTATTCAGTATATTTGTATTTATATCTAATGTTAAAAGTAGACATTGTGCAATGTAACCAGGATTAAAAAAAAAAAAATAGTATGAAGAACCTCTGAGATAAGCAAGTCAGGGATGAGCTCATTGTGGATGTGTCCCTGAAATCCCAGAAAACATTGGTGTCAGCAGAACAGATGAGCTCACCATAGATATGAGCTCACTGTGGTAAAGTGCCTAACATCCCAGACATATTGGAGTCAGTAAGTAACAAGCCTAAAGAGGGTCAGACCATCTTACACCTGACACCATTCTAAACATTCAAACATGAATGATCTGGAAGAAAATTTGAGGAGCTTCACAGTCCTTCCCCCATTTTCCACCAATGAGAACAGGGTGTGTGGGCTATAAGAGTACAAGCGCAGCCAGTGTATCCTCAGTCCGTCTCCGGAGTCAACTCAGGTTTTTGTCTCTGCTTTGAAGAATAAAAACTCTATTGCTTTGGACTGAATTTTTTTAACCTGCATTGAACTTTTTTGAACTTGCTTTGACTCCAATAGCTACTCAACTGTACTGAAGTTCAGGTTTTGGTGAGGAGGTACTGACTCTTATCCTGGTTTTGTCCACATCACTCAAAAGGCTTGTTCCAAAAGGCATCCTTAAAGCTGCTTTCACATGACCGGCAGTAAAAAAGTTCTGCGCTGGCTGTGCCGTTGTTTTTCTGTGGAGAGAGCGGTGCCTACCCTTGGCGTGGCGCACCACTGCTCAATATTGCCACCTAGTGCTGCACTCAAAGTTCAAATTATTTAAACTTTGACCTTGATTGCCGTTGAAGTGCAACCAATGAGATAACAGCTGTATGAAGCAGCACATGCAAACAGGGGAGGTAACCTTAGAAACAAAACAATCTAGCTGTCCTACGTCATAGGTGAGCGCAGAGAACATTTCTTATCATGTGAAGGCAGCTTAAGGGGTGTCTGCTTACCTATCAGAGTGACAGACAGACCAGAGCTCCATCACAAGCTCCTTTGTGAGGTCGGTCACCAGCCGCCTGCTCACCACCCTGCTGTCGTCCTCCAGCTGAGTCTGATGACGGATCCACTGCCACACCTGACACATACACAAATACACACACAGTATTATGTCAGCTCATTCATACTTCAGGGTCAACGTGGCTTTACAATGATGGTTGAAGGGACAGTTCACCTGAAAATCTATAATGTTTTTTTTACTCTTACCTGAAGTGCTATTTATCAATCTAGATAGTTTTGGTGTGAGTTGCTGAGTGTTGGAGATGTTGGCTGTAGACCTCTTCAATATAATAGAGCTAGATGGCACTTGGTTTGTGGTGCTCCAAGCACTGAAAACACTCTACAGCAATGTCTATTTCCAGAAATCAAGATCCGGTTGCTCAAGATAATCCACAGACCTTGTTGTGAGCAGTGTCATGTAGGAACTATTTCCTTACACTCGGCAACCGTTTCACGATGCAGAAGGTGGCGTGCATCTAGTCATGGACGAGAGGCTCACCTGAGCTGGCTAATGTTACAGCTCAGCTGAGGAGGACGCCATTAATGTTTACAGCTGGTGAGCATGAGCCTCTTGTCCACGAGTAGATGGACACGTTGTGTGAAAATCTTTACATTTAATTATAACGTTTTATTTTTTCTGTTGAATAACATGGATCTACAGCACAAGCTCTATTAAAAGCCTTGAAAACCTAATTTCTCAATCAGCATCTTACTCTGAGCAACAATGTCCTACAGGAACACATAATCTTCAATTTTGATTATTTCTCTTCTCTTCTCTGTAGGTGTTTCTGTCTGTGCTCATCTTACTGATTTGAACTGGGTAGGGCTCTGGTTGAAAAAACGATGTCACATATTTTTGTACACCAATCAGGATTTAGCAATAATTGATTCAAGTTATGACGGCATGGGTGGGTGGTTGCTTATGTTTTCAGTCCACTGTCAACCAAATCAGATCAATCTTCCCCACACAGTCCTGATGAAGGAGATAAAGGTGAGTCTTTAGCCGTGCGAGGGGCATAGCTCTAGGGAAGGCAAAGTCCGTGAGGTTGTTCAGTCAGTCGGTCCACCACTTTCAGACTGAAATATCGCCATTATTGGATGGACTGACATTTTGTACAGACATTCATAGAACAACTGTACTGACTCTGGTGATCCTCGGACTGTTCATATAGTGCCACCAGCAGGTTGACATTTACATTTCAGAGTGAAGTACCTTGAGTGAAAACAAATACCTTTTCATGGAAATATTACCACCATTTTGACCATTTCCAATACACTTTAGCTTTTGAATCATGATTCCTGAACTGTGGCCGATTGTAAGTCATCCTCGGCAGTGTCGGTCGGTCGGTCTGTCCACCCATATCTATGGGCCCACCATTGTGGTCCAGATTGAAATGTCTCAACAACTCTTGGATGGATTTGCTTTCTAGTGGATTTTCGGTTTTCTTGGTGATCCACTGACTTTTCATCAACCGCCACCATGAGGTTGACATTTGTGGTTTTGAATCAAATCTCCATAACTTTTTAATGGATTGTCAGAAAATGTGTTTCAGACATTCACTTTCCCCTCAGGTTGAATTTTAATAACTTAGATGGTCCTCCGACTCATCTGGTGCCATCATCAGCGTCAACATTTTAATGTGTCCTTTGGTATATGACAAATACCTGCAGAACTAGTGACATCCCATCAGCCTCGGCTGAACCTTGTGTGTACTGCTAATTAGCTAATGTCCAAATACAAATACCCCAAACTTAAATTTGCTGCTGAACATCAGTATGTTAGCATTGTTGATGGTAATTAAAGGAATCAGCATTGATTTGTGTTGTTGTGTTTCGTGAGTCAGGGGAGTGACAGACGTCAAAGGCGCCTTTAGGGTTATTTTCATCCATTTTTTGGTTCAAGAACCTCCATCTGTATAGGTCCTGCCCATTTTACAAAACATTTTCTTCACCACTCCTTCAATTTATTTCACAGAATTTAGTATTAGAAATTTAATTTAATTTTTAATTAGAAAGATGTTTTTCTTTACTTTGATATCTCATTTTGTTTTCCTAAATTCAGGTTTTTGTCATAAACTTCTATATGTCTTGAAGACACTGAAGTTGTAACAAAATGTTGATAACATATGCATATGTACACTATGCAATCCTTAGTGCAATCCATAGCATTTAACCTGCAGGTGGTGCTACAGCAACATGATACATGTACTTGGTAATATCTCAGTGGACTTGTCCGACTCATGAAATGTTGTTTAATTCCTCTTTGTGCAAAGCTCGAATATGTGTAGACAAACTTTTGTTCATCATATGCACTGTATACTGATGCATATCTGGATCCAGAGGCAGATTTCAACATTTTAAACATTTTCTAGTAAAATAAACTCTATTTATAGGATTTGAGAGGCATACACTGTGCTTTGTAGTTTGTCTTTGCAGTAATGCCCACAGGGATAGGTGATGCAGTTGGATCGTCCTAAACTCACCTGTGATCTGGAAATCTCTGCTGTGGCTGAATCTTCAACCTGGCCTTTGTAGAAAAAGTGGCCTTTACCTGGGAAACAGAGCATGTTTTTAACAGTATACACAATAGGACTAACTTCATCCTGTCTGCTCCTAAAGATGAGGAGAACAAGAATATGTCAATGTACATACCTGATAGCCAAGCATTAATAAAGAGGACACCAACCGCAACGTTATACTTCAAACCATAAAGGGTGACTCCTCCCTGAGGAAAAAAAAAATACATTGAAATATACTTATACAGGATATCCAGTTATTTTACATAAAGCTATCAAGGTCAGTATTACATTTCCCTTTTATCATGCTCTGTCACATCATATACTGAGTTAATTTATTTATCTTGAAGCAACATGTTGGACAGCACTCTCCACCACCATCAATAAAAGTGTTCATCGCTGCAGTAGAGTTCTGGAGGCTCGTGGTGGAACAAAACTTAACTAAGACATTTTATCGTTCCCTCCCAATAATATCTGCAGTAAGTAAAGTAGTGCCCTCTTCTTGAATGATGCCTACTAAATCTGTAACTAACAACTATAGATGATAACAAACTGCTCGTCTCAGTCTGTGTTGAAATGGATGGATTTGCATTCAATGGTTGAATCTGTATGAATTATTTAATCATGTTCAAATAATACAATAAATAATTTGCAAGGTATCTTCTGCTGATAATTCTGCAATAAGTGAACGACTGACCGAAGGCATGGACAGTAGGTCATCCGGAGTCACAGTGACATCATTTCGAAGCTGGTGAAGCTGGTTATCACCTTTAGTGTGGAGCTGGAAGAGCTAGGAAAAGTGCAGAATTTCCATGAACAGAAAAGATATGTCATTCATAGAAAGCTTTGTATGACTCATGATCCAGTGCTTACCTTCTGCATGGGCTCAATCAAACTTAAATCATATACCATGAAACCGTCCACACCTGCCTTGATCTCCAGCAACTTCAGTCTGACGGGTGTGAGAAAACAGTGTCAGAGTGGCCCACGTAATTCAATTGTGCAATGCAGGCACTGTGAATATATCAGTCAAGCCAGCATAGAATACAAACATCACCAGTGTGCATGCATGCTGATGATACTGTATACTATGTGTTTCATTAATATGATGTAGTAATAATTAAGTCAGCTTTCTTGTGACTGCTGGACTGCTGAACTACCTGAACGCTGGCTGAAAATTAGCTTTTCAGGTTGACCTCCCATCACCACTTGAGTGTGATGGAAATCAGCTAGACGCCTATAACCAATGGGCACGATGCATGCCCATTGGTTATAAATTGCTTTCCATGAACTAAACATAAAATTGGTAAAAGAAACAGCAATCAACTCAGATATAGTCTTGATTATTTAAAAATAAATCCTAGTGTGACTTTATTTCTATAGGTCTAGCAAAAAAATATAATTATTTATTTCCTAAACATTAAATATAATTATTTATTTGGCACAGTAGAGAAAACATATTTTGATTTTGGGACGGTTGGGACAAATGTTCGTCTGGAGCCCTGCTTCAGAGACACACCGCATACTGAGTGCACTTTTCTAGTTTCTCAATAAGAAGTTTCCTGGCTACAACTTTGCAGTTGGGTACTATTACAGTAAAGAAACTATATCTAATATATTCATGAAATATTCATTAGTTACTGGAAACGCAACTTTCCGTAAACGTTAACGTTCAACTGCCCTGTTTATCAACTGAATACTGTCTCTATTTTTACTATAATTAGTACCAGACTACTTTCTTTTTAGAAAACATAGGAATGTATTTGAAAAAAACCTGTAATATCAAGCAATACCAAGGAGAGTTATAAAGTCAGCAATGTGTATGTAAACTTTATAATCATTAGCACAAAAGATACTGCTCATACCAGACCACGTGAGCTTCACCAGCAAAACCCCCGAGTGTCTTGAATTGAGAACGTTTGCATCAACTTTTCATTTGCAATAGTAAAAATGTATTATTGCTTTTTTCAAAAGTTACAGTCTCACTTTGATGCCATCCTCAGGTCAAACTGTGCATTGTTAGATCCACGACTAATAGTTCTTGGGCTAAAAGGATGAGTATGTATGTCATTCCCTCCAGTACTTTTGTATTCTGGGGTCTCACTGGTGTTGTGGCTTTTAGTCATGTTGTCCCTTTGCTCAGTGAATGTCTCTTAATGTTTCATTTGTAAGGCCATGTTGATTTTTAATAACGGGGAGAATGTCTCTGTGACAGAAAGCACAGTCGCAGTAAAGCCATCATGAATTTACATTTTCCCATTCAGTCTCATGAGCATGTGTGTGAACAGTGATGTTCCTACCTCGTGACAGAAGCCATCACTCTCCTGTGGGAGTCAGTGTGCGGGTCCTGAGGCAGCAGCAAGGCAGCCATGCCTCCTGTGGCCAGCGCTCCCCTCCGATGACAGGCCTGAACCAACAGGTCCATGTAGCTGCGCAGAAAACACTTCTCCATGTTCACATATTTACTGCGGTCGGGCAGCACGAAGGCCTGTCTGGGGCCTGGAGGAGGAACACAGGACCTCTTGACGTTCACCATAACTTTGGTGTACAATTTGCTTACTGTAAGAAGTTATCAATAATAATAAATACACTCCATCATAACTGTTCTATGAACCTTAATTGTAATAGTACATTTGGCCCTGGACCTTCTCTGAAGCAATGCTTGGGTTCAGAGTCTCAGTGTGAAACATAGGGATGTCAGGAGCAGCTCAAAGCCAGAAGGTTTGGCTCACCAAACTTATTGATAAAGGAGGCTGAATAATCCCAGATGCCACAGTTGAGTCCTGCTGAATGGTCTCGCAGCTCGTAGAGAATCTCCTCCATCTCAAAAGCTGCTAATACATTTTCAATTAGCACCGTCGCCTTGATGCACCCCTGTGGAAGGCCCAACTAAACACAGACACAGAAATTCACTTAGATACAACATATGAGGGACCATTTCACACTGATTATTTGTATACTATTACTGGAAATAATCAGGGAATTCATACATGATTTCATGAAATGACAGTTTGTAAATGGAAAGTAAAATTGTTGCAATAAATCTGCAATAATCTCCAGGCTGTATCACACCTCTGTGTGCAGACTCTGCTACATCAAATGAAAATGATCAGGTTCAAGCATAACCAGAAAAACACATGCGGACCTTCTGTTGTGTCCACACAAATATCTTGTTCCATAGTCTGGCCTCCATGAAGCTCTCCACCTGGAAGACAAGGAGAAACAGTGGCTTCATGTTGTTTGCGTGCGTGCGTGCGTGCGTGCCTGTGTGCCTGCGTGCCTTCGTGCGTGCGTGTGTGTTACTTTTGAGAGGTAGAAAAAGGGTCCACTCTTGTTTTGGAAAAGTGTCTCTCCACAGTGAAACATGAGGAGTCCAAAGTCAAAGAGGGGACCAGGAGCCTCCTTTCCCTCCACCTGGTAAACACAGAAGGTATTCTTTATGTATGAATTATTGTCTTTTGATGAATCATATACTAATTTTTTTTTTTTTATGTCAAGACCAAAGAACCACATTTGATTTTGGAAACTACTTATTTTGTCGGATGGTATTCAATTTACATTCATATAAATATAAAAATTAGACATTTGAGCATTTAGAACCAGTAAATGTTTGGTATTTTCACTTATATTTTTCAGCTAAAGTAAACATTCCCACAAATAATACAAGCATGTCTTGGACCTGTAAACAAGTGTGAATATTTGATGGAAATGTCAGCTAAAATCCCAAAACTGCCCTCACATGGCTAAACTCACCACAGTCACAGATTACTGCACCCCTATGTGAAACCAGTGTAACTTTATTAAATCTGTCACTTTTTCTGGTATTATTATTTATGTCTTTCAAATTATTCTGAAACAGTCATTTTTGTTTTCTAGACATCATCAGATTAATAACACATCTTTCATGTCAAGTCAAAGTCAAATTCAAATCAAACCAGTGTAGGTGTATTTCAATTCAACCACTTCAACTGCAGGTTCAATCTCACGAAGTACGGATGTTCTACTACCAGCATGTTGTGCTCCACCATGTTCCAGGCACGAGGACGAAGCATCAGCACTGGAGCCTGAGATATGTGTGGAACATCTGTGAACACATGAGAGTGTGTACACTGTGACACCTGGAGTATTCACTCATGTGCAACCACAAATACTTCTGACCGTGTACAGTAATGTGGCTGTGCTTCCATGAGTATCATATAAAGTAAAGAACTTACTGGGGAAGTGGTTGTGAACTGCCTTAACAACATTATGAAGGCCTTTGATCTGGTTGTAATATGTTGGGCAGTTCCCGTCATCAAAGTCAACCTGAAAGCAAAGAGAATCAGTCCACAGCAGAGAGGCCATCTGAGCAGTCTGTCCGTGGCTCTATGAGGCTGTGCTGAGGGACATGCTGCTTTGAGACAAATGCTTGTTAACATGTTGATAATGAGCAGGCAATATCACGTTCACCATCTGGGTTCAGCACGCTAGCATGCTAATATTTGTATACAAACTACAGCATTGTCATAAAACAAAATATTGGATAATGAACATTTTGTTTATGAGGTGATTTCATTGGTGTGTCCTGCTGTCCCTAACTGACAAAACAAAATAATAAATAGAATAAAAAAGATCATAGCTTTTGTATTTTCTTCATGTTACGGCTGGGATCACATAGGACACAGTTTTGTCCTGTTCAAATGCTTTGTAAAGGTGTTAGCATCACTGCTAACAGTGGCAGTGCATACAGTATACTGCTGCTACTGTATGTATGGAAACCTGGAATTAACTATTCTTCCAAGTAAGATTTTGATATTTAAATGATAAGACTGGTGTTATTCGAGCATAGATAGCATAGATAGAGTTAAGTTCAATACAATTTTAATTGAAGTTACTCACTGCATGTAAGTAATGATAATGTAAATGATTTCCACATGAGCAGTATGTCAGTGGGTCACAGGTAAATGATAGAGCTGCTACCTGTATGCCTTGTGCTGGTGACTGGAGAGCTCCAATGAAGCGCTGGGTGTCGCAGGGAGCCAGGTCCCCGATATCCACATGTCTTCTCTGAAGCCTCTGGGGGACGGGGAGCACTCTCCAGGCTGGGTCTCTCCTAATATGTGTGCTACTGAGTAGAAAGCTTGGCAGGTCACCTGAAAGGTCCAAATGGGTCTTTCTGGACACTCGTAGTTGCAGGACCTGAATAAAGTATAGATGCCTCATCCTTAGTTAAACAAGTCTTCCATGCATTAAATACAAAAGGCTTTTTCAGCCGTCTTACCTGAACCGCCTCCTCATCAAATGTGGAGATCAGCTCATGGAGGAAGAGGAGGGAGCCTGTGGTGAAAAGTCTCTCATACTCTGCCTGTAGACCTGAGGGAGGGGGGGACAGCTCCATGTTATCTAGACCCTGTGGACCAAAAGAGTCAACATATTAGAGTCTGTATGATTACCAAGCACAAACTCCATATTCGCCTCCAAAAAGAGACAGGACTTATAAAAGTTCCAAAAGGTTTATCATTAACAATGGAACAAGCTTTAAACACATCACATATCATCAGATCATTATGACAAACAACTTCCTCATTATACATCCAACTTAAAGGGAGCAACACGATCATTCATCTGGAGTCCTGTTTGTGTGCACCTGATAAATTGTGTCTCACGCTCACTCTCCTTTTAGCTGTTTTTGGTCTCTACCTGAGAGAAATATCTGACTCTTCAGCTGCTAAATGCACCAACTGGTCTCTGCCTGTGTCTGTCTGCTGCTGGAAACAAAGCTGATGAGAGCAGAGTGAGTTGTGGGAGATGAAACCATGGGCTGAAAGATGCTAAAATGCTTCATAGAGTGGAGCTGCAGAGATGGTAATAATGATGTATGGGTTCATAACTGAGAGAGCCCTTTCACAATATAATGTGAAATATGATATAGAATATAAAACATCTTTCAGGAATAAGTTTCAGGAGCGCTCTGGTCGCTGAATGGTTACAGCACACGGCAGCAAACTTTGCTTCAAGTGCCAAAGCATGTTGTAGCCCTGATCAGCATTTTGTTTTGACCGCTTTTATGCAAAAGAAATTCCCAAGGCTTATCAAAGCAAACAGCATCCATCACAGAACACTAACGCTCTGAAGTTCAAAGTACATCATGCAACACACATTGTAGTTGTTCAGTTCCATAATATGGCATTTTTTACTGTCCATAATGTCTAGTTAGCTGTAAAATAAAGTGATCTGATACTCACAGACATGCTGCTGACAGGTCTCTGTTGCTCAGTGGAAGTGGACTTTGGTTATGGACTAACTTTGATCACTGTTTGAACAGGACGATGTTTTGTATGTCGAGTTTAAAGTCCTATCAAGATTCTGTACATCGACATTCGAGGCTATTTAATATTTAATGCTGTAAGTTGAAATATTTGGGAATGTTGTTTTATTGAAATGTAATTGGAAAGGACATGAATCTTAGACTTCGACCCACCATTCCTCAGTAAGCTTTTTCTATTCTACAACAGTCCAGTTTTAACCCTGAGCAAACCCCTGCTTTAATCCTGAGCAAAGGTAAACTAGAAACAAGCAAGTGTTCTCAGTACTGTTAAGATGTATATTGGCTCTTCTATTTCTTTGAATATAGAAATATTTGTTTCTGTACTGTAGATGCCTGAGTTTCTTTGCTTTGTTTTCCATTCCTCACAGTACCATGAGCATGCCCTGCAGTGTCTTAAAGTCATTTTTCAATCTTTGATTTGTCTAATTAGAATGATATTTAACAGACATGGAGAGGTGAAGGTAGGCAGTATTAAAATAAATATTTTAAAAAGGGAGAAATGGAAAAAAATTATATTTACATTTAGCAGTTTTGTTCTTTATCTCTTTTAAAAAGGTAGTGACCCCTTTAGATTTTACATTTATCTTGAAGCCCCTTGGGGGGTCCTAACCCCCTCGTTGTGAACCACTTAGAGTGTTCCAACCATGTGTTGTCTCTCCGATCCTGATTTAGGGTTGTGAAGGCATGAAGTGGTTGCATTTGCTTTCATTATCCAATAGTGAATATTACTGTGCTCCTAGTTGTTGTTGCTTTGCTTTTTTTTTTTTCTTTGATGTCAGTAAATGTTTAGTAAGGATATACTGTGTACATACTGTATACTCATGCACTAAAAACATTGACATTTGAAACTTCTTTTTTAATATATTAGGTGTTTGCAGTCTGGAATATGGAAGAGCTTTGATGCTTATCTACCTCAAGTGACTTAAAATGTAGCTCAACACTATGGAAGTCTTTTATTTTGAAAATATGAATTGGAAGTATTACGTGTTTCTGAGAATGTATAATTGGATAATGGCCTTATTAACAGACCGGAAATTCAGAATCAAGCTCGGAGCATATATTTCTAAGGATTTTGAAATGTAAAATGGTATTCCCCAGGGGAGTGCAATCAGCCCTGTATTATTTAACATAATGATAAACAACGTGTTTACAAATTAGAATGGATACATGAAATTAGCCTTTTATGCAGACGATGGGGCCTTATGGATGAGAGGAAGAAATGTCCCATATGTATTAGAGAATGTAGGCAAAGCTATAAACATAATGGAGATGTGGTCATATGACTTAAGTTGTCAACAAGCAAGTCTTGTTACATGATATTTACAAATAAGCGAAAGATTGATTACATTATATGGTCAGCTGATGAACAAGGTGTAAATACAGTATAGCAAATATAGACAATAGATTATGGGTGGGCTTGCAAAATGTAGATAGACTACAATATCAACTACAAGAAAAGCATTACGTTTATGTTTTGGAGCTATTACGTCAACTCCTATTAATGCAGTACGAATAGAAGCAGGAGAGACACCGCTGGAGTTCAGAGGAAAGAAACTCACGCTCACTGGGTCAGGTCAAAAGGAAACGGGGAAGAAAACCTTACACTGAAAACATTACAGGGTTGAGTTCCAGGGGTGTGGGTGTGGGTGTGGATGTGGGTGTGGGTGTGAGTGGACAGGGGAAGAAAGAACAAGGACATATGGAATGGAAGCCTTAGAGTTCACCAGAACCATCTTGTTTAGTAATGTACACAGATGGTTCTAAGAACAAACAGGAGTGTGTGGGAGTTGGTGTGTATATCCCTGAACTTAAAATATGTATCTCCAAAAGAGTGTTGAACCAGTTATCTGTATATACAGCAGAAACACTGGCAGCAATAATTGGGTTACACTGGGTTGAAGAGGTCAGACCTGATGGTATGCACTGACTCGATATCCATCTTGGAAATCATACAGTCAACAAGAGAAGGCCTACTCTTCGAGCTTAACCATAGTTTACTCAGACTTCACAGAGGTGGTGTGGATGTACAGTGCTGCTGGGTGCCAGCACATAAGGGGGGAAAAGGGAATGAGTGTGCAGATAAACTAGCAAAAAGTGCATTGCAAAGGGAAATAACATTACCAGTTCCACTTGGAAAAGGAGAAGAAAAAGCAGCGATTAAGAAGAAAGGCATAATCACTGCTTTTCCTTTCCCTCTCCTTAGGAAGACCAGAAAGGAAGGCAGTATCACACAATACACCGTCATAGCAAAGAACTATAAAGAAAGGAACAGAAGGGAGGAAATCATCATGAGTAGACTCAGAATGGATCACATAGGATTAAATGGCACTATGTATGTTCTTGGGAAAAGGAACTAGAAAATAGTGGGAACTGTAGAGTTAAAGAAAATGTAGAGCCTATCATAGTGCATTGCACCATGTATGAAACCGAAAGAGAAAAGTTAAATGATTAAGTCCGAGAGGCAGGACGGGAGTGGAACCTGATAGTTCCTGTCTTTGGACTCAAGGTTGGTGAGAAGAATTTGGGTAAAATAGTCAAATAACGTAATGTTACATACTCTTGTACAGTAGGTGGCGGTATGCACCTTAAAGTTGTTTGCAATCCGCCAAAAACCGAGAGAAGAAGAAGAAGATTACGTGTTTCCGTTTCCGCCCTGCGCCTCCTCGGTGTTGACAGCTACAAAGTTGCCGGAGCTGTGAGTAGCGGTGCAACTACATAAATGAAAAGTCATGGAAGACAAGGCACAGATACAAGAAGCAATTAAAGTCCAAGGTGAAGTCGTTCGGAAGTTGAAGTCGGAGAAGGCGAGCAAAGAGCAGGTCAGTGTTCAGAGTAAGAAGTGTAATGTAAATGCTTTAATGCTGATGTTCAGGCTAGTTGTTAACATGCGCACCGCATGTTAACAACTAGCCTGAACATCAGAACAGTTGGGATGATCAGTTGGGATGTAACAAAACCGGGTTATTAGTAGCTAGCCAGCGCGGATACACGTAACTTAACACATACTGCATAGCTAACTGGAAATCATCAGACCAAAAACTTTACCTTTACCTTTCTTGTTTCTCCTTCTCTATTACGGTTACGTATTGTAATGAAACTGTTATTATAAAATATGTCTGCTGTTATTTTGAAACTATGAACTTTTTCCTCTGTCATTTATATGCCGAACACATAAGAAGACGCCAATAATTTATAAAACGCGTTCAGTGATAAGTGATTCAATAATAAATTGCCCTAAATGTGAGCAATGTGGAGAGTAAGCTAACCTCACAGTGGCTCTACGCACTGAGGCCACACCAGCTGCTTAAAAATGCCCATTTCAGATGGAAGGGACTGTTTGTCACGTTGATCCTACCAGTGTTTTCATTTTAGCCGACCCTGCAAAAACTGCCATCTAATAGAACGGCTAACCAGCACTTTCGTTCTGTCGACTAGCTAGCGAGTGCGAACTGGAAAAGTACACAACCGAAGCTATAACCAGATAGCGTTAATACATGCTATTTGCACAGGGAGGTTTTTAGACAACGATGCGTTATCTTTAAGCGTGTCTATCCAGCCTGTGTAAGGATAGGTTATCTGATGCAATACCTTGCAGGCAGGCGTTATCAGAAATGTGGAGGAGCCTGTGACGATTTAATTTTAAAGTGTGTCGCTAAACGGGTGTCTTCAGATGCTGTTCTACCAGTATCATTCCTGTGGTCTGATGCCATCTGACAATGTCATGCTGTCTTTACTTTCAGCCAGCACACAGATTACTACTAAAGACGAACTCTAGAATGTTCCAGTTTTATTATCTCAACCCTTTCTGAACTACTGGCTCCTCCAGTCATACTCAAGACACAGAGGGTGTTGCAGCAGGTGTTGGGAATGTGCAGTGTGCGGCCTGGTCTCTATGTGAGGGACTGAGTGAGATTGAGACATCATGTTTATGCACACACATGATCTAACCTCACGACTTAATTAAGCAAAAACAAGCAGAACTTTTGAAAATGAGTGGAAAGTTCAATCAGCCTCTTGCACAGTAGACTTTGTTGTCATAGTAGGCAAAGCACAGATGTTACTAATAACATGGCTCTGTTCCTCAAGTGTCCCAGTAAGTCATGACTGTGGGACAGTCAGCCAGCATTCACAGCACCAGGACCCTGAAAGTGTGCTGCCCTTTGCAGCAGCGCAGGGTATCATATGGGAACAACCCATGCTTTTGCCAATGTGATACCTGAATGTCTGTACCAATACCACAAAGACACTTTTTGGATGACGCATTAAGAAATATTAAAATCCCCAAAATACCGTTTTTTTTTTTTTTATTTAACAAAAAATACACTTTTTAATAGAACTTTTGGTACTTGACGGTTCTCAAATTGTTTTAGGAAAAAAATATACATGTAACCAAGGTTTTAAATGTGAGGAGTTTTAAAATGCTGGACACCCTAGAAACACTATGCACTGGACACAATTTGATACTAGGGTGTGCGTGTGTGCTGGTTTCTTTGACTCGCTCTCATGTGATCTCATGTTCTATCCTCCACGCTGTGATGATGATGATGATGCGGCGTCATGCCCTGCCCTGCCCAGTGCTAGGGTTGCTTACCACTTTTCTCCTGTTCTTCCTGCCGGACCCTGGATAACCTTGGCCTGCATTACCCTTCATCACCATCATCTACCTCACTGTCTGGTGAACCCATCCCTCCTGGACATCACTGATCAACTCTCTTCCTGGATCTACTTCTACTGACCATTGTGATTGGCTGCTGTGGCTGCCCTGTACAATACCATTGGACATTGCTGTACCCATGATGCACCCCTGAACTTTTTCCTGTCCAATTTCTGGACTTATATTTTTTCTGTGCCTGCTGTGGGACGAACATGCTGGCAATGTTTCGTGTTCGTGCTTGCTCTGGTCTGGTGGGCTTTTGGACTGCAACACATGTCCGATCTCTGCATTCTTTCCCTGGAATCACTGTGGCTCAGGTAGTGTGTCTGTGTCTGTGTGTGCTAAAATGTCGTCTGTAGTTAGGATCGTCGTTTATCAATCATCATGAACAACAATAATCATCACTGAAGGCAGTGGAAGCTCCTCCGGTGAGTGAGCTGTGTTCCGAACGTAAGGCAGCAGATATTTCTGAGGTTGCAATAAACATCACAATCCTCTACACTAAAGTTGCAGAAGCCCCCAGTGTTTGGTGATGTTCTGCCGTCGCAGCAAGAAAAAAAAACTATGATGAGGAGAACTGCCGGGAGAGGAAGAGGGAGTGTGCCTAGACCGGATTAGCATACCGTAGTTAAAAAAGAAATGCAGGGCAGTGAGGATAAAGACATTTCATAGAGCAGATGTTTATATATCAGACTATGTTCATTCAACGGCCGGTGGACCCGCTCATATGAGTCACTGTCTTGATGGATGCACTAAAGAAAAGCTCTAAAAATGCACTAAAAGTTTTCATTGACATCATTTAATTAAACATATGCTTAAATACATTTAAACTAAATTTTGTGATAGTTTGTGATATTCTAAATTTTGACACTTTTAATTCTTTACTGCAAATGTATATCAGCTGAAACGTGGGTAATTGGCTTCTTGGTTAATATAATCATAATAATATAATATCGGTCAATACCTAGTGTGTAGTTTTTCATGTTTCCTGATGAAGTTGACCAATGCAGTATGACATTTATGCAGGAACACTTCTACATTTCTTATGTATATAATGCAGATTGATGAAGAGGTGTCCAAACTGCTGCAGCTGAAGGCTCAGATAGGAGCAGATGATGGCAAACACCAGTTTGTTCTCAAGACGGCAAAGGTAAGACCACCACATGCATTTACTGTACATACAGAGCACTGTTTTCAGACAGACTTGAAAAACATAGAGGCAGTATTTCCCCTCTACTTCTGATCCATACAATCTAAATTCACCAATCATTAAAACCATCAGGTATTAAAATAACAACTATAGTATGATAACCTCTTTATATTTTAGTTGTAGTAATTTGTCATCTTTATTGTAGTATTTTAATGGATTCTTTATATTGTGTATTGTATTCTACAGCTACACCCGTGGCCAAAAGTTTTGAGAATGACAAAAGTATTGGTTTTCACAAAGTTTAACTTTCTTTAGATCTTTTTGTCAGATGTTACTATGGTATACTGAAGTATAATTACAAGCATTTCACAAGTGTCAAAGGCTTTTATTGACAATTACATTAAGTTTATGCAAAGAGTCAATATTTGCAGTGTTGACCCTTCTTTTTCAAGACTTCTGCAATTCGCCCTGACATGCTGTCAATTAACTTTTGGCCACATTCTGACTGATGGCAGCCCATTCCTGCATAATCAATGCTTGGAGTTTGTGGGTTTTTGTTTGTCCACCCACCACTTGAGGATTGACCACAAGTTCTCAATGGGATTAAGGTCTGGGGAATTTCCTGGCCATGGACCCAAAATTTTGACATTTTGTTCCCCGAGCCACTTGGTTATAACATTTTGCCTTATGGCAAGGTGCTCCATCATGCTGGAAAAGGCTTTGTTCGCCACCAAACTTTTCTTGGATGGTTGGGAGAAGTTGCTCTCAGAGGATGTTTTGGTAACATTCTTTATTCATGGCTGCGTTTTTAGGTACAATTTGAGTGAGCCCACTCCCTTGGCTGAGAAGCAACCCCACACATGAATGGTCTCAGGATGCTTTACTGTTGGCATGACACAGGACTGATGGTAGCACTCACCTTTTCTTCTCCGGACAAGGTTTTTCCGGATGCCCCAAATAATCGGAAAGGGGATTTATTAGAGAAAATGACTTTACCTCAGTCCAATCCCTGGACCTTTTGCAGAATATCAGTCTGTCCCTTATGTTTTTCCTGGAGAGAAGTGGCTTCTTTGCTGCCCTTCTTGACACCAGGCCATCCTCCAAAAGTCTTCGCCTCACTGTGTGTGCAGATCACACTCGCACCTGTCTGCTGCCATTCCTGAGCAAGCTCTGCACTGGTGGTGCTCCAATCACCCGGATCCCCAGACTTTGCAATTGATCTGATCACTCGTCATAACATTCTGGAGTATATGCAAATTGCCATCATAAAAACTGAGGCAGCAGACTTTGTGAAAATTTAATATTTGTGTCATTCTCAAAACTTTTGGCCATGGGTGTATATATCTCTCCTACTGTTGATATTTACTGTGTAAATATCTCTGCTATCTTATAATCTTCAGTCGTGGAGCTGATATAGGTGTGTTTCCTATGTCACTCGGGCTGTACACTCCGTGTGACTCACTATGACCTCTAGAGGAACAAGTGGTATTACACACTGGACAGAGCAGCTAGCTGTTAGCATGCTAACTTCAGTAGATATCTCTGCAACACAACACACGGACGTGTTTAACGTCAACACTCTGACCGCTTCACACTCTGTAGATAATGTTCGTTCATTGTTTTAATGTGTTAAGTTTAAATTCTGGCATATTTTACACCGTGAACCTTGAATGCATATCCATGCAAACATGACTCTCCAATTAACCAGAAGAAAAACAAGTTAAAGAAAGAATATCCGTTCTGGTATAGCAAGCGCCCCACATACTGTCTCTCTCTGTCTCTCTCTGTCTGTCTCTCTCTCTGTCTCTCTCTCTCTCTCTCTCTCTCTCTCTCTCTCTCTCTCTCTCTCT
>CALSBV010006670.1:522345-536590 GCA_943590825.1 Bovichtus diacanthus | reverse complement strand
TTAATTTTAAATTTTGGCCCACTGTGTATTTGAGTTTGACACCCCTGATTTAAAGGCTCGGGAAACCTTTGCAGGTGTTTTGAGTTCATTAGTTGATTAGAGTGTGACACCGTGAGTCTACAATATTGAACTTTTTCACAATATTCACATTTTCTGAGATACAGATTTTTGGGTTTTAGCTGTAAGCCGTAATCATCAAGATTAAAACAAATAAAGGCTGGAAATATTTTTAATGTGTCATGAATATGTCATGCCATATGAGTTTCACTTTTTGAATAGAATTAATAAAATAAATTAACTTTTCCATGATATTCTAATTTATTGAACTCCAACTAGAGCATTGCGCTCCCAGAGTGCAGGGTTAGTTGTGGTTCCTAGAGTCTCTAAAAGTACAATGGGAGCCAGAGCCTTCAGCTATCAAGCTCTTCTACTGTGGAACCAGCTCCCAGTTTGTGTCCGGCAGGCAGACACCCTCTCCACATTTAAGAGCAGGCTAAAGACTTTCCTCTCTGATAAAGCTTATAGTTAGGGCTGGCTCAGGTTTGCCTTGGACCAGCCCCTAGTTATGCTGCTATAGGGTTAGACTGTCGGGGGACTCACTCCTCTCCTCCTTTCTCTAGCTTTCTCTCCTCCTCGCCCTCTCTATTTATATGCATTCATGTCCCTTAAATGCATGTCACTAATTCAACTTCCTGGGCATCATCCCTGGAGTCTCTGTTTCTCATCTGGCAGGTTGCCACTATTAAAGGTTACGTCTGGATCATGAATCGTGGCTGCGCCTGTTGCCCTGCTCCTGCCTGACACCCACATTATTTTTGATTTTTTTTTGGAGGCACTGGGATGCTTATTTTGACATCCTCCTCTATCTATCTTTTTCATATAGGATCACATCATCATTTTTGTCACATAGATTGTCTATGTTGTGTATTTAATGATATTGGGCTATAGAAATACATTTAATTTTAGTATCATATGCCATACAAATGTCATAGTATGTCAAATATACAGCAAAATGAAAATGAACACACTAAACAAAGAACCCAACTAAAGTTTAGTGTTTATTGGAACAATATCACTAGTTGTCTGAACACACTGGTAACATCCTCATGTCACTGATTAGCCAATCTTTTTTTTACTCATTTTGCACACTTTCAATCAAGATAAGATAACTTGATCCAGGATGAACAAATCTGTATCTGGATGAGACAGGATTATGTTGATGAATGGGATGAAGTGGATAGGTACCATCTACAACTTCCTGTGGTAAGTGGTCATTATTAGTCATCTTTCTGAAGAGTTTCCATTAATCATTCATTCCATACATTTATATAAAGTAACACCACCATCACATTTTCTTTTCAAATCTCATTTAATTAAAATGAGGAACCAATTAAACAGTAACGCACAATAAAAAGCATGCATAAAACAAAACACAGAAGTTTAAACAAGACAAACAAGTCTACTATAAAAAAGCATGCACAAATCAACAAACTACATAGAAGATCTGTTTTGGATATAACATCATTGACAAAACAAACAGTGCTGGAGGTGGACTGTATTCTACAGAGGCTTGTCAGTGGGCAAGCTGCTTAGTGTACACCGTCTGCAGAACCTGTTGGGCTGCAGCCCGCCGAGCTTCCTCCAGCATGGTGGTGGTTGTGGGTCCCGGCAAGGTCATAACCAGCCCTTTGAAGGCTGAGGTTATCCCGGGGATACACACCTTATAGGCGAAGTAGAGGAATCCATCAGGCCCAGCGTGGCTGAAGTATATCTCATAGAGCGGCTGGCCTAGAGCAGTCGCCTCACACAGCTTACGCAGGAGCATCACAGGAGAGGATGAGGATGCTGTAGACGCGAGATGACTATGGAAGGAAGAGAAGCAGGAGGAGCTGGGAGGGGGAGGGGGCTGGGGGGCAGTCGGTCCTCCCACTGCTCTGCAGAAACCCAGGGGGCTGGATAGAGGGCGGGCCAGACGAGGAGGCAGGGCTGAAGGCTGTGGAGAGCTGAGGATGTGGCGCGGCAGCTTCAGGGGGGATTGCAGGAGGGTCTTTGAAGCTTTGTGGGGAGGAGGTGGCTGGTCCAGGCTCAGCTTCACTGTACACTGCCATTTAATTGAGATGTTCAACGCAAACCGCTTCTTGAATGCTGGAGACAAAAAGAAGAGGAAGTACAGTAGTAACGTTTTTTCTACAGAAGAATGACTCATGAATAACAAATATATCCTTTTATCACAATAATTCATGAGAATTATCTCAAATAAAAAATTAAAAAATCTTCCATCTTGTTACCCGGAATAAGAAAGAAAATTACCCTGTTTTCACCAGAAAAAGTTTTTCTAGTCCATCGATGCCAAGTATGAAAATTACAATAGCACAATGGCAAAAAGAAATCACATCAGATACTTTCATTTTAACAGCCATTTAACGCCCAGTTGCAAGTAATGAATCGGGGCATCTATATGTGTCAAACTCTCCAAACAAACAAAAAGCCCCATATTGAATTCTGTTTGTGTGGAACATTGTAGTGTTTCTGTAGAGTTTAATGCGAACACATTAAACCACCATGGCTCACTGACTACGAACAGTTCAGTAAAGACCATAATAATAATAATAACAACAACAACAACAACAACAACAACTAGGCAGCGTAGTGCATTATATCACAGGTTGACAACATAAATGGGACCATATTTACAGCGCTACACTGAGTCAATGTATTAGTCCATCCCCATCAACAGGAGCTCACCTACCTTCCACCAGAACCTTCTTGGCCATAGAAGCAGCATGGTGGGATGAGAAGGCGACTATAGCAGACACCCCCTCTATACCAGGCCCCGCCTTGAGAGACAGTCTCTCTACCCCCTCCGTCAGAACACGCAGCACCTGGGAGAAAACATTAGTTACCTTTGTACAACATTAATTCACACAGCAGTAATCTAGAATGTTTTAGAACTGTTTCTTCAGAGCTGTTGTACCTGCAGAAGGTCCTCTTGCGTGGTGGTGGCTGGCAGGTCTCCGATACAAAGGTGTCTCTTCTCCGTACTGCGGCGGACACTGAGGCGGAAGCCGGGCTCCATCATGTGACCGTGCAGCAGGCGGATGACTTCGGTGGCGACAGCTGGTGAGCTGTATTTGCCGTAGGCGAAGCCACGGTTCTGGCCACTGAAGTTCATCATGAGCCGGAACTCCCAGAGGGGTCCCACAGAGCTGAACAGGGGGATCAAGAGGTCCTCGTAGGTGTCCCGCGGGATCTGGCTGATAAAGACCTCACAGCGGGATCCTGGGGGGGGGGCCGTCCCACACTGACAGCACAATGGAGAGAAAATGGGAGTTGGTGATGGTGCCTGATTATTTGCTTGTCTGCTAAGATCTCCATTAAAGAAAAAGGCCGGAGTTACCGTCCTCGTATCAACTTTTAAAACTTTTTTTTTTTTTTTTTTTAAATAGTGTTTATCAAGTTTCAATTTCAATGAATTCTTAGCACAAAATGCTATACTCTTCATTTTGCCCCCAAATCTCACATAGCACAAATACTGAAAACCTGAGTCAACAACATCAACTAATTTTCATCAAAACAGAGTATGTAACAGCAGTTTCCTTTAAGAGAATACAAATATTGAGAAAAACGTGCATGAGCCAGGATTTGAAATGCAGTAAAAAACAAAAACTTAAATTTTATCTTTTGAATATGCTTTATTAATGTAAATAAGACTAACTATACAGTAAATGTGTATTCAGACAAAATGATTGCTGTGACTTACTTCCTTCCATCAGTTTACAACGTTTTCTCCAGACCTGAAACCTTACTGTAATTTTAGAGCGTTTAGTCAGTTTGAGTGTTTCCATTTTAAATCTCTATCAACTGAAGCATTCTTAGAGATGTGCAGATGTCCCCGTTTATGATGGAAAATACAGCTGGTTTTTGTTAGGAAAAAAAACAGATATTAGAGAGTGAATTATAAGTTTCTGGCCAAAAAATGGATTTTAAAAAGGTTACATTTGAGCAGATTATGGTAAACTCCTAATTTATCTTGGTCCAATACACATTTTTACTGAATAGAGCTTGAACGCACCTTAATACAAGTCAATAGCATCTCTGATACCGTCTGCTAACAGCTAACGTTAACTAGCTGTACTCCTGCTGATTTCAACACACATTTATCAGTACACAGATGAAGCATTATTAGGGGAATATAGGCTGCGTCTCCTGGAGCTGACTGATAGATAAATCATACTCTCAATCATACTCTCTTTGTGAGTGAATGAGTGAGTGAGTGAGTGAGAGAGAGACAGACAGCCTGCAGTTGGGGGCTCATGGCCAGACTTGTGTGCTTTAGGAACCGATAAGCAGAATCGAAATTGAAAATATACCTTTATACGATGGGACGCTGTTAGTCCTGAGCCCCCCGGTACCTATGGTACCAAACAAGTATTGCTCGTAACATTCCTGAGTGTAAATAATATAAATAATGATTGATGAATGAATTTGTTGTTGATGTTCAATCACTTTCACACCGTTACGTCTTATTAGAATAGATCTATTACAACCTCTTCTTTTCTGTCTTCTGTGAAAAAGGCTGTGCTACCTGCCACATCTGGAGCAGTCCTCCTCTTAAGTCATAGAGTGAGAGGTTTGTGCAGCTGTGACATCGTGAAGGGGAAAGAAAGTCTGGAAGGTTCCTTGGGGAGTTTTTTTTAATTTTTTTTTTAACTTCAAGTAGGGTCCTCTATAGAGCAGTTTTTTATGAGTTGATCCCCGTTTTGTTTTGTCCTGTGCACGTGAAACATTCCTGCCAAAGGTTTTGCATGCAAACTGCAAATATAATGAATTTGTTAGAGCTCAAAGAGCCACACAAGTTCTGAGTAACATTGCATGTAAACACAATAAAGGCTCTAAAGTCAAGTTCTGAGTAACATTGCATGTAAACACAATAAAGGCTCTAAAGTCACCTTTGAGTGTAGAGACGTCACTTCCAGGCTCTGAGCATAGTGATACAAGACACTTGCAGCTTTTCACAGTGCATCCATTGTAATAATAGTATATACTGTATGTAATAAAGATGTCACGACACCATAAATGTAGTTTTTTTCTTTCTTTGGGAGGCACCAGGAAGCTTATTTTGATCCTCCTGGATCCATCTTCATATCTGATCACATCATGTAGTATACTTACTATGTTGTTTATTCTGCACACACGTCATCTATAACAGTGTGTGCGTCCTGGGAGAGGATCCTCCTCAGTCTCTCCCTGAGGTTTAGAACATGTTTCCTCCTTTAATTGTGGAGGTTTCTTTTAGGGAGTTTTTCCTTGTGCAGTGCGAGGGTCTAAGGTCATTAGTCACTGAGACTAATGTGTAGTTTGTGATATTGGGCTATATAGATCAACTTGATTTGATTAGTTTACACCACTACCAGTGATTATTGATACCAATTCATTACCACAATAAATCCCATATACTTCAACATACACTCCTTTGTTGCCGTGCTGTGTAAACATCTCCTTCAAACAATTGGATTTATTCAAGTTTCTCACCCAAATCATGATCATAACGTTATAATTTACCTTTGCCTAATATAAATTTTTACTAAATAGAGCTTAAATGCACCACAATGCTACACTATGGAACCTCTGTTCATCGGCAGCTAAATTTAACTCGCTCTCCTCCTGTGGATTTCAACACAGATGTGTTGTTCCCAATGTAGCATTATCAAGACAAAAAAATAGGCTGCGTCCTGCAATGGACATTTCCAGATTTGTAAATAAGTCCTGTGTTTTAATCATTTGCAAATAACAAACTGCTAGTGTCTTACTGAATGTCTGAAGACAATGATGTCCTGAATTACTCAGCTGTATTGTGAAGATGCAGTCCTGTGCCAGCTCAGAGATAATGATTAATGTACCATCTGTTTCAGTATGTAGTATCCATGTGTATAAAAACCTAAACTATCCTCCGTTCTGGGCTCACTCGCTCAGCTCACTTGCTTGACTGATATTTTTTAATACTGTGTATAACTGTCGAGCCACTAGGGCAGGTAGACGTCAATTACTCTCACACAGAATTGAGGCTGATCACCGCTAGTGAAAATGTCAAAAAGAGAGAAGGAACGTTATAGGAGTCAGAGAGTAACAACCTGAAGGAACCTGAAAAAAGAAATCACATTTTCTTCTCTTTTTTCATCCACAGTTCCTTACTACACTAACTCAATTCTAAATCTATTAATATTGGAAAAAATTATTGAGACATCTAGCAAAAATGAGTGCAAATCACGGTAAGAAAGAATTCAAATGTGGCAAAATTGGACACTGGGCAATATGATCATTTATGGTCTTTCAATGGAAGAGTATGGTGATGAAATCGTATTTCAAGATACTATGATACACAATTACGTTGTCTACATTGATAATAAGCACATACTAACTTCAAATTTCTCAGAAAGTCCGATATGAAATATTTTGAGGGAATATCATTTAAAGACTGCGGCTTTGTATTTAGATTATGCACTAAAGTTCTTAATTAAAAAGGGGAAAATACACTCTTTTTCATTTTGCGCAATACGTGGTCTGCGAGACCGCAGCCCACGTATATGCAGGTTGGGCTTAAACTGGCAATGGAAACGCAGCCAAAAGTGTGTGTTGTGAAGCACAGGAGAGAGAAAAGGAGAGGAGATAAACTAGCGCAACATTAAATTACAGCAAAACGCTGTAAAGACTCACACCCTGAGCTGAAATGAAGTGCACATGAAGTAACAATAATATATAATTCCCAAGGCAATGAAATAAGGAAAAGTAATCCCACATTAGTCAAAATACATAATCAACATTAATTATAATTAATTATTCTCAGAGGGATAGCGCTGTTTGTTGTGTGTAGCGGTGCGTGTGCACAGTAAGCGCTGCACACCCCTACCTGAAGCTTTGAATATTTCTCACTGAAGCTTCGAAGACCAAGAAAAGGTATTCGAGACGGCTCTTCTTCATATAGACTATTTATTTATTGAATTAGCAGAAAACATGCTATATCAACATCTGGTCCTTCAACATATATATGTTGAAGAACCAGAGGTTTTTAAAACAAGAGGTGAATGCAGTGTACAGCATTGTGTGCAGTCTTTACCCTTTAACACTGTGTAAAATATTGAAGAACCAAAATACAGCACAAATGTTTGGGTCACTTTTGTTATTCCGTTACTACTGTGATCATTTATCTCTTATTGTATCCCTGTAAATTTCTCCTCGGGTGTTTGGATTGCTTATTTAAAAATGGGATTTAAATTTATTTATCATTATTCACTATATTCTGTCATAAATAGACTAAACAATGAATTGATAGAACATCTTAAAGACTCATGGATACTGAAACTCATCTTATGTTCCACATGTGTGTTTGAGCTGCAGCCTCTCACCCTCAGGTGGTCCTCCATACTTCCTCTGGCCGTTCACTTGAGCCAGCTTTGTGTTGGTAGTTTTCAGCCAGGATTCCAGCGCCTGCACCCGCTCAAGGTTCAGCACCTGAGGGGGACACAAAGTGGGAACAACTCCTCAGCAACAGCACCTCTCCAACTACAGGAAAGATCAACCCTCATGAACATGTGCTTTCTGCACCACGGACCGGTTTTATGCAAGACAGATTTTCTATGGAGGGGGGGCATAACAAAACACACAATGAAGTGTAAAACATATAATTTAATTATTACATATATAATGTAAATGTAATTATTCCATTTTATATTATGCACTTTATTTATACTATTATTACATTGTAATATATATAATATATAACAAAAACATTTTTACAATAAATATTACCAAGACAAAAAAAAAGAAAACGTTTTATTCTGTCTGTGCGGCCCAGTACCAAATGATCCACGGCCCGGTACTGGTCCACGGCCCGGTGGTTGGGGACCCCAGCTTTAGCTCATTGATTCTAAATCTAGTATACTTTAGTAGATTAAAGCCAACAACAGCTGGGTCATATAAAACATCAAAATTGGAATATAAAAAGTAGACACTGGTTTTCTGTCATTATTATATTGTCATACAGCTTAAAGCCATTCCAGGGCAACAAAGTGATTACATTTTCCAAACTTATTACGCTGTTCTCACTGAGTGAATAGAACAACTGATGCCATTAGAAATCTGGTGAGCACACACACATTTACCTTTATGGACCATAAACAGAAACCCTTTGACATCGGGCAAATTATGCCATTGCTAACATCACTAAGAATAAGGACAAAAACCGACTGCTGCTGTTCATTATCACAAGTGTAATAGTGTTGATAGCAAATCAATCAAAGTGAGTGAAGCTGGGCTCTGCTCCAGTACTCACAGTTGAAGGAGCACTCCACTGATTCAGGATTGCACTTCTATAACACTCAGACAACACAATGGCGGTTTCAAAAAACATAACATTCTTTTTAGTAATTTTCTTTCTAATCAAAGTCTGGCCCATATTACCCACAATGCAACTCAACAGACAACAGTTGGGTCGGAGATTTACGTATGCTAGATCTAGTAACAGCTAATGTATCGTGGAGGCTGCAGCAGAAATGAGCAACAGAGTCCCACTTTTTTCTAACTTCACATTTTTTAACTTTTCACTTCATTTTTAGATATAGTCTTCATCCCCAAACTGAACAGATAGTAAGCAGGTTTGTCCCATGTTGGAAAAATGCCTACATGCTGAACCCACACTTCTCCTCATACTGCCTGGACGAGGTATTCACCTATGTTAGCGGTAATACACCTATAAGATGGCGTAACAACCAACAATAATCAACTACAGTTAGGTTGATTTCCGGTTTTGCCGATCCGGTGTACAAGCTTAAACCGGTTTCAATTTATGCAACCCAGCGAAACCAGCATTTGTCATTATGACATGTTCTGGCAAATAAATAAGCCTACATCAGCCACCGGTGCTGACAGCGTCACGGCGCTAACAACGGCATCATGACCTAAATTCAACTTGTATTACATTAGTAATAAGCAAAAATATGATGAAGTGTTTATTTATAACTGGACTAACAGAGCCGCCAGTGTCTGACAGGACGTTCTCAATTTACTGCTGAGCCGAGGCCGGCAACATGGAGGAGATTTTAGTAGAGGTGTGAGGACGCACACGGCACATGTTGTGTCTGTTTACTAGAAAGTTCTTGTGTTTTTAGGCGTGACGAGATGAGACATGGCAGAGTTAGTCTGAAAGAAAACTAACAAAACTAATTTAATATAGTTTTATAATTATTTTTGAAAAATACATAATTAAAACATGACAGAAACTGCCAAGTGTTACCATCCCAGTGAGCACAGATAAATCTCCACACACTTTGGCATTCAGTTAGCAGAAACAGGCTCTTGACTACTTGCACATACCAAAGGTGTGGCTATCAGGAGGGACCTTTAGGACCTTTACTCTTTAGGACCTTACTCAACGTAAGATGGCAGCAGGGAAAACAGTTCTCTTTAAATGTAAACTTGTTTGCTGTGATGCTGTGTTTGAAAACCTGTTGACTTAATAATATATTAATTATTTATATCCACCTATTTCACAGCACAACAATAACCATAGAGTAGATGAGAGTGATTCTGATACTTTAGTTAGTTGTATTGTACTGCTGAATATTGTGAGGTAAAATTGGTGGAACCGTTTCATTCATTCTCTTAATATTTGATCACCACCATAAAGTACAGTATTAAAACATAGCATAAAGTCTGATAAGCAAAAAAATAGCAGTCCTAAAAACGAAACATTTGAAATCAGGTAGTGTTTATTGCAGGCCTAATGTAAGGAAGTGTAACAAGACACATGTTATTAATATCGGTTTTTATTTTGTTTTTTTTTCACATTATCAAATGTTCTTACACTCAATTTTTGTCAAAATCCTTTAGCACCAGGGCTGGTCATTTCCCAAGGCTTGATAATAGTGTTAATAGTGTGTGGATGTCTTATGCTCATCGTGTTCTATCCATTTCTCTACAGTACGAAAATCTTTCATAAATTAACTTAAATGTGCTCGAGTAACTCGACACAGTAAACACCAGGGCTGATTGCATTGCTGCCAAAGTTGTTTGCTTGTTAAATTTACAAAACGAAATTTAACAAGCAACGTTTCAAATACTCACTGCAGTGAAGTGAAGGAGAGCATGGCCAACTCAAAGTTAGAAAAACATTTTAAATATCTCCAACACTATGGTTTACTTTGGAAGTGGTCCGGGGTAGAGTCAGGATAAATGAGAGTCGTTTCTAGTAAAAAAAAACAACAAAACAAAACAACAAAACAACAAAACATGAACAAAAACACTGAGGGTTCTTTATTATTGTAATGAGCGGCAGGTGGGGCTCAAACAAGCGGCAGCGCAGGGAAAATAAAGTAGGAACAACAAAAAAAATGTCCACAAGAAAACATGACAAAGAAAGTGACATCGTCCGAGCACGAGCCTGCGGGACACTTTACACAAAGTAGCCAACTATGCGCGTGAGTTTAAAACAGCTCGTGAAGCACAACACAAGCTAACCAGTTGGTGGAATCAAAGCCTCGCGCCGTCACTGCAGCCACCGCTCAAATGGCCATGACAACTTTGTATTTTCTCTCAACAGGCCAGTTTCGTTCGACTTAATACACATCCATGTTTCAAAAAAGCAACAGAAACAAAGTAAAGTGAAGTGAAGAAGTTACCTGGCTCTGCTTGCTTTCCATCATCGCCACCGTCGTTGTGTTGTGTTCGCGCGGACAGTGACGCCACTCTGTAGCCTGTCGCACCTGGAACGTGGTCTCTATTGGCCAGCAATTACACTTGACACCACGCTGCCTTCATGGTCAGCTCGTGCCGCACACCCTCCATACGTGGGGAATACGGTTTGCCGCGCATACAGTTCAAATTTGAGCAAAAATAAACAAACAGGAAATGGGTCTGAAACAATTGTGGCCTGGAGGATTAGTGGGCCTGGAGGGTGTAGCTGGAGGGCTACTTCAACACTGACAGGTATTATAGCTAGTTAGGCTAATATGTTAAAGGTTATGTTTTAAAGTTGATGGATTTAAACAATAGGGAATGGAAAAATACCATTTTACAAGAGCCATTGTTCATGTGTCCTCTGTATTATGGAGAAAATATCTTTCATTCAGTTTTTTTTACTGTGAACTAATCAATACTTTGTTTGGCAATATAAACTGAAACAGATTTTGTAAATGTGCATGATGCAGAGAAACTGAGTGAGCTTTTCACACAGGAGACATCTGGTTAGTCATTTTGAGAAAAAAGCATGGGGGATGAGAAAAAACATTTAATGTCACTTTTTTTCTTTTGAAAAATATAGAAATATATGTAATTTGAGAATAGGTTGTCCCTATTGTCCCAGTAGGGAAATTAGTTTTTATATGGAAGTACATATACTGTTTTTAGTTTGTAAAAACTAACTTACAATAACAAAGTTCAATCTTAATAGGTAGCAATAAGCTAGATGACAATACACAATTACACAGTTAACTTAACATGAGAACATACAAAAGAAATCTACATCCTAACTGCAACAACATAACAATTACTGCAAGTGGATAACACACAACAGTATCACCACTAGCAAGTTTAGCCTAGCCTACAGAATACTGGAAATTTCCTGCGTTTTTAATATTAATATGTAACTTGTTCCATTCAGAAACTGCAGCGCGGTACAGAGCATCATTACCATAAAATATATACTGCAGTGGTTAACTTCCTGCTCCATGATCCACATCCACCATTGCAGTGGTATCTCCAGTTTGGTTGAGCTACCCAGTACACAGGACTGGCTGTTTGTGGGTGAGGAGCCAGTTAGGGTTCCCACCCTATACTAGTGACTCCTACTGGCTGGTTGGGTTACCTGCCTGGTGGGGCTACCATTGAAGCTGGTGAAGATTTGGCTCGAGAACCCCGTTCATCGTACGTCACTCACCCAATCCAACAGAATGTGATGTGTTTGGTCTTTGTTAAGAAAGAGCCCAATTCTTCACTGCAGCAGATTAGGAACAAAGGCAAGACTGCAAAGGTGTCCAAAACAAGAGAACAAGGTTGGCAGGAAATTGCTAAATTAAATGTGAGTACGGTAAATAGAAAAATATATAATTATTTAATGTTTATTCCATGTATTAGTGTCATTATTTTGGCATTCAAAAGAACAATTTTATGATGTGTTTTTAGAGCCAGTGGCCCAAACAGGACATGAGGGCAAGTTAAAATTAAATATAAAAATAGTATGTATTGGGCTCCCTCTGCTACTTGCTCACTGGTCATTTAGAGACACTGTATTCTGTAAATTAGGAAGAGGGCAGAACAAAAGAAACGGGTGGAGGTCCAGCAGCCCCCGACTTAGACCATCTACCAGAACTCTGGTGATGGAGGGCATACCGGTTGGAAGTTCCTCACAGGCTGCCAGCACCTCAGCTATAGGTTGGGGAGCCATCTGTACATTTTTAAGATTGAAATGTGTTAATTAGAATTTTAGGACTTTAGGAGAAAGTTGTTTCTAATGTATTGAATAATAACCTATTCACTTTCAGTGTGGTTCAGTTGCTTGATACACAGCTTGTAACTAAGTGGCTTGCAATCTGAATGACATCATGCCTCTCCTGATTGAAACTTAACTCAACCTATTTCTCTTCTATTGCAAGAGTAACTCCTGTAAAGTGAAATTAATCTGATGGCATGTTTATTGAAAATAAATGTATTTAAAGCCTGTGGTCAGTATTTTCTTTTTTTTTCAAGTAATAAATGCTGACAAAGTAATGCTCCACTCCACATTTCTAGAAGATGGGAAATGTCATAATAAAATGTAAAACATTTGATATAAGTTAATATAAAACATGTCTTTTTTTAAGATATGAAAGGGGGGAAATGAGGGAAAAAAGAGTGTAACATTACAATAACACGTCCACCAGTCGGAGGGTCGGTGGTTTGATCCCAGGCCTCTGCAGTCAACATGTCGAAGTGTCCTTGGGGAAGTTACTGAACCCCAAATTGCTCCCGATGGCCAACGGTGTGTGAGTGTAAGTGTGTGTGAATGGTTATCACTGATGAGCATGTGGCACCTTGTACAGTAGCCTCTGACTCTGTATGAATGTGTATGAATGGGGGAATGCTGACATGTGATGGGAACGCTTTGAGAGATCACAAAGATTGGAAAAGTGCTATATAAATGCAGTCCATTTACCATTTAAGCCTAACACTTAAAGGACACAGTATTCACTCACACATCCTCAATAGTCACACCTTCCATACAAATCTATCAATAATAGAGGAAACTTGAGAAAAGGGTTTGCTGCCTACAGAAAACCTTCGATACAGTAAGTGACTTTAAACCATCACATGTAATGTATGTAGAGTTCCACAAGGTGTCAGTGTTGGATCATGTCTGTTGTCCCACATTACACACATACAAATGTTTTGGAATGTCATGATCCAAAAACATTGGAAATTGGAAGAAGTTTTTTGTCAGAAGTCATGTCATTAAGGTGCTTGCTGCATAATGAGCCACAGTTTACACAGAATGTTCAGATTCATTATCTCACTATAGCCTTTGCAATCATGCGATTATTGGTGGTATTTGAATAACTTTACTCTAATGTAACACTTTGGATTGTAATGACATCAACCAATAATGTCTTTATTTACTATGAACTTGGTCCAGTTTTATGGGTTGAATAAAAACCAACAAAAAAAAAAGTGCCCCTCTAGAAAGGTTTGTATGTCAGATAATTGATATTCAAGTTCATTCTGTGCTCACTTCATGCCTGGTTGTATCAGTTTGGTAGATGTGAAGTGTTGAAAGTTATACAGCCCACAACTGCCTGAAAGGGTGAAAGAAAAACTTGTTGGAAAAGTGTTCGTGAAGAAGAAGAAATGGCTTCCAGAGTGAACATCAACAGAATGTATGACAGCAAAAGAAAAACTGTTACAGTAGCACTTCCAAACAATACATTTGAATGAATTTAGTGTTTTACAGTATATTTAAGAGTTGACCAATGAAGAAAAATAAATGAATCAAAAATTCAGTAATATTGGACTCATCATAATTCAGAATAGGGTCAAAAGGGACTGGAATCTGCAGATAAAAATTGTGAGACGTGCTGTAAAAATCTATATATATATATCTATATATATCTCTATATATCTCTATATATATATATATATATATATATATCTATCTCTATATATATATATATCTATCTATCTATCTATATATATCTATCTATCTATCTATCTATCTATCTAT
>CALSBV010006670.1:475009-497345 GCA_943590825.1 Bovichtus diacanthus | reverse complement strand
AAGCCCACGTCATTATCTGGACACCACCGTGACAGCCAGCGACGGAATGATGACATGCTGCTAAACATGTCATCACTCGTTAGATTTGGCAGGGGACCAGAGAAAACTACGGAGTCCGACATTGTCTTTGCAAAACTACACACCGACTCGACGTTAATTTTAGTGCACTCCGATTGACGCAATCGGGTGTTACCACCGACGTGGATAACAATCTTACTGTATTTAAGTTTAGCCAGCAGTTTTAAATGTGCTTCTATGTCGCCTGCTCTGGCTCCCGGGATGCACGCGACTATTGTCGGTGGTGTCGAAAACCTCACGTACCTCATAATTGAGCTACCAATAACCAGAGTTGGCTTCTCAGCGGGTGTGTCGCTGAGTGGGGAGAACCTGTTAGAAACAGTAAGCGGTTGGTGGTGAACAGTGGGCTTCTGCTTACACTTCCCACGGACCCAGTCTCCTGGCTGCTCGGGCCCCGCCGGGGGACAGCTAACAGGAGCTAGCTCTGGTCGGTCTGCACCGGCTACAGGGGGCTTGCTTACAGCTACAGTAGCTAGTTTACCTTCCATGGTGCGGAGCTGCGCTTCTAACCCTCGAAAACTCGCCTCCAACCCTGAATATAAAGTACATTTAATACATGTACCATTATCTTTAAAGGAGGCCGAGGAATAGCTAAACATGAAACACACCGAGCAGGAAAGATGTGAAAAGGAAGAGCGAGACGACGTCGCTAGCTGCCAAGCTAACGCTAGCAGAGCTGGAAGGAGTGTAGAACAACTGTGGATTTAGCGAAAGAGTCACTAAGAAAAGAAAGTGAAGGAGAGAGTTATAAGTGCTAAAGAAGCACTAGTGTAGGTTTAAGATATACGGAAGGTAGTTAGCCGCTGTGATCAAGAATATAACAGTAACTGAGTTAAGCAAGAGCAACTCAAGTACGCTACCAACAACACAGACACGAAAGATTAACCGGAAATGACGCGCTTACCGTATACCGTTCTGTGAGCTGTGAGGCTACGAGTGTATATGACCAGCAGTCATATACACAGTCATACAGTCATAGGCAGGAGAAGATTTTTTCTTTAGATCATTTTTTAACGTTTTATTTTGTGGTTATGGCTGATAATAGCACAGGTTCAGCAGAGAGAAAAAAGAAAAAAAATTGACCTCCCCAGCTTAAAAGGACAGTAATGGAGCACTGTCGCTCATTCAACAGATGGAGAACATTGCTGATCTGAGGGGATTCGAACGGATCCCGATTTGTCCCTCTTCCTCCTAGACTGGTATGTAGGCTAATATATGTAATATATACATTTTGTTTATGAAATACATTGAGACCTGGTTTACATAAAAATATGAATTTACATTAGTGTTTTGGCTAACGTTAGCTGCATTTGTCAAGCGAGGCTTTCTGTGATTTTTGAGCATGACAACCAGCATGCACCAGGCTTTCGACAGTAGTTTGTATGAAGTTGGGAGTTCATACCATTGAAGTGAGTAAATCTATTTATGACCCATGGGTATCTTTATGACACAAGGCGATGGTGCTAATGGACACACAGGGGCAAACATAACTAGAAACCGTCTTGTGACTGGATCCCACCAACCGCAACGTTAAAATCGGGCGTAACTACTTTGGCCACCATTGCTCTGACTTCGCTCATTTTGATCTCAACTACACATCTGTCAATATTCGTGACTGCATCTTGCACAGTTGCAACGCTATCGCAGTGACAATGCATGTCCACAAACACACGGACAAACAGAAGTATAAACACCTGGCAAAGTACACAAACCTCCTCTGTGGTACGTCCTGCTACACTAGATGTCTCCAGGAGCACATTTGGCCAAGATGACACACTGAGTCACAAGTACATTTCCATCATAATATGAAGGAGGTAGTCACTGTGCAATACAAACATTAACAGGAAACTAAAATGTCTGTCAGCTCCTGGTGTTTTGGACAACATATGCTTTCCTGTGAGAACCAGTGCAGACACATTTATTCCTGCTGGTTTAGAAACGCAGCCTTCTTGTCTGTAAAGTGTTGTATATAATGATCCTCAGCTTTAAATACACAAAACAGAGACATTCCAACAAAATCCTGGTTTTCACTGATCTAATTAGGAGCCCTCCAGTTGCATCCAGGAAAAGGTAAATTGGCTTTAGTTTCCTTTGTAATGTACTAGTTAAATCTTTTGAAATACAATTAGTCTACATGAGCAGCACATATAAGGGTGCACACACTAATACAACCTGGGTGTTTTAGTTTCCCCTTTACCACTGATGGGGTTAGGTCAGAGTTGGTTCGGACCAAAGAGCACACAGACGGAGTTGAGGGAAGGAAAGTTTTACCATCCACAAAAACACAGAATGAGCGCATGAATGGCGTGGCAGTGCGTAGCTGGAGCTTAGCAGGACGGGCAGGTGAGGCCGTGAGCGTGACACGCTGGAGATAGTGTCGGGTTGGGGAAGAGAGCAGGCAGGGAGGTCAGAAGGCAGGTGATACGTGAACCTGGAGGGACAGAGAAAATGTTAGTGACAAATCTTTCAGAGGATAAACCTCAGAAGAAAACCAATACTGAGCGGACGAGAGCGAGTGCACACCACTTGGTTGAGAGTATTATACTGTTGCTGAGGAGCAGACAGGAAACAGCTGAGCAGGCTGGACAGGTGTGTCTGGAAGCAATCAGGCAGACAAACAGGGAAACGCTGGACACACAGGGAAAAGGGAAACACCAGGCGTGAGAGACACAGGCGGGACTGACAGATCACTGGCCAGAACAATAATCAGTCTACTTTCTTTCTTGGTAGGGAAGAAAAAAAAACAAAAAAAAACACACAATTCCATTCTGTACTACTTTGTCTTACTAATCAATATGGACCATTAGGAATACATTTTAGATTACTTTTCTCTGTATGCATTTTTTTTTACATAAACAAAGTGTATTTCTTTTATTTCCGCAGAATCATATTTGTACTTCCCTTTGCTCCTTTGGTTTTAGAGATCTTTCTAGCTTCATTTAGCCACACGCCACATTTATGTGTTTGCCTCTCTGTATGGAGACACGTCTGCTGAAGCTGCTCTGTTCATTTAGCAACGATAATAAGCTCAATAAATCCACTCAAGGGACAAGCCTACGGCACAGTGTGCATTTGATGTTGACAAAGTTTTTTTTATGTTAGCACCATGTGACATCTCAACAAGTTCTTTATTTTCACAACATCATGTTTAAGTTAATTTGGAAGCTATTTTGAAGAGATCCGAAGAATATGACACAATGATAATCTTGATACATCTGCAGTTCCTGCTCAGTTTTGTGCTCATCCAGCAACTCAGACGTTCAGTTGTTCAACCTGTACAAAGACAAAAAGAAACTTCTCAAAGCAAAATGCAGCCCTAACTGCGCTGCCAAGCAAATTGCCATCCAGTCGGTTGATAAGGGTGACGTTGGTGGAACTCCCTGATGAGCCGGGAAGCCTCTTCCCCGGCAACGGAGTGAATAGGTGAGACCACCCTCAATGAATCGAGGAGGTGGTGGGGTGGAGCAGCCGTAACCAGCGGACTCTCCCGAACTGGCTTGATCCTTGAGATGTGAAATGTAGGGTGAATCCACATGGCACAAGGTAGCCTGAGTCTCACTGCCACGTGGTTGATGACTTTTAGTATCTCAAATGTCCCGATAAACCTAGGCGCCAATTTCTTAGACTCCACCCGCAACAGAATATCCTTAGCGGATAACCAGACCTTCTGCCCCACCTGGTAGACAGGCGTCTTGGTGGGGTGGCGGTTTGCTGAAGTGGCATAGCGGTCGGCTGAGCGGAGGAGGGTACTCCTGGCCTGATCCCTGGCGACACTGGTGCATGAAAACCTGGACGGATGGACAGGACACCTCCTCTAATGCCGGAAATAATGGCGGTTGGAACCTGTAGGCGCACTGAAATGGTGACAGACCTGTGGCAGAGCTGATTAGGGTATTGTGTGCATATTCCACCCACAAGAGTTGTCTTGACCAGGACGTCGGGTGCTTGGATACCATGTACCGCAGAGCTGTCTCCATTTCCTGGTTCTTTCTCTCCGTCTGCCCATTGGACTGGGGATGTAATCCAGACCAGGCAGGTTGTGACAAATTCCCGTGTGTTTTCCTCCAGAGTGGCCCACCAGAATCTCTGCAGCAACGCACCTTGAGTGCGTTGTATCCCTGGGTGGCAGTAGAGTCTGGAGCTATGGGCCCACAGCAGGACGTAGGCGCGGAGGGTTTGGGGCATGAACAGCCGATTAGGCGGGCAGGTGCTAGGACCAGGCTGGTCCTTAAGGGCAGCCTTGACCCTCTCCTCCATCTCCCAGGTGAGTGGAGCGATCAATGAGGAAACCGGGAGGATGGTCTCAGGAACGCTGGTGACTTTGACCGCCAGCAGTTCCCGGTTCCCCACGTCATAATTTCTCTGCCGGGGTCAGCCGTCTGGAGGAGTAGGCACAGGGATGAAGTTTCTGATCATGAGCGGACCGCTGGGAGAGAATGGCTCCCGCCCCTATATTGGAGGCATCGACCTCCACGACAAATTGTCCATCTGGGTCAGGTAGGGGGCCAAGAATCGGGCTTTAAGTTCCTGAAACGCCTCCACTGACGAGGAGGACCACTAGAACAAGACCTTTGAGGAGGTCAAAGCCGTTAGTGGGGCAGCCACCATGCTATAGCCCCGGTAGAAGTTGGCTCACGCTGCTATGCCGCGTGCGTAAATGCGCACAGCATCTCACTTATCGTTCTTGTTGCAGGTATTTCTTTTTTTTAACACTTCATTTAGTCCTTTATCCAATAAAGCAGTATTCCAGTGTCAACAGTACGTACACTATTAATGATTCAATTACGTTGCCAACTCCACATGTCGAGAGTAATATGAAGTTATTTCCTATGTTTTAATGACCCACAGGTCTGTCATATTACAGTGGACCAACCCTTTATCTCCTAAATTTACAGGTATGGTGTACAACAAAGATACAGGGATCTTGACAGGAATAAATAAAGCAAAATCGTATAAAATGTTGAATAAATGACGTACATTGAACAACAATTGCCCATTTGAAATAAAGGCTTTTTGACTCTGGACGAGACACCTTTGCCTCAAGTGCATTTATACTTTATCACATAGATAATTGTACTCAGCTCCAAAACTTTATTTAGCATGTTTGCGCTGTAATAACATAAGCACAAAATCTTTAGTGAATCTGACCTTGAGACGGGGCAGATGGCAGCTGCAAATGACGCAATTTAAGGAGCCATCAGAAGCCACAATCCATTCTTTGTGAATTCTCCCCAGAATTTTCCAAGTAAACTGAGTACACTGAATCACCCTCGTCCTGACTAAAACAGTAGCTTTTAACAGCAGAGCTCATTACTGTGTCAGAGTCACTGGGTAGGGAGTGTAAAATCACAGATATTGCAGCATTTTGACCAACTAATGACAGAAGTCAAACAAACACCAAAGAGATTACAATTTTCTTTTCTTTCTTTTTTCTTCTTGTGTTGGAGAAGAAACATTAAAATCCACTGGCCTTTTATCCCCATCCAAATCGGACAAACTACACTAACAATCTAAGGTGACTTAACCATGGAACTTGGAACTACTTTTCTCTGGTTATAGTGAGCATATTATTATCTAGATACTTGTGTGGTTATAATAATTGCAACATGATGAGAACGTTAGAGAGGCCACACCTGTGCAGAGACAAACAGCCCTGTACCAGCAGAGAACAACCTGAATGAGGATATCCAGAGAAACTTGAGAATCGGCCCGATCATTGATCAAGCTCCACAGCGTCTGTGTGTTGCTTGGCAACCACTCTACTATGTCACTGAAGAACTACATTGCTTGGTGGAAGAATGATTATTTGTTGTTAATAAATAATTGTATTTTGTTGCTGTGTGTTTATTCTATAAAACTTTGCCAGGTAAATGTAGTAATCGTTTTATAAAACCAAAAAGCCACAATTTACAAGAGCTAAGGGGCCTCTCGTGGTTATAGCTATAGTATTAGATTATTAGATTATAGAAAATTAACAACCAAATGTAGAAAGGTGTTTTCAGGGGTAAATTAAGTGTGGATAGTTTTTAAGGGGTTTTTGTTTCACAAGTGACTCAAAGGAAAAAAAACAGGCCAGCAGTGAGTGCTTAGTACATGTCTTTGGTTAGCTACCATATGACATGCTAATCCCCTTTTGCCGGCCCATTTCTATGTATATGAGGTTATGGGAAAGCATAAACACCTAAAACAAAAACTACAGATCTAAATATACATGCTGCACAGTGAATATGTAACGCTTCTGTTCACCCCACCCCTCCTCCCCCCTTCACTGTGTGGTGTGTTGGTGATCAGTCTAACAGACGGAGGCTAATTCATCCAGGTGATAAGGTGTGTCATTGGCTCTTTGTGCCCTGCGACAGTCGCTATTGTGCTTAATTTGACCTGCTGCATGTCGCCGGGCGCCCTGGTCAATATTAGCTCTGCAGCCACTGACTCAAAAGGACATGTTTGTTCACCCCGCACCCCCGCCCCCCTTCACCACAGAAAACAGACACACACTCACTCACAGGGTGGCGACGGCTCAGATAGTAGCATGGAAAACTCACTCACCAAGGCCCAGAGTCAACAGTAAAACACAGTATCGGCAGATGTTTGATAAAGGAGAAGTACTCTGTGTGTTGGATCTGGAGTGTCACATGTTTTTTTATGGTTCATAGGATGCTTATTAGGGTCCGATCACGAAAGTGCCAGAGGCCCAATAGTGACCCTGGCACTGAAAGTGCAAGGAAACCTATTGTTTTTGTAGAGGAGTCAGGATTTAATTAAATTACAAAGTTCTGCAGTGACTGGGCTTGGATATGGCCAGCGGGCTCTCTAGCGCCCCCTAACACACGGCATGGTCTGGTGTTGCTTTGATATTCACGAGATTTGGTGGGATCATTCCAAAGATCGTATAGGCATTTTTTCCCGGCCATGTCGGCCATTTTGGATGGTGTGCATTTTTACATTTTTAAACACATATTTGACGCCTTAAGCATGTGCAGCAACTCATGAAACTTTGCAGCCATATTCAGAATAGTAAGTTTTATGATTCGATGTTATGATTGGGCATCATCATGGCACACAGGATGTATAGTGCCCCCTAGCTACTTTTAGCCTTCAAGGGAAAGTTTAGCACCCTCAGAATACTCAAACTCACAAAATTTGGAATGCACATCAGAACCTGTGACCTTTGCTAGAATGTAAAAGGTTTGGTCAGCTTGACCGTAAGACAACTGATAATAAATTGTGAAGCAAAATGCCTTTGCAATGGTGTGGCGTTCCTCGCCATGAAACAGGGGTCTGTAACTTCACTCACCATTGTCCGATCTGCACCAAACTTGACATGCTTGATAAGAATCCAGGCCTGAGGACATCCACTCATCAATATTGAGCATGAGTCGGAGCGCTACCTACTGCAACTGGAAACCACAAGTGCCACACTTTTAGTAACTACTCCTACAAAGTTAATCAGATCAACCTCAAATTGGAATTCTAAAGACGTGCTGGATGTTAAAATGTGAAGCATTTTAGCTTTGAAACACACCTTCGCCATAATGTTGCGTTCTTCCCTATGAAACAGGAAGTTATTGTAACTTCACTGTACATTGTCCGATCGCTTTGAAACTTGGCCTGCTTGATAAGAATCCAGGCCTCACAACATCCACACAAAGAAATTGAGCCAAAGTCATAGGGCACCCTACTGGAAGCAGGAAATATAGCGCCATCTAATCCATAGAGTAAATGATGGTATACTACACTCAGTTTCCAGTGGACTGGCAAGACTGCGGCTGGCACACACGGCAACGAGAAAGAGGGGCAAGGGCCCTTTCATCGCTGCTTGCACAGCGCTAAGACGGCGTGTGGAAATCTGGCGGGACTACTCAGTAACATTTTAATGAATGTTTTACAATGAGTAAAAAGGCATTAATGTAGCCTTAGTATGGTGAAAGAGAGAAACTTAAATTTAAAAAGGTTATATTGTTCCATTTATTAATTATTATTACCCTCACTCATGATGCTTCTACCAAAGCCCTGGGCCAAACCAAGCACTGATGGCTCATGGTTTGGGTACAACCAGTGTCCAACAGAGCCTGGTGGATACCTCCCTGTATACATAATGCTACATGGTATATCCCTTCTCGACCGTGGGAGGAGTCTGGTGGGCCCACACACCGGCAGCAATCCAGCCCTGGCGTCTGAGGAATCCCCTGTGGCGCCGGTCGATCAGACCGTAGAACGGGCCCTTGTATTGTCTTACAGCTGCGCCAGATCTCGCAAACAGACACTTTTTGCCATCACTCTCTCTCACACAAACACAGACCACTCCATTTGTCTCCGTGGTCCCAGCCTACTGCAAGAGAACAGAACCAGGTTGTTACCATGCTTATATAATGTGACTGATTACCTAATTCTGTCCAGCTGTTTAAACTCCAGCTGAGACACTCCCATCTCTCTCCAGCAGCCAGCGCCGTAACCACACCCCACTGCCACGGACGGCGTTGTAGAACGAACTCACCGCTTGAACAGATTTCCCAGCTGAACTTATAGATGCACCTTCAATATTGTACAATTTAACAATTATATATTTCACATTATTTAATCATTTTATAAATGGAAAAGCCAGCGTTTTGACCATAAAGGGACACTTAAACTCTATACTGAATCTCAGTATAATAATAATAATAATAATAATATTATTAAATATATATATAAAATATACTCATAAATACAAACTGATAGATGTATATCTGAACATTTTCAGCAATAAGGTCTCAATCAAAGTTGAAAATGAAAGGTACATTACACCAAAGCAACCGTCGCTGATCTAACCCTGCTAACTGCCTCTTCACACTGTGAATTCAAAGGTTAAAATGACTTTGTGTTTATCATTACACAGCTCATCTGTGTGTTTAAGTGTCTAAATCCTATATGAGGGTTCAAGGTGGGCGGGCGGGGGTGGACTGTGTGAGTGTTTCAGCTCATATCTTGTTTGTTTAGACTCTGCAGCTCTATGAGGGCAGCAAGGTAGCGGCTCACTGGGTTTAGATTGTTTGTCATTTGGCATCTCAAGTGGAACTAACAAGACTATAAAATGGTAACGAGAGGAAGACGAGAGGAAGACGAGAGGAAGACGAGAGGAAGACGAGAGGAAGACGAGAGGAAGACGAGAGGAGGCGGAGGGCAACCTGAAGAGGAGAGAGAGACATTCAGAGGAGAGGGGGGATAGAGAGGGAGTGAGAGAGGAAGGAGAGAAGAAGTGAGGACAGGAATAAGAGATGGATGGGTAAAGACAAAAGGTAAGAGAAAAGGAAGAGAGGTGTACATTTAGGAGATAGGGAGAAATGTCACGTGGAATAGTGTGTGAGATTTGGTAATAAAATGTTATTTCATGCTTGCGTGGATCAGTGTTGAAGCCAACGCTGAAAGGGTCAAAAGAGTTTTACCATGAAACAAACACCTTTCAAGAAGCAAAAAAAAAAAAAAAACAGCTGCCACGAGTGACCTGCGTGATCATAGCTGTGCCAAGCCCAAGTAAAGTCCAATATTTGTAAATTGAACAGCAAGACAGAGTTTACAGATAAGGTAGCAGCTCTGTGATGGCGAGTCTACACAGTAAGTGTAGTGTGAGCGCAGCAGGGGCAGCACCAGCGTTAGCCAGCTTTCTTTTCTTTACAGAAAGTTGTTTTCAGTTGGTGTTTTGAAATTGTTTAGTAAGCAAAATTTTAATTACTGTTTTTGATTAGACACTTCAGTTTCCCTTGATTCTTTTCCCCTGGTTTACTTTATTGCTACTCCCCTCATCCCCTGGACTATCGGGGAACATAACAGTCACCCTCGTTTGACAGCACCAGGGCCCAACACAATCACGTGTGTAGTTACGTACATAAAACCGAAGAAAAGAGACTTACTTAGAAATACACAAACCATTACCCAGCCTGTGTGGACAGCTGGATTGTTTAAAACTGAAGCGTATTTGTTTTCCGTCAGATGTGTATGAGACGATGGCTGAAACACTTCCTGTGTATACAGGCCACGAAGCTGTCTATTAGGCACAGCTGTGCTATGAGCATCATGCTAATATGCACATAATGTCAAAATCCTGATTTTAGGCAATGTTTATCATTGTTACTGTCTAAGTTTAGCATGTTAGCATGCATGCACAAAGTACGCTGGTGTAGGGTGTACTTAGGTTGCCTACACAAATGTTGTAAAACCAATTTGTGGTACACTAGAGCCAATCACTCTGTGTCAGGTTCCCTTCATCGCCCACACCGCAAAACGTCAGGTACTGTCTTTTTTTTCCTGCTACTTGGCCAACCATTGTGATGACACAATCACCTTTTAAGTTGTTCTGGCAAAATTGTTTGCAAACAGTTACACAGTAACATTAATTTGGAGTTGTGTTTGTTTCCATCTGATGAAGTCCAATATTTTCTCTTTTAGCTCAGTTTTGAACTCAAACTCCTGGGGAAAATATCTGTCTTTTCAGCTGCTAAATGCTCCACTATGTTCACCAGTGAGTCTCTAACTGTGTCTGTCAGCTGTTTGTGCTGAGCAGGTAGTGTTCAGTGGCTTTTTACAGCTTTCTCTGAAAACAGCTGCCTACTGCGACCAAAAACAGTATGAGAACATTGAGAGTGAACCAAAACAGTGAAGTTGCAACCGTAGAGAAAAATAATGAGCTAAAACGATTAAGGCATGGTAAGGCTGAGGGGAGCTGCATATTCCAGTGATAGTTCAATGTTATTGATTGACCAAAATTGTTATAAAAATAATGATTAGCCACTTTAAGTACACAACCAGTGGTTGTCATGGGTCCAGCAGATGAAGAGGAGGAGTTGGACGATAAGAGCACAATGGTGGAGACTTGCTGAGGGTAGGAGGCTGTATAAATAACAGACAAAGCATAGACAGGTAACTTAGTCAACTTCATCATAGCTAATGTCACCATGTTAAAATGCCAGATTTACATTGGAAAGCAGAGGAAGCGGTTCGAGACCCTCCATGGGCACACCCTGCTGCTGACGTGTGGCAACATGATCACGTCCCTGAGAAGCCAGGCTCGTCTGGGATGGTGTGCCGCTGGGGGCAGACAGCAGGACCATGAGAGGCTGTGGGGCCGACAATGGAAAGGATATTGGAGCCGCCAGGCAGGGTAGTGCAATTGGCTGCCAAGCTGGTGTCTTTCGCACTCCTCGATGATGCTGGCCATCTACTGAGCCTTTACCCTGTGGGGTTGGCAAAGGTGGAAATTAGGTTCCACACCGCAGCCCATACGACATGACCCTTTGACAATGGCCGTTGTGTACAGAGGATAGATACTACATCTCCTGAACCCAGCTACCACTACTCTTTGATCCAAAAACTTCTGGTAAGAGTCTCTGAAGACACTTTATTCCTTTTTAAAAAAAATAAAAAATAAATAAATTGTGTGTCTCACAGAAGAAAGATCTTCCTGTCAGATCAGTAAAATCTGCTTTCAAGGGTCCAAAGACACACATTCAGAGGCTGCAGGATCTGAACAGTGTGTGGTGGCAGGCACAAGAGAATGACCCCTCCTTCTGTGCTGAGAAAACACTTTTTAAACAGCTGCCTGCCCATGTACCGCACTGACGACCTCCTATTGAGGGCATCAGGAATCCCTTCCTTGATACACAAGGATTGAACATGCTACCTTGACTGCTTAACCTACATTTCAAGATATGCATTTCAGCAAAAAGCATCCTTGGGACATCTGTAAGGTCTGAAAAATGAAATGATACTGTTGTTGTGGTGCTTAGTGGCAGAGGAAACGAGTGCCTGCCTAAAGTAAACTAGTTTAGCATTAGTGGCTACACAAAGCCTGCTAGTTAATTTTAAGAGACACAGGAGCCACAAAGCCAACTGGACTTATGATAGTACATAAACATTACATTTCATTTAGCTGACGCTTTTGTCCAAAGCGACTTACAATAATTGCAAACAATCATGACGCTAAAACTCAGAACAGCAAGATTCTTGCAAGTACATTAGCTTCAAATAAGCCAAACCAATTTAAGAACAGTTGGAAAATTAAGAGTGAATCTATTTTTTTTTTTTTACGAAGTAGTTGACAAATTGGCTTGGTAGAAGGTAAGAAGGAGATGGAGTACTGGGGGTGGGGGTAGTTGGCAAGCACGAGTGAGAAGGAGTCAGATCAAGGGAGGGCTGAGAAGACAGTTGAGGCAAGAGAGGAGGGAGAGAGGGAGCGAAGGTTACGATTGAGAGGTACAGTATTCAGGAAGTTAGGGTTGTTAGACTGGGAGAGAGTAGGATTCGAAGAAGTGATCAGAGATGTGAAGCGGGGTTACAGAGAGGTTAGAGGTAGAGCAGTTTCTGGTGAATATGAGGTTGAGGTAGTTGCCAGCTTTGTTAGTAGGTGGGGACGGACACAGTGAGAGCAAAAGAAGACAGGAGAGATAAGTTTGTTGACTTCTGACTGGATGTTGAAGTCAGAGAAGTACGAGCGTAGGGACATTTTCAGGGATGTTAGACAGGAGAACGTCCAATTCCTCCAAAAACTCCCCCAAAGGACGGTAGAGAACAACAATGTTTAATGTAAACGGCTGAGTTATAGTGACAGCGTGACATTCGAAAGACGAAGGAGTGAAGTCGGGCAATGGGTAGAGAGAGAAAAACTCCATTTGGGGGAGATCAGTAGACCTGTGATTCTGCCCGTGGCTCTGGGCGAGTGGGGGAAGGAGTAGCTGTGGAGAGAGCAGCAGGGGTGGAAGTGTTATCAGGTGTGATCCAAGTCTCAGTGAGAGCAAGGAAGTCAAGGGATTGCTGGGAGGCGTAGCCAGAGATGAACTCTGCGAGTAGCTGACCGGCAGTTCCACAGGCCCCGTGACGAGGTGTTGGGTATGTGAGGAGCGGGTGGGATAGACAAAAGCAGAGAAGTTACAGTGGTGTTGTGTGCATGTCCGCACAGGCCTGTAACACCTACGAGAAGACACAAACAGGAAATATACTGTACAAATTGGAATGAGGAGAGGGAAGAGCAAGCAGAACGAGACACTAGCCCAGTTAGTGTTGGCTGTGCTTACCACTTATTCTCCCACAAAGACTTCTGCGAAAGACTGGCTGCCGCTGCTGCTCCAAACAAATGTTTTTTTCTTAAATTTCAGACTGAAATAGTGTAAGATTTGATAATAAAATATGTTATTTCATGCTTGTGTCAGACTGAATTGACCAGTTTCCTCTGACTTGCAACATTGGAAAACAGCACAGCAAAGACACTTGTCACAGTGGGGTATAGGGAAGGACCCAAACGCAGAAGCAGACTTAATGTTTAACAAAAAGAGAGCTTTATTAAAACAAAGATAAAGTAACAAAAGGTACAAAAAAACAAAAACACAAACCGGGAAGGCTCGAGGAACACGAGGGAACAGCAGGATACACAGCATGCACAACCACACCAGGAACATGGAAGACGTAGGAGTCAGAAGCCGTAGGAAACATTCAAGACGAATTGACAAGGAACAATGAAACAGAGAGGTATATATACACAGAGACACTAATTACAATGAGACAAAGCTGGAAAGGGCAGCAAAGACACGAGGGTGGTTAGGTGATTACATATAGGAGGGTCAAATCAGGGAAGGGAAAACAATCACAAAAGAAGGGAAAACACAAAGACAGGAAGTAAAAATAGAGATAAGGGGTAAGAACCTACAAAATAAAACAGGAAGCACAAAAACCCAGATCATGACAACACTCAACATTTAATGTAAATAAATCATATTAATTATCAGAAAATGTTTAACTTAAGACCATCTTGAGATGGGATCACACCAGCTCCAACATGGGCAAGGGACATAAATTGGTTGGGCCCCCTTCATCACTTCCTACCCCCCCTACTTCCGGCACCTTTACTTGGACAACACACATCTTCACACTCAGCCTTCACTTTGATCTTGACTGCACATCTGTAAAGTTTTGTGGCACCCAACTGAACCAGGGGCGTAGTCTAGTGGTCAAGCTTTCAAAGACCAGAAGTTTGTGAGTTCAACACCAGGCTGCCCCCATTGACTAACTGTCCCTGTAGTTAGTTCACTGTAAGTCGCTCTGGATAAGAGTGTCTGCTAAATGACCTGTAATGTAATGTAATAAAGTGGATCATTTGCCCAGCAAATAAATACCTGGAAAAGTACTCTAAACTGCCTCTGTGGTAGTTTCTGCTACAGTAGGTGTCTCCAGAAGCACATTTTGCAAATATCACACACACACAGATTCACGAGCAGAAAACAGTCTGTTGCGTCTGGTAATAATTACTAATAGTGTTTGTGGCAGTGGGCTGTGTTCACGGCGCCGTCTGCAGGGGAGTGTCGGGAGTGGCTAATAAAGTGAGAGATTTGGAGAAGGAAACTAGATATATGCTTAAGAAGTAAAAACGGACTTTAAAGACAAAGTTGAGGAGAATCAGAGGAATGGCAATGCAAGAGATGATTGGAGGGGATTGAACACAATGATAACCGTGTCTTTTTTTTTCAATGTTAAAAATGATAAATATGAATTCAGTGATGAATGTGACTCTGTCTGTGCATACATTACACCTCCCCCTGTGACATTAATGCAAAAGGAAGTAATTTCGATCCTCCAGAAAATTCACCCTTGCAAACCCCCGGACCAGAAGGGCTCAAGGGAAAGGTCCTGAAATAATGTGCAACCCAACTGGGACCAACCTTCACCCAGCTATTCCAGCTGTTCCTCAACTCCAGTCTTTTCCTCAGGCCTGGAAAATGGCTACCATCTTACAGTGCCTAAAACAGCAAACACTTATTGATTGATTGCAGATCCATCACCCTCACACCTCTACTAAGATAATGCATGAAGCATCTAGTGAGAAAGTAACTCACATAGCAAACAGCTAAGACATGGACTCCATGCAGTTTGCTTATCAAACCAACTGAGGTGTGGAGTACACCATTCTCACACACACAAGTACATGGTCATATAGATGAGGCCAACACATATGTCCATGTACTTTTTATGGATTTCTACTCTGCTTTTAACTCAGTTCAGCCTCATCTTCTTCTAAACCAGCTGTGCAACCTGGATGTAAGCAGCAGCCTTGTCTTGTGGATCAGTGAGTTCCTCAGAGAGAGGCCTCAATAAGTCTGTATTAATAAATTAATAACACCTTCTCTGACTGCATTGTTCTGAACACCGGCATTCCACAAGGGTGTGTTCCGTCTTCCCTCCTGTTCTCTATATATACGAATGAGGAGAAATACAACATCAAAGACCTCATACTAATAAAAATATGCTGATGACATGGTCCTGGCCCTGGTGGAACCTCTCAGGTAAAAACAGGAAAAGCTGACCCAGGTGGTTACCAAGGCCAGCAATATCACTGGACATAAACAATTGCAATCCAGAAATGGGCCATAACCAAAAAGGCAACCCAGGTCTATTTAGACCCCAAACACCCCCCTTTTTTCTTGAAAACATATTTGCATAATATGACTTTTAAAAGAACTGAAATGAATAGTTTTAATACATTTGTATTCTTGAAATCTCCCTATTTTCAACAATAGAGGAAAGCAACTTTGGAATGTTTTCCAAAAGGGTGGAAAAGGTGAGTCAACCATCATGCAATGGTGGGCAACGTAAATGTTTAACTTGTCAGAAAAGGGGTCTGTAGGCTGGAATTCAATAGTCGTAGTTTGGATGTTTTCATTTTACTGTGTTGGGATGAAATCTCAATCCCCTACAGGCTGAACTAACATGAGCAACATCTAAAGCAAAGCAAAAGACAAATGAAAGTTTGTCAAACAGAAGTCAATGGCCCCTTTTCCACTTCCCCACTTCCTACTCCCTTATTTTCCGGTGCCCTCAGCCAACTTCAAACTTGACCTTCATTTTGAACTCCACTACACACCTATAAAGTTTCGGGACAGACAGAAATATAAAAACCTGGTAAAGTACTCAAACCTCCTCTGTGATAGTTCCTGCTAGAGTAGGTGTCTCCAGCAGCACATTTTGCGAGCAGCTACACCAGCGGCTAAGCAACAATGTGTCACACAGGTGCAATTAAGACTTGTCTAACCACTGACCAATTTTGAAAAATAACCCACATCCTGTTTGTCTCTTTGCTGCCAACTTTGTCATAGCCAACACATACGGCAACCATGACCTGAGTGTTACAGAACTACAGGGATGTGCTATGTATTTATTCACTACAATATGAAGCTGTTGTGAAGCTGCCTTACCAAACATTAGACTAGATTCAAAAAGTCCCCATAATCTGTTTTTGGCAGCTAGTTAACTCACAAAGTCACAGAAAGAGAATAGAAAATAGGCCAGAAAGCAGCTGTGGTCAAATAGTAACTCTAAAGAAATTTTAAATAGAGACATATTTGAAAACTTATTTATGTGCTAGGTTATGATTGGCTAAAATAATTAGTTTTGGCTGATTAATTAGCACCAAATTATTTTTGCATTTCTTGTCATAGCATGTCATGACTAAATGTGTTTTGGACTCTGCAGTTGCCCACTGCTCTATCGAGCCTTCCAGTGTCTTTAAGCTCATTGGTTTACAGCCTACACCTTATACTGTTTTGGTTCAGTGAAAAGCTCTAATAAAGCCACAGTACACTACCTGCTCAGCATCAGACAGCAGACAGACACAGTTAGAGACAGGGGTGGTGGATAATGTAGGCTAGAGAAGGCTAAGCCTTTCCTAAATTGTTGTTCCCTATGTTATTGTGCGCTGCATATACTATGTAGACCACTGAGATTGTGAACGCTACAATATACAGATGTTCTCTAATCGTCTCATACGCTGGCTACTGCTACTGGTAGCGATTGTTATGTCCAGCAACTCCACATCGCGACCTGTAACAACATAAGGCTACTGTTTCAGGATCAAAGAATATATTTATTATTCCGAGCAGTCATAAGGAGGTAAAACTATCAGAGTGCAAAATATGTTTGGAATTCATGAACGATTCTCTGTCAAAATCAGCAGAGGGAGGCTTGTAGAAACAGCTGTTGCAGCATGTTGTGTGTGGCGCACGCACCTACTCACAACAAACAGCACTGTCCATGATTCAGAGACAGGAACTTGTCCCTGTCTGAACAAGCTGCATTAATATTGTAAGTCGCTGTCGTGAGCTGAAAGTTCGGACGTTCTGAAGTTCTGCCATGAGCTGTGTGCCTCGGGCTAGCTACAGCTGGCAGGCACCTGAGCTGGGAGGAGTTTTTGTATTCCTGTTTCCACAGTAACATTTGGTGGCTCTGCATTACCATCCTGTAGTACATTATATCCTGTAACCTTCTTCAGCGATCCTTGTCTACAAAACCACTAACCCAAGTTCCGTACTAAGGTCACTTTATGACCCCCGAGCAGGTTAGATTTGCTGAAGGCCATGGATGAAGTAAAACACTTTGGAAAAACTTGGTGAGTGAACCTAGAGTTCAGAAAGTCTTATCACAGATATGAAGGTAGAAGTATGGACTGATCCTGGTGCTTCTGAAGACAAACAGTAGTATATTTCTTTGACTCCATCAAAGGGCAATTTTTTTAAATAAAACTTCAGCATTGTTTCCTATTGCCTGTCATTGACTTGCATTTCAGAGAAAAACAAAAAGACAAAGACCACATAATGAATGTGAAATAAAGAAAAACAACACAGTGTATTTGATGTTAATAACTTTATTAGGCTGATTCTCTGCACCAGAAGCACCATCCATTTGATCAGTATCATCAAACAGTAGGCTTGACAAGGAGCAGAAAACAAGAAGCCATGACGCAATGTCACGGCAGAGGAGGGAGATCCCTGTAGGGAATTTACATTTGTTTAGAAGTTTTGAGAGGGCGGCATGTTTTATAGATAAACCACATGAAATAACTGAATATTAGCACACACATTACATAACTTGTCTTTCAGCGACCCAGCTGATAGCTCATAGATGTGGAGAATTTTCACTTTGATGTCAGATTTTCCCATTCAGGCTTATTGAGTTGCAGTCACTCCAGCAGCAGTCACAAGAACAAGCTGCCTTAGCCTGGATCCGGCCCAGTGAATTGCTCTCCTCCCATCCAAGTCATATTTGTTTGTTTATCAAGTGAAAATTAGATGGACTTAGTCATACATGGACTGTGGTTTCCATTCAGCAGGCAGTTCAAGTAACATACCTGTAATTAGGCTGTGGACTGTGATGAGACCATGGGTTTGTCAGCAACAGCCTGAGAGATGAACAATTATGGATTAGACAGTCAGATTACCTCCTGGTTAACATGGATATACATGTGAAACAGGCAGTGGTTAATGGAGTTTGAGTTAGGCTACAGCTGTGTAGTCAGACACATTCCAACAGTCAAACCACTCAAAATGACATTAATCTTTTCGGTCCTAATTTATAAAATTTTTTCTATTTAATGTCTCTTTTGTGTCGTTTGAGATTATACTAACTTCTTACATGCAGCCTTTGTGTTTTACACTTGAGTTACACCCATAAACACAAGGAGGCTATCCCTGCATCACTTTAATTTACTTCACTCATGTACAGCCCAGCTGCACATGATACCGCAATCAATGTCCAAAATGTATGACCGTGTGCTCTCCGTTCTTTCTTATTGTCTTCAATTGTCTGCACTGTCATTTGCAGGAGGTTTATTGAAGGACCTGACACAAGTTAAATTTAGTCCAATAAACTTTTGCCACCAGCCAAAGCCCTGCTCACTGGCTTGCTAGGCAGCTAAATATAACATTTGTTGAGGACAGCAACATCATCACTATTTATAAATATGGAGAAATCCATTAAAATAATTGCATTGAAATGATTGCAGATGATTGCATCCTTTGTGTCAGTGGTTACTTTGTTACATTGTGAATATTAGCTAAGCAACGTATATGCCAAGGTTGTTGTTTCAGAGACTACACTGCACAACAAAGGCTATTAGCATGAGGTAAACCTGGCACATTTACACTGATTACTTTGATTGGATTTCAGAAGAAACTTTAGATAAAGTTTAGACAGCTTACTCTGTGTCAGGAAACAAGTTGAAATTAATTAAAAATTCAGAAATATGTTTACTTTGTCACTTCTACCTATGTTAAGGAGTGTAAGCACAAATAAATCCACCCACCCTGTGCACTCTAAGGACATTTTCGCCAAGCTTTTTCACACACTCTTTTTTCTGTTTTACCTAGTAGAGAGCAGCAATAATATGTCATACAAAAACGACGGCCAATAATGACAGGAACTGTATGATATTGTGCCAAGAAATGTAATGCAACTGTTCATTTATTCTAAATCATGAGAAAAATGTAATCACTCTGTTGCCAATTTGTGCAAAACTTGCAACCCAAAGAGGAAAGGATAGTTACTACAATGATCTTAAATGAAGCAATAAAACATTAAAGCAAGTTGTGTTAGCATAGCACTGGGGAACTACAGTGCAAAAATAAGCTGTTGGGCCCCGATTAACCCCTGTTTCCATCCCACTCTCTGAGCAACGTACTCTCTTTCTATGAATTCTACCTGGTCCCAGATAATAAGACAGTAATTAGAAAAACTACTTTACAACATATCAAATATCTGTAAACTTAAACTATAAAATTAAACTACAAACTTTACTTCTCACCCCAGACATACTCTGAAATAATGAATTTCAATACAATAAATCAATATTGTTATGCAAAGTATTGTTTAATTAATACAATGTTTTGGTGACCTGTCCTTTGATAGTTGGTCAATCACTTAATAAGATAGATTCACTTCTGCTAGCATGGATCAGAACGTCTGCCATTGGTTTACAATCAACGTATCATTGCTCACTCTACTCAGTTCACTTTTATGAAGATCACTAAAGGTGTACCGCAGGGTTTAACTTCAGGTCCTTTATTTTTTTACCTTGTATATTAATAAAATTGTCTCTTTTGATATGGCTGTAAGGTGTATTATTATGCGGATGATACGGTGCTTTATAACTTCTGCTTCTACATTAGGTTAAGCGTTATCTATTTTGCATACAGCTTTTCACTATATCCAGTGCTCACTTCTAGAGCTCAAACTTGTTTTAAATGGAGCAACAAAAAAAAAGGAAAAATCTCTAGATCCTGCTCTTTAAATGAAATTGACATCAATATTTGCACTACGGATGGGTGTGGAATTGAAAAGTGTCCTCCTACAAGTACCTTGGGGTATTTTTTGCTGAAAAGCTGTCCTTCAAAATGCATGTTGATGAGATAGCTTAAAAAAACGTTAAGGGTGAAACTGGTTATTTTTGAGCAACAGATCCATGTTTTTTGAGTAAAAAATAGAAAGCTATTAGTATATTCTACTACTACTATGGTGACATTATGTACCACCTTGAAACGGTGGACCTTGAAACACTGTATTACATGCATGGTTTATGCACAGCAGTGCTTTGAGCTAAATACTAACGTCATGCTCACAGTAAACATGCTGATGTTAAACAAGTATACTGTTTATCATGTGCACCATTTAAGTTTATCATGTTAACATGCTAACAGTATAGCTGAGACTAGTTCTGCAGGTATTTGGTCACAAAGCAAAGTATTGGACGCATTAGGCGGTATTAGGTGAAAAATCTTAGGATCACCAAAGTGATTACAATTCATGTGGTGTGCAGAACATGAATGTATGTACTCAATGGCTGAATTGTGCTAACCTTGTAGTTGTATATAGACCTTACAGCCAGTTTGACAGTAGACCTCCAAAGTGGAGCCAGATGTGGTCACAAAGAGATTCATGGTGCTTGTTGTGATGTCACAGTGCTGTTCACCATATGTCTCTCCCTCGAGAGAGGAGGCTCTCCACTGATTAGCAGAGCAGCTTGTTGCCCAACAGGCCATGAGGTTGAATGACCTCTGTAGCAGAACAGAGAGCCATGTCATTTGCTTAATGGGATAAGGTTGTAACACTTTTTGGACTCACTGTTTGTGATTTGTAGGTGGAGCTAAAAAAGCTGTTCATACATGCACAAAAGCATTCTGGCCTTCATTGTCTCTGCGCGTCTCTGCGATAATTGAGCAACAAACAGCAGCTGTTTGTTGCTCTATTATCTATAGAGTGGGCTGATCTTATGCTGGTTTAATCCAAACAAAAATTGGTTGAAATTCTAATTCTATTATCTTTTTTCTCATGTTGTCAGTGAGACTAATCTGTTACACATTAGCATTTTGCAGATGCTCACCCATAAAACTGCGTGCCATCTCTGCTGCTTCCATCGCCAATTATAGAAATAGCATGTGAGCAAATTTAAGCACACACGATGGTAGACTGTTTTTATTTGTGTCAGTGTTGTATATATACACATGTGTACTTGCACAGTGTGTTTCTGCTATTTATGGTTGGCCAGCCATAAAAAAGTGTCTTCTCCAGCTCCTCTCTTCTCCATTTTACAATCATCCAGTCCAGCAGTGCACCTAACAGCCCACAGCACAGTACAAACACACCTGCTCTGCACCGAATCCACACACCATCTACACCCCCAGCACTAAAAAGACAGACACATGCCTGGATCCAAATTTGCTCAAACTTGGAGATGAAATTACAAATACACACAAGCAATGTCAAGACTGATCCTCCAAAATGGATCTTTCATTTTGTAGCTGTTGGGCAGCAACTTAAAATTATTGAACAATGTGTCATCAAAGTTGTTATAGTGTCTTTATATATGGTCAGGTACTTGCATGTGTCCTTATATTAATAATATTTTAACAAAATTAAGCTCAAATGGAGTAACAAGGTTTTTGACCAGCGGATGTCAAGATACGTGTTTTGTCCATCATTGATACCTCTCTAATTCAATCACCTGTGCCTCACTAATTCAATCGCCTGTGCAGACCTACAGAGGTGCGTTAAACCCTCTTCTCTCCTGTTCGTCTCTCACGACCCTCCCCCCCAAACCCTGTTCTTCTCCTCTCTCCCCTCTCAACAGGGTGGCCCAGTTGCTCACAGTTGGCACCATCTCCTCACAACAAGAGCATCCTGGATATGTAACCAAGTGGGGGGGGGGGGTCATTTTGACGTACCCCCAACCTGAGTCTAGACCCCCTGGTACCAGACTTTCCAGCATCATGACAACCTTGTCCGGCTTTTCCCCACGCAAACAACCTCCTTTCATCACTATCCTTGACCCCCGCCATCTACAAGCCTGACCAACCGTTGTCTCACCAAATTCTTGTTCTTCAGACAATCCCTGGTGTTACTTTCATGAAGAGAAAATTCTCTCTCTCTCTCTCTCTCTCTCTCTCTCTCTCTCTCTCTCTCTCTCTCTCTC
>CALSBV010006670.1:463563-474999 GCA_943590825.1 Bovichtus diacanthus | reverse complement strand
CTCTCTCTCTCTCTCTCTCTCTCTCTCTCTCTCTCTCTCTCTCTCTCAGCGAGAGAGCAGAACCAGGTCATCACCAAGCTTGTATTGTGTGACTGATTACCTGATTCTGTCCAGCTGTCGGATCTCTAGCTCAGACACTCCCATCTCTCCCCCAGCAGCTGGCGCCCTAACCACACCCCACTGCCACAGCTGCAAATAGCTTTAAATGTTTATTTATAATTAATTTAGAATACCAGGTAGAGTGCACTGTGGTCGATTTAGTTAATCTAGTTAGTTATTTATTTCTCCTATCGACCAATCAATTTGTTGAAGAATAGGAGGAATTTCTGTTGATCAAAGTTCTTTGGTTGGCTACAGGCCTAGAATCATGCCGTCAACTTCCTTTACCACAAATTGCAACTACAAGCGTTGCAAGTCCCAGTAGTGTGCATCACTTATTAGTGTCCCCTGGAAACAGTTTATTTTGTGTCGCACACTTCTTACAGAGCGTTTTTTGAATGCTGTGCTTGTGTTGTGTCTATTTACATGTGTTTTCTTAATTTGCAGTGCGTTGAGCTCTCAGGGCCACCGAAACATCTACCCTGGCTCCTAACACCTCTAAAGCTGACTAATTAACACAATATATCTTGTTTGTTTTGCTATTTATTAAAAGTGATGCTAAAATAACAATTAATAACAATTTGTGGAACAATTTTTTGATGAACTGCAGCTGAGTGCAGTTTCCCAGAGTCTTGTCATCACAGGGAGGTCACCAGGTTTGATACCATTGTACCTGTACAGAGATTAAACCAAAACCTGTGTTCATAGAGAATATGTGTAGCCTGTTGTCTTAAACTGTTGTACATCAAGGAATAGTTCCTGCATATAACTGCCTTGTGTCAGGCCGAAAAATGCCCCTAAGCTGAAAATAATCACATGCCATGGACTGTCGTGAGGTATTGCTTAAGTATATATTTCACTTGAGATCAGGATCCCACAATTAATTTAGTTCAGTTTTATGCCTTTTGAATGTCTAGAGAATGGAATGAACAAATCATTTCACCCATATGGTAGAGTGCACTGCTGCTGATAAAGATATGGATGATTTCAGGAGAAGTACAGGTAAAAATACAGAAGCACAAATAATTATAAAGAACAAAAGATATTACTTCAATTAAAATGACTTACCTTGCTTTTTAGGAGTCGAGTAAATCCTAGTATTTTAATAGTGGAGGAACTTAACAAGAGACAGACACATGAATTGTTTTTACTATGATTAATGTAGAGATATTTTCATACTGCAGGCATTCTTTCGTTATTCTGTTGTGGTTTTATGCAGATGAAATGAAAGTGATGTTTCAGTGGTTTAACAGGTGGAGCACCTGCAGCCCTCTAAATGACCGCACTTTGTACTCCCCTGTTTCAGAGAGACAAAATAACTCTGAAGGCTACATGATGGGAAATATCGCATAATCCTCCCAAATACATCCCATTCTTGTCACCTGAGCCAATTAAAATCGAAACAATGGCCTATTTACTACATGTGTATTCAGTATTTCTATAATATTAATTTGGGAAATTATAATATTTCTCTGCACATACTGAAAAATGCGGGAGAGCATCTGTTAAATATACTAAAGTAAATCACATCTGGCCCACACAACATGTTGAAACATGATTATGTTGCATAGAGAAAAAGTGAAGTTTAACACAATAGCAAGAAAGTTATTTGATTGTGTTCTAATTCAGTGTTTCAACTGAATTAAGCTTTAACTGAAGCAGAAGAAGAAGACAGAAGAAAAGTATTATGGGAGAAAGACTCGTCGCCGAAAGCTGCAACTACAGAACGAAAGCATCGCGACAAATCGCGAAAATCTGCATCCATCCTTTGGATATTACCGAAAACAAACACCAAGTCTTTTAAATTGCATAGTCATTGAAGATGGATGTTGCAGTTGTGAAATATTTACGGGACATTTTTACAAAGTTAATGGTGAAATTTTAGCGACATTTTTATCAAAAAATGGTAGCTACCAGTGGCAGCTGGTGACCCAAAAAAAAGGAGTAAAACTGCAGCGTCATTTAATTTTACACTAGTTGGCTTTGTATCTCAAGATTTATTAATAATAATAATAAGAATAAATGTGCTTTATATAGCGCCTTCCTAAAAACCCAAGGACGCTTTACAAAGAGGACACAACACACATTGGGGTGGGAAACGATTAGTTGAGGTCATAGGCCTTGGTAAACAGGTGGTGCATAAGGTTGGTTTTGAACCAGTCCAGGGATGAATCATTTCTGATATGAGCAGGGAGAGAGTTCCAGAGGGTGGGGGCTGCAGCACTGAAGGCTCTGTCACCAAAATTTCGGAGCATGGTGCCGGGGGTGGATAGCAGACCAGTTTCTGAGGAACGGAGTGACCGGGCAGGAGAATAAGGGTAGAGAAGGTCGATTAGGTACTTGGGGGCGAGGCCATGGAGGGATTTGTATGTGAGCAGGAGGAGTTTATAAGTGATGCGAGACTTGATGGGAAGCCAATGAAGGTGGATCAGTGTGGGGGTGATGTGCTGCCAGAGCTTAGTGCTGGTCAGAATCCTGGCAGCTTTGGACGTACTGGAGCCTGTCCAGGGCTTTGTTGGGTACCCCGGACAGGACTCCATTACAGTAGTCAAGACGGGAGGTTATAAAGGCGTGAATGAGGGTTTCAGCAACGGAGTCAGGGAGTGATGACCGGAGTCTGGAGATGTTTCTGAGATGGTAAAAAGCTGTTTTGGTGACGGATTTGATGTGATTGAAATGAGAGGGCTGAGTCCAAGATGACACCTAGGTTGCGGACCTCGGAGGACGGGCAGATGGAGCTACCAGCCAAGTTAAGGCAGAGATCACCAACCTTCCGGAGCAGTGCCTTAGGAGCCACAACCATGAGCTCGGTTTTACTGCTGTTTAGTTTTAGAAAGTTTGAAGACATCCAGGTTGTAATATTATGCAGACAGTTGACTAAAGACTGGGGGGGAGGTGAGTTGATGGTTTGGTGCTGAGGTACAGTTGGGTGTCGTCAGCATATGAGTGAAAAGCATCACTGCAGGCTCTACATTGGGCATGGGCACACACATTGTGTGTGTAGTGTTTCACTAGAAGCCTGTCAGACCATCAAAGGCTGACGCAGCACGCAGTATGTTACAATGGGAACTTCCTACGAGCCATGCAGCCCGTGTAGCAGTTCGTCGCCCGTACCGGTTCATTGAAGTGCAGCAGCATGTTGGCCACACGCCACTGTAGGCGCGCCGCTCGCCAGCATAGTCCTGCTGTGGGTCCAGCCTGTAGGGCTGAAGCTGTGAGGCCCAAGGCTGCGAGGCCGAGTGGAGCTCTGCATCTGCTCCATGACGGCACCTGCCACTGCCGGGGCCCCCAGTCCAATTCCATTCTCGCTGTTAGCTTAACAGTCTGGGCTGCTACAACAAGCTAACTGTTGCTATGGCTAACGCAAGTAGCTAGCTACTGCTCAATAAAAAAAGGACTTTGTTGAAAAGGCCTAAATAAAATAAAATGTTTTAGTGATGTGTTTAAAAGTAGTTCACAATTTGCATGTTATAATTTCTAATAGGCTGCTGTACTGCATAAATGTACCTAACGCTTTGCTGCCAGTTTGTCACACTTATGTACAATACAGTGGTAGAGAATTGAAGATGAAATTTGGAAATAATCATTGCACGAACGCAAATGTGGCCAATGACAGATAAGCATGGAAAAAACTGAAGTACATTAAAAGTTTGTGACCCGGCTGCCGTGTTGAAAACAGTTGAGCCAACAAAATCAAGCACCGCCCACTGGCCGGAGCAAACATTCTAATTTTACAGCTAAATAATACACAAAAATATTTTCTGAAAACATTTAAGGAGATAAATAGACAATGCAGAAACAGAATATTGATTCATGTTCGATCGACACTGCCTTGTTTGACAGTTTCATCGGAGTTCACGAGCAGTGATTGACAGTGACTGAAAGACTCCTTGGCTCTGATTGGTTGTTTTTATTTAGGTGTGGTGGAATCATGCAAATGCCATTAGGGGCTCCGGGAGAGGGGTGCAGAGGAACATGATTTATTTTTTTTTTACAGATTTTCTGTGTCATGCCTACTGTCAAGATGCAGTGTCAGTTTCAGTAAATATGATAAACCGTTTTTTTTTTTTTTTTTATTAAAGTCACCAACTGATACCATTGTACCTGTACAGAAAATAATACTATTTTGTTGAAATCACATTACTGAAAGCAACCAGTTTATGTGCAATAATGATTGTGTAAAACCAACTTACTTAGTACCAAACATAGCATTAATGCTAATGGTGTCTGCAGGCTGCATAATGTTTGTGTTCGGAAAATTCAAACATGCAGATGTGTTTTAATATGCAATTTTTAAAAAGCTCACTCAGATGAATAATAGGAACTATGGCACTTTTATCTGCACTGCTTATCTTGTAAGAGACTGATTTTTTCGATGAGCAATATATACTGTCCATAACATTAAACATGCCATTCCAATAAACTGCTAAAATTAAATTGAAATTGAAAAATCAATATTGAGGGAAATAGCATCAAACTATAATTATTTGCAATGCAAACATATTTGGGGTTTTATTAATAAAAGTGAAAATAATGTTTTGCAGTTGTGTGTAGATTTGAAAAGCCACTTTGGTTGCATTAAATACAAAGTCTTGGGATTGCAGGAACGTAAAATTGAAAAAACATTTTTTAATCACTACTCAGATACAATGAGCACAGTATAGGCTTATTTACTGTCCGTAAGGTGATGATGATGATGATGATGATGATGATGATGATGATGGTGATGATGATCTGAGGAGGAGGAGGGGTATCACCAGTTCATAACCCCAGCCTCCTCTGCCTGTCAACAGCATGATCGCAGAATGCACCGGGACCCCCTCACCAGTGGAGCCGCGTCGTGATGACTGTCCGCGGGCAGAGCTGCAGCCCGGTGACGCTTGACATTTCCTCCATTCAGTAGTTGATTCCTCCACGCGACGGTGCGCGGGGAAGCTGGAGTCTTGGCACAAACATTGTCACTCCCGCACTCAGAGCCGGCCTCTGCTCCGACACAGTCCTCCGAGGCTTCTCCTTCCTTCCTCCTGGGGATTTGAAACTTGAGCGACTTTACCGTCGCAGGCAGAGAACAAAAGGCGAGGACGGATAGTGTCGGTGCGGTGAATGTAGCGGCAGGCTGGGTGTCTGTCAGCGGGGCGCACAGCGGTGCTGCTGGACCAGCCGAGAAGAGAACGCACCAAGTCCCGTCCAACATCCCCGTTTACCGCCGGTGTCCCAAACACGGCCAACATGATTCTCCTCGGGGTTGTGCTTGCTCTGTTCTTCTCAGGTACGTTCAGCGATTGTATGATTAGAATTAAAGGGAGAAACTCTTTCGTCTTTTTGGTGACACACACAAATCAGCCTTTGTCTGGATGGTCCTTGACTCGCAAGTTATATGGAGATGAGGATGGAGAACGGAGTCACACTTCAGTTGCAGCCTTACATTTTTCTAAGTAAAGGGAGGTATTTGGACCTCTTTTTGTTATCTACTTCCATTACTCCGAGGTGCATTTTGTGGTTCGTTTGGTCAATTTCACGCTCTTGGAGCATGGAAAGAAGTGCTTTTTTCTCCCAACTTTTCAGCAGAGTAAACAAATGTTTCAAATGGCTGTTACTGACCATTTAAAGTCCTCGAGTACATGTTTTGTCCCAATAATTTAGTTCTGTGTTCTTAGTTCAAGCAAACACAAGCAATCAATTCTTCATCCAAAGCGCCACCAGGCTACGCCCTTCCAGCTCCCGCCCTGCACAGCACGCGCTGTCAAACCCTCGCCACATGTTGGCTGGTTTGTCTTGCGGACCCATAGAAGCTTTCCATTTTTATTTAAACAGATACAATGTTTTAAAGTGAGCTTGTTTTAAAATCAGTATTTAGTTTTTAAATAATGTATTTTTTAATGCCATATGTATATAAGTATGCTATTAAAAAAAAAAACAGGGCTAAAACAACATATTTGAGTGTAGAGCTGGAGTCACTTTTAATGATTAAGATGTTTGACCACCTTGTTTTTTATTGCAGGTGTATTTAAGCAGCTTGTCCTCCAGAAAAGTAAAACATCCAGGCATGAAATACATTTTTTTATATGTGAAACAAACATTTAAATATTTTAAGGGATATCATTTATATCTACAGTCGACCTTTTTCAAATGTTGTTCTTTTTTTCCATTGATTGTTTTTGAATGAAGACTATTCACCCTGATAGAGCCATGACTATTTTATGATGGCCTTTACGTATACAACATACATATATAATATTTATGATATAAGTTTTATGGTTTTAGTTTTAAAAGTTTTTCTAAAGATAGAAAACACCTTAATGCCATGCACAGTTGCATTAAGGTGTTTCATATCCACACAAAAAGTAAAACATTTCAAACCAAATATAGAATTGAATCTCTCGAACACATGTATTGACATTTATGCTGCGTGTAGTTGCTAATTTTGTGATAAACGGACATGCCGGATCTGTCTGGATGATGAGCTTGTTAAGTTTCTTTCTCTCTTTGTTTGGTTTGGTTAGTGTGTTCAGGAGCCTGTGTGTGACCACTAAAGGCCTGTAAATTAAAAGAAAAAAGGTCTTCTTTACAGCACCATAAACATACTCAGAGAGAACTTCTCTATTGTTGCTAGCACCACGGGGGTTGTGGGCAAGCATAAAACAACCATTCTGTGCTATTATATAAATACGTGTTGACGGTCACAGACAGTTGTGAGCCAAAGAGCTAAAGGGATTAGTTTTAGTGCCTATGAATCTTTATTACATGCATTACGGATAGTACATATGGGCCAGTGTGCAGAGGCAGCTCTATGAAGCTGGACACAGAAACAACGAGTGATCAGACTGATCAAGTGTGAAAAGAATCCCAAAAAGCTAAATACTTTTTAACCAAAAATCATGAAGGTTAAAAAATTGTGAAGGAAACATAAATGTGAAGGTTCCAGGTCAGTGTGCCAAAACCCTACAATAAAGAACTTAAGGCCTGAAGATCACATAACCGTAGTGGATCAGTCAACACATTCTACACATTGGGGGTCGAAACGGAGGTTTGTTAGAGACACAAGTCTTAAACTGATTTAATCATCAATCAATGTCCAGGTTAAACTGTAGGAGTACACAGGGAGAGATTTGTAAGCAAAACCTTGACCTCCCAATTTAGTGCTCCATTCAAAGTTTGGTCTTTTCTGGTTGTTTTCAGATTGTGCCGCTTCAACAGGGCACGCCCGTATCTGGCTACTGCTGGATCTTTTTCCTTTTCTAAAGTTCTTTCTCGTTGCAGTCATTTCTAATTAGTTTTCAGTTGTTCTAATTCTCAATGGCAGATGTTACAAGTGACTCAGGCTGGTGGAAGACTGACATTCAGACTAATATAGTTGGTAGGTTATTGTAAGATATTAAAGATCACACCAATTTCAAAGCATATTTGTGTGTTTATTTTCCTCCTAAACACAAATGTGGATTTGTATCATCAAATCACAATTTCTTCTCAATTTTTCATATAGCCGAGTCAAGTCCCAGTCCATGCAGACGTACCTGCTGGTTGGAAATCAGTGGATTATATCACTGCTGTAGCAGGACTAATGAAATTCCCCCACTGCAAGCCTGGTCTGTACTGCAGCACGGGCTGCTGTGTTCATTAGCCGTGTTAATGATTGTCCAGCTTGTAGTGACACTGTAATGTTGAGTGACAGGCTCATATATCTCCCCCTCTCTCTGCCTCAGGTTTACCAGCCCCCCCTTTCTCTCTCTCCCTCAAGGCTTTCAGCTCGTGTCTGATTTTCTTTTTTTTTCAATCTCAATCTAAATTCCCCCTCGGATTCAGTGGCTCGTCAGAATAAATTGTTCAATTCGTTCAATGAGGAAGTGCAGTCAACCGACGCCGGTGTGCAAACACATTTGGAGCGGCCGTGGTTGACGTCTTATCGGTGCGCAGGCAGGTGTGCATGTTTGTGTGCATTTTTCGGGGTGGGAGGGTGACAGGGCTCATCCTGCCTACACACCACCAGTGGATTTTTGAAGACCTATACTGATACTGATCCTTTGGAGTGCAGCTGCCCACAGGGAATATTTACCTTCTCCCTTAGATCATAACCCCTTAACATGCAGTTTCCCCTTTTGGTCGCCCTTAAAGGCCTTGGAAACCAATCTCAGCTTCTTACTCAGACGTTGAATGAAATATTTAAAGCATTCCATGTGCGTAATTTTTATACATTTCCCTAATTCAGCCTGACATATTTGGTATCTTTGGAACATTTTGGAACACAAACCCACAGAACACATCTTTGAAAACCATGACAGTAATTATAATGATTCTAATATAGGTCCTACATACATACAAACCAGAATCAGAAAACCTTTATTCGTCCCACAGCAAAGGGACAGTGCAGATAAAAGGGTAATATAAGATAAGTACAAATTAGAATAAAAAACAACAACCGTTGTAAATAAGTCGAACATGTGAGAGTAATACTCTAGCAGCCAGTGATAACAATAATACATAGTAAAAAAATTACACATTTCCAGTAGAATATTGGTCTTACTTTAGAAATTACCCATATCTAAACACACCACCTCTATTTATAGCACAAAAATACACACAGGTGTCTAATCTCACCGTGCTTACATACCTATTACTGATTCCACAGCCCCGCAGGGGTGTGTGCTGTGAACAACAGGAGAGAGAGAGAGAGAGAGAGAGCGATAGAGACAGAAAGAGAGAAGACAGAGAGAGAGAGAGAGAGAGAGACAGAGAGAGCGAGAGAGAGAGAGACAAAGAGAGAAGACAGAGAGAGAGAGAGAGAGATGTCTTATCAGTATTGATCTCCGGTGACAGATGACGACATCTATGAAGAGCAATGAGGCCAGAGAAATGAGCACCATAAACCTGATAAGTGTAAAAAGCTGCTCGGAATACAAGAGTCGATCATCCCGGGTCAAAGGAGAGAGAGAGAGAGAGAGAGAGAGAGAGAGAGAGAGAGAGAGAGAGAGAGAGACAGACAGACAGACAGACAGACAGACAGACAGACAGACAGACAGACAGACAGACAGAGATGAAGAGGATTAGAAGTATGTGAGCTGAATGAACTTGGTGATAGAAGTGAGGAAATCCATTTTCTCACATTTAATGAAAAATGAGCAACTTACCTGGCCTCCATCCACCTGGTTCCATCTGATCTGGGTGTGGAGGTGTGTGTGTGTAGTGAGTGCACATGTGAGCGTGTGTGTGAAAGCGTCTTTCAAAGGGAATGCTGTATGTAAGGGAATCGTTTGGAGGTCTTCTGTGTGTTTTGTTGATAACTGGGATTTGGAACTCAAACACAGGGGCGGCAGATGGTGTGTTGGCTTCTGCTTCCGTGGCTGTGTGTGTGTATCAAGTGTGTGAAGGCGTTAGATTGAGTGCTGTATGTGTGTGTGTTGGTGTGTCCTTACTCAAACTCAGTGTCAGACACGACAGTGGTCCCTGAAGGTACCGCTGCTCTCTGTGGTCAGAGCTAGGGCTGATCCCAGGTCAGCTGCGGCATGACCTCAGGCCCATCTGCTATCATGATGACAGATGTGTCAGAGACTGGCTTCAGATCTGCGCCTGCACCCACAATCCCCAGTTAGTCTTCCCCACAGACTGCCAGCCATTTAGTTGGGTTCTTCGAATCCTAAATGTGTTTGGAAACTCACTGAATCAAATGTGTTTTCTCCTCTGGACCTACAGTAGCATGTAGGAGGAGGAGGAACCACCAAACCATAGAGGGGTCTGAGGCAAGGAAATAATCACATTCAAAAACACATTTGAGCAATTTGTTTACCGATACCTGACTCTTTGTGTGTGTGTGTGTGTGTGTGTGTGTGTGTGTGTGTGTGTGTGTCTGTCTGTCTGTCTGTCTGTCTGTCTCTGTGTGTGTGTCTGTGTGTGAATTAGAAAAAAAAACCTGACAAAGTTAGAAAAGTACAAGACAGACTGATCAAAGTTCTGATCATTTAGAGCCAATAAAACAGAATATAAAATAAAAATCTGAAAATGTATCAAACTTTTGAACAAATATTAAAAACTCAAATGGGGTGACTCTCGCTCTCGTGCTAAAGGCACCTGCAGTATTTGATAGAAAATAACAATTTCTTATTGTGCGATCACGTCTAAAGACAAAAGTGTTGACAGCTGCTCCAATGGGAGTAAAAGCGCTTCCTTTCCGACAGACTCGCCTCGAAGGCGTTCATATTGCACTCAGTTGTTCTCAGGAATAATGACCCACCCTACACACATACACACCTTTGCACACGTGGATAATTACTGCACGAAGTTGCTGTGATTGTCGGATAGTCGGCTTCAAAAAGTTACCAGAACGGGCACAGCCCCCCAGTTGTGACACTGAACGGTGTGGGGGTACAATGTTTCAGACAGCAGACACCATATAATCACAAAGTTGTGTGTTGTCATTCACCGGCCAGATTTCTTGAGAATCTCTCTACTGTCACTATATAAGAGAAGCAAAAATGCAAAGGAATGCTTTAAAAAGGAACAGAAATAACATTAAAAACATAGGTTTCATTGTTTTCTTTTTCAAAATGATTTTAATCACTAAGTCCGCAAAGCTTTATCCACTCATGAAGGTCATAGATGTTGCTAAAAGCTCAAAAACACCAAGCAAGTCGACTTTATGAATTATTGTTCAAGCTGCTATTTTAAAGGCAAGAGTTAGTTGTTTAAAAGTATCATTAAAAATAAAATCTAGAATTAAATTACTTTTTTAAAATAAAATGACTATTATGTGAGCAAGACTAAAAGCTGTAAGTGCTGAGGACAATGAGAGGCTGTTCATTAACACCCGTCAATACAGACATAAGCAAGTAGTGGGGGCTGCGCTGGCAAAAGATCAGGGGGTCATTGAGTGTTTAAATTTCGGAGATCATGAATGTCCTTTGTAAATGTCATGCCAATATGTTTATTAATTTATTATATTTTAAAGTCCCAGTGAAACGGAAGTTAGAGTGTCTTAAGCTTCTGTACTGTGACATATTCCCCGGTGAAATGGAATATTTGAGCTGTGTACAGTTACAAGAGGGATTTAAATCAAATCCTTCACACTTGATTGGGCTGCTAACAAGTGGGCAGGGCTTAGAATGTACAGCGACACAAAACTACAGAGGACTGTGACACACAGGCTAAAAGTTACAGATTGATTGATAAATGGATGTTGTTAAATTGTTGGTTAAAATTGGTTAGGTAAGCACACATCATATTTTGCTTCACGGGAAGAAAAGATAATTGGATTTGGATATAAAAATACAAAGAATTAGATTTGCAAAACATGACCTTGGATGGAAGGAGCATTTTGAGGAACTCCTCAATCCGACTAATACGCCC
>CALSBV010006670.1:417036-463163 GCA_943590825.1 Bovichtus diacanthus | reverse complement strand
GACCCGACCCCGGATAAGCGGTTGAAGATGGATGGATGGATGGACCTTGGATGTGATCTAAGAGGGTTAAAAAGGCATTTTTTAAATAATTTTTTATTATTATTTTTTTAGAATTAACAGAAGCTGTTAAAGGTTCTCAATTCGAAATTCAGAGCAGAGGGATTGCCTCCACACGGCTCTCATCATGGCAGCTGCTAACAGCTAACGGTGCCAACAGCAAGAACAGTGCAAACAACAGCAACAGTGCTGACGGAGCTAAGTGTGGAGTTCGGGTGCTACGCTTCCATTCAACGCTGTATGAGCAGAGAGCGGCGGCCATTAGCTAGCCACACGCAGGGACTCACATGCACTAACATGCACACGCAGCCGGCCAGGAGGGGCTGGGAGAGAGACTTCACTCTCTGCTCAGATAGACATCACTCCAGTATATCTTTTAGTAAAGAGTTGTTTGCTGCAATATTAATGCTCTGAATATTAAATTGTGAAACCTTTAACTGCCAGTCAGCTTTCCATTTTTGAATAACTACATTTATCATCAAGTTTATTTATATTAGTTATAGTTATAGTTATTTATATCATTTACGTAGTTGAGTGGAGTAGAGAACATCTATGAGCCTCAGTTTCACACATAGACTGTATAAAGGAAGTGGACGTAGTCAACGTCACCCATTGGTGTGTGGACTACCGTTTTGGAGCCTTCAGTTTGGTTGTCACCATCTTGGTTTTTTGGAACCAGAAGTGACACCAGAGGGTGGAGCTAAATACAAACAAACGCTGAACAAGACATTTTTAGGCGACCAAAATAGACTCATAGACTTCTTTACAACTGGACTTCTTTTTGCAACCAGTGGTCACCTCCTACTTGACATTAGAGATGTGCATTGGCTTCAATTTTCAGATCCGGTGGCTGCCGCCTGGTTTCATAGTAAATCAAAAGTAGCACAATGTTTTTCCGTCCCATGTGTCGAAAGACATTTGACCCTTTCTAAACATCCCCATGTTGCACCGCTGCTGCCTTTTGAGCCTTTGAGCAGTGGGGGGCTTTGCCAGTGTGCCTTTTGAGGTTCGATTCATGACAGTTGGCATCCTGTTGTGTTGTGAACGGAGCGTTACAGTCTGTCTCAAAGCCTGACTCTGTTCCAGCCTTTTTCTTGTGAAAACCTCAAACGCACCACAGTCCCACTTTATAGGAACACAAAGACTGGATGCAGTAGCAAATGTAAAGAAAAATGGGAGGCATTCATCTGTCTGAGACCTCTGCAACCATTCACACATTACCCATTATTTTGCTCTTTGATCACAATTACGCTAATGGCTCATCTATTACCTCCGTTTTTCATAAACAAGGAAGTGAGGGAAAAGAGAATGTAGAGGCTTAGTGATTCAGAGCCTCAGAGTGTCTGTGAAATGTGATTAGAAATGTGCAGGTGACACTGACTTTGTACAAATGACTCTGGTTCATTTTGGAGGGGGAAGAGTGCTGGGTTTCTGGCATGAAGCTGCAGAGAGGGGAACCAAAGCTCAGCTCACATCGTTGATTGTCTGCAAACTGCTCCACATGCTCTTGCTCCCACAATTTTCTTTTATTAATAGATTGGTTGACCTACCCTGGTGCTGCAGAACTAATTTTACCAATATGATGAAGTTCTTGCTCTGTTAAAAGGTCACCCAGACTCCAATTATTGGTTTTCAATTTAAGCTTTTACTAAGGAAGCACAGACTAGGGAGCCAAAGTCCTTGCAGTGACCCTTAGATGTCCTCTAATAACAGGCTGCAAACACAGTCTGTCTTCACTCCGCTCCAGTCCGTCGCTCCGGTATGAGCCCCTCAAACAACAGCCAACAGGGCTTCAATGAAACCTGAAACCTGCTCCACTGGCTTTGGTGTGGCATTAAAGTGGCAATAAACAACTTTTCAACCCCCCCCCAAGTCATAGTATTGTTGGTGCCGCAGTCACAAAGACAGCCGGATGTGCACTAGCAGTCCGACACAAACACGAAGCTTCAAGTAAATGAATGTGTGATGACTTCACTAATTTGCAAATGAGCGTATGTCGTCATCTGCCGACTTTTAGAAACGTTTGACACACTGTGACTTTGTGCCGTAAATGGAGTCTTCATTTTCCCGGGAGATCAATTGAGTTTGGTCCAGGACAACAGGGCATGAAATAAATCAGATCGACCTGAAGAAGAAGTCATGGTCTGTTGAGTTTATACTATGGAATTTTAAGTTCATTAGACATTACTTACTTACATTTTTACATTAAAATACTATTTCAAAGCATTTGACAGCGGCTCATCATATTTTAGTTTTAAAAAAGTGACAATTCTAACGAACAGGAAATAACTGAATACACAAACACAGTTCTGTGGTGAGTCAAAGGCAACTGTACTTTGCAGGTTTAGATACCAAAGCTCTACGGCATTTAATCTTTAGTTGGTCTCTTGATGCTGAGTTGCTCTCCATAGAGCTCTGTTTTCCAGCAAACACTGTGGTCCCCATGTTCAATTTAAGTGTGTGTTTTTATAGATGGCTGCCTTCCTTTGTCTGTTCATTCGGCTGTGGTTGTTATCACTTCTCATTCTACCCAAGCAGTATCTCCTCTCTTTGTTCCAAACAAACTCCAAATGTGAAACGCATCACTTCCACTTCATCACAGTGGTGGAGATACTTTCACTTCTTTGCCTGGTTTCTTCACCACAGCAAGCGCTGAGTCTTTCTGTGGCAAATATAAGAGGACGATATTTGTACGGAGTGACAGATAAGAGCTGATAACTGCCAGTATATGCTGACCAGGTAAGTCAGTGAGACTCTGCAGTTGTAATAATAGAAGTGGAATTACATTGTGGATTAGCAGCAGTAGTGCTTTGTGCCATGAACTAATCCACAGGTTTCACATTAAATCCACCCGTGTGGCTCACCATGTAAGATACACTGTAAAGGCAGCGAGGAGCTGTGTGTTTATGCTAATTATATTACCACCTCGGAATTGATGTGGGAGGTGAAGTAGCCTCAGGTGATGTTGTGTTGACCTCTGGATCATCGCCATAGGGTGTCCAGTGATTGATCTGTTTACATGTGTGTTTGTCTTGTCCTTCACACACACTATATCAGAGTGCAGAGAGAATCATTGTGACACTTGGGGCAATTCTATATAATTTCCTATTTTCAGAATTACACTGACCCAAAGAGGGTGCTACAATTATTTAATCAAAAAAGATGGCATATTGCTAGTATCAGGTATGTATTTTAGTGACATGTCAAGGTGTTTTCAAACTGAACACTAAGTACATTTTGACCTTGTATTTTTTGCAGTCTTTTTTAATTCGCTAATGTACCAGCTGTACAGACGTTAGCTGTAAGGGTGTGAGCGAATGAAGCATCGCATTCCGCTTAAAACCTGTAACTCTTGGTAAGAAACGTGACCTGTGGTAGCTGGATCGAGTGAGTGTTAAACAAACATGCTCAGTCTGAATGCTCGTCTTCTTCGACGCAGCTCTCCAGACTTTTTTCTGTATTCACACAGTGCTGGTGTGCAGCAGATGGCATACTGTATGTTCATTGTTTTCAATGGGAAAACTGATGGAGAGTGCTGCTTGCTGCCTGCAGACACAGTGTGGCAACAAAAGTGTTATCTCCCCTTCTGCCGTCTACTGATGACAAACAGGTTTTGGAAATTCTACCAAAATGGAGGCACGTATATTTATTTATCAACATGTACTCCTTGTTCTTTTCCAGTCACGATACATTACTGAAGAGCTTTTTGACTCTGACTGAACATTTTGGAGTCTAGGAGGAAAAAAGCTTACTGCCAAAGTTAGGTTTAGCTGAAGAAATTTCACTTCCGTGCTTGGCCCTCATTCTAGTCAGTCTGGCCCTCTGGCATGGCAACATGCACACTGTGGCCTGGAATTCCTGTGGGAACACCTCTTGAGAAACTCCTAAAGGGGACTACAACTACAATTACCAGGCAACAAAAACACTTGCAACCTTATTCATTTCGGACTTACTTTGGTTCAGTGGGGGATTCCGTCTTAGAGCACTACGGCTGAAAAAGCAGAGTAGTACAGTGTAGGAAATCATAGAATGTAAAACCTCATCTAAAATGACAGTGTCATTAGTAATAATGCAAATTATTGTTCTTACTCTTCAGTGGAATATTTTGTGGTTCACTCCAATTGTCTAGATACAAATGGTACATTTATAAAAAATCATATATTGTTTAATATAGTACATTTTTGGAGTGGATGTACTGTAGATGGTGTCCTCTGTATATTCCACCAGAACCTCAGTAAAGGCCAGCAGACAGCAGGCTTTTTGATGAGGTATTAGGCTGTCTGGAGCAGTGACAGAGCCAGAGCGGTCTGCTTTTGCTGGAGTCACTCGTCTGTGGAGCGTAGAGTAAAGCTGTTTTGATTAGTGCCACAATATAGAAATATAAATGTCAAAGTATTACATGATCTTTTGAAGAAAAACATCCATGAATGAATAACAATATTTTGATTTAGATAGATTTCTCCGTAACCTAGTTTCTTATTTTGTCATTTCTGTGTTTGAAATGAATATATGTAATGTATGCAAAAACATTTTTTTAATGAGGACAATACAGATTTAAAGTATCTATCAATCAACATTTACAAACCTTATCATATTGGACTACATTGTGCTATGGGGTACTTTTTTGTATTTTTGTGTCTTTTTCGTTTTACAAAAAGATTTCTGAAATGTCTGAAGACTAAAATGCATATTTCACTCTATCTACCATCCCAGCAAAGATTTGGTACATATGGTATTTAACTTTTTTAGTTGGGCAAGGTGACAAGAGTTTGTCCAATTGTAATAAAATGGGTTTATATTTCATAAAGTTTGCTAATTAATTGACAATGGAGGCTAACACCATTTCTTTATGAACTGTTTGTGACTTTATAACAGATGGAACAGGCGACAGATGTGTCTTCATGCAAGTTTATTTGGAAAATTAAAAAAGCTGTGCTCACAGCTGGCTGCACCGTGAGGCTAGCACGGTGCTTTTCTGTTTCATCTGCCATTTAATGTCTTCCTCACCACGTAGCTCGTAGCCTTGAAGCCTTGCCACATATCCATGTTGTTTAAATTGTACTGTTACTATTAACTGTACAGATATCAGGGTGGTATGAATCTTCCTAAAATGTTGAACTATTCCTTAAACAATCAAAAATAAATTGTGCAGAGGTTTACATGTTATCACTGGCTTCTTTTAAGTCTACTAAAGGGGAACTTCATCCCTTTTATACGTCTATGTCTGTTTCCAGGTGTTGGGGAGTAAGTAAGTTGGAGAGAAATAGCATGAAGTGTCTCCAGAGGGATCTGTGTGAAGGCTCATAAATGTCCTCAAGTGGTGTCACTTGAGTCAGTGTCGAGTTTGAAAAGTAAAAAAGTCTGGAGGCGTGGACCTTTGTGTGTGACCTTTAGATAACTGGTATAATGATTATATGCTGCATTATTTTTTACAGAATTATAATTCCCAACTTTTATTCTGAATGCCAGGTGCATATTTAGAGGCCCTATTCCAAAATGTCCCTTAAACCATGCATTCAGTTTATCAATCCATTCACACAGTTAATGAATCTGTTGCCTCGGCTGAGCTGATCTCAATGCCAATAATCTTTCAACCAAGTGACACCAGGTGGGCTCCATGAGTGCTTTGAATAATCATTGGACTGTTTTTGTGAAATCACCACATGTTGCTGTTTGTCAAAAATTCTGATGCATTGTTTTATTTTTGAACTGACATCGTACTACCGGAATGACTGCTGCTTTGAGCCCGGCTCATCCATAACTGAGGCTCAAACATAGTCTCTCTGCACTTTTGTGTGTGTAATACTGGCAGACATTATGTGTGTGACCTGAGCTGGTCATGACCCCATAGGAAGATTGGGTTTAAAGGGAAACATGCAGCAGAGATGAAAAGGTTTGTAAAAGTTTGATGATGTGACACTGACATGAAACAGGACAGCCTCTGGTCAGAGAGCGCTGAGTCTGATGTGTGGACAAAGTGAGTTGTGTTGGGCTGCGACGCTCCACAAAGGCTGTTTGTTCAACCAACAATGTTTTATGTATGTGGTTAGTCTTTCATCAGCACACTCAGTATTCAATTTACATACTGTCTACTGATCCGGCACTGAATGTTAAGCTGTTTATGCTTTCTCAGCCACTTTATTCTGACACCGAGATGTGTGTGGGGAAGTCTGTGCGAGTATATATGTGTGTGTCTTCGACAGATTGCTTTGCCCCCTCCGCCCCCTCCCCCCCCTCCCCTGTGGTTGTGCAGTATTGTGTTCTGGTAGTAATGATGGGTTCTGTGCCTCCCAGTCTCCCTCCCAGCAGGACACACACATAAAAGGGTCCTTCTCAGTGCAGCCATGCGCGCGTGTGTATGTGTTGTTTTTTGCAATTGCGCGCGTGTGTGTGCCCATCTTTGTGTGATTCTAAGAACATCATTTTTGGCGGTGCATGCTGATTGTGCCTCATACTGTGCGCGTGTCCAACCCATCAAGGTTCACATTGGTAGGCTTGCTCTCTGTCTCTGCCTCTATCTCTTTCACATCTCCTTTGCTCCCACCTCTCCCTTTTTTCATCCTTCTTTCCGACCCCCTATTTCTCTTCCCCGTAAGACATTTCTGCTGTCCTCATACAACTTCTCTGCAATTTCCCTATGTGTATCAGCTATTGGATTTTTACCAGGGGAACCTATTCTTTTTGCTATTGCAAATCGAAGCAGCCACACTTCAGAAAACAACAGTACCTCCTGGAGAAACTTTGGGTTCCACACAATCCAGACACTGTGTGTAATAAATGAAAACTAGCTAAGAACATCATCCACACCCGAATGTCTGGGCTGCTGAGTGTTTACTGTAGTTCTCTACGAAAGAAAAAGAAACAGAAACTACAGCGGCTAACTACCTGCCGTATATCTTAAACCTACACTAGTGCTTCTTTAGCACGTACAACTCTCTCCTTCACTTTCTTTTCTTAGCGACTCTTTCGCTAAATCCACAGTTGTTTACACTACCTCCGGCTCTGCTAGCGTTAGCTTGGCAGCTAGCGATGCCGTCTCACTCTTCCTTCTCACGTCTTTCCTGCTCGGTGTGTTTCATGTTTAGCTATTCCTCTGCCTCCTTTAGAGATAATGATACATGTATTAAATGTAGTTTATATTCAGGGTTGGAGGCGAGTTTTAGAGGGTTAGAAGCGCGGCTCCGCACCATGGAAGGTAAACTAGCTACTGTAGCTGTAAGCAAGCCCGCTGTAGCCGGTGCGGACCGACCAGAGCTAGCTCCTGTTAGCTGTCCCCCGGCGGGGCCCGAGCAGCCGGGAGACTGGGTGACTGTCCGTGGGAAGTGTAAGCAGAAGCCCACGGTTCACCACCAACCGCTTACTGTTTCTAACAGGTTCTCCCCACTCAGTGACACACCCGCTGAGAAGCCAACTCTGGTCATTGGTAGCTCAATTATGAGGTACGTGAGGTTTTCGACACCAGCAACAATAGTCACGTGCATCCCGGGGGCCAGAGTGGGCGACATAGAAGTACATTTAAAACTGCTGGCTAAGGCTAAATGTAAATACAGTAAGATTGTTATCCACGTCAGCGGTAATGACACCCGATTGCGTCAATCGGAGTGCACTAAAATTAACGTCGAGTCGGCGTGTCGTTTTGCGAAGACAATGTCGGACTCCGTAGTTCTCTCTGGTCCTCTGCCAAATCTAATGAGTGACGACATGTTTAGCCACATGTCATCATTCCGTCGCTGGCTGTCACGGTGGTGTCCAGATAATGACGTGGGCTTCGTAGACAATTGGCTGACTTTCTGGGGAACTCCTGGTCTGATTAGGAGTGATGGCATTCATCCTACTTTGGAAGGAGCGGATCTCATATCTAGTAATCTTAGTGCATTTATTAGTGGACCTAATCCATGACAATCCATGCCTCCTGCTTGAGGCCAGGAGTCAGAGTTGCAGTCTTACACACTTCTCTGTGCTTCCATCCGGGCAGTCACCCACTCAAATCCCCATAGTGACTGTGTCTGCCCCACGACCACTGAAATCAATAAAATCAATAGCAAACAGAAGAGGAGTTGTACATAAAATCTTATTTGTTATAGTGTACCGCCCTCCTGGTCCATATTCTGATTTTCTATCCGAATTCTCAGAATTTTTATCAAGTTTAGTCCTTAAAACAGATAAAGTAATTATTGTAGGTGACTTTAATATTCATGTGGATGTTGATAATAACAGCCTTAATATTGCGTTTATCTCATTATTAGATTCAATCGGATTCAGTCGAGTGTACATGAACCAACTCATTGTTTAAACCACACTCTGGACCTTGTTCTGGCATATGGTGTTGAAATTGAACATTTATTAATTTGTCAACAAAATCCTCTCTTATCAGACCATTTTTTAATAACTTTGGAAGTCCAGCTACTGGACTGCAAGCCACTAAGCAAAATATCGTACGCTCGATGTTTATCTGATAGTGCTGTAGCTAAATTTAAGGCAGTGATTCCAGCAATACTTGGTTCATTACCATGTCTCACTATCAATGTAACGGAGGACTCCTGTGATAACTTTAGTCCCTCCCAAATTAATAATTTTGTTGATAGTGCTGCAGCCTCACTGCGAATGACACTCGACTATATCGCTCCTCTAAAAAAGAAGATAATTAAACAGAGAAAGCAAGCTCCGTGGCCTAACCCCCAAACCCGCAAACTAAAACTAAAGTCAAGAAAACTTGAGAGAAAATGGCGATCTACCAAATTGGAAGAATCTCATTTAGTCTGGCTAGATAATCTTAAAACATATAAGAAGGCTCTCCGCAAAGCCAGAGCAGCTTATTACTCTTCATTAATAGAAGAAAATAAGAACAACCCCAGGTTTCTTTTCAGCACTGTAGCCAGGCTGACAGAGAGCCACAGCTCTATTGAGCCTTCTATTCCTATATCGCTCAGTAGCGACGACTTCATGAGCTTCTTTAACGATAAAATTCGAAATATTAGAGACCAAATTAATCAAATAAATCTCTTCTCCTCAATTGGTAATGATTTAGCTTCTAAAACAGGAACCTTAAAAACAACTGTAACACCTGAAATATATCTAGACTGCTTTTCTCCGATCGATCTTAACCAACTAAATTCAACAATTTCGTCATCTAAAGCATCAACCTGTATCTTAGACCCGATTCCAACTAAGTTGCTTAAAGAAGTTTTACCCTTAATTAACTCCTCGTTATTAAATATGATCAACCTGTCTCTATTATCTGGCTATGTACCAGAATCACTTAAAGTAGCTGTAATAAAACCTCTTCTTAAAAAGCCCAGTCTTGATCCAGAGGTTTCAGCCAACTATAGACCGATATCTAACCTTCCTTTTCTCTCTAAAATTCTTGAGAAAGCAGTCGCAAAACAGTTGTGTGATTTTCTACAGAACAATACTTTATTTGAGGTTTTTCAATCTGGATTTAGAGTTCATCATAGCACAGAGACGGCACTGGTGAAAGTTACCAATGACCTTCTACTGGCATCAGACAAAGGACTTGTCTCTGTTCTTGTCTTGTTAGACCTCAGTGCTGCTTTTGACACTGTTGACCATGATATTCTGCTGCAGAGACTGGAACGTTCCATTGCCATAGCAGGAACTGCACTGAGCTGGTTTAAATCCTATTTATCTGAGCGATCTCAATTTGTACGTGTTAACGATGAATCCTCGATGCAAACCAAAGTCAGTCATGGTGTCTCGCAAGGTTCTGTACTTGGACCTATTCTATTCACCTTATATGTGCTTCCGTTAGGCAATATTATAAGGAACCACTCCATAAACTTTCATTGTTATGCGGATGATACCCAATTATATCTATCAATCAAGCCAGATGAAACCAATCAATTATCTAAAATTCAAGCATGTCTTAAAGACATAAAAAATTGGAAGTCCTGCAACTTTTTGAACACCGACAAAACAGAAGTTATTGTACTTGGCCCCAAATGCCTCCGAAACGTATTGTCTAATGACATAGTAACTCTGGATGGCATTAACTTGGCCTCCAGCACCACTGTAAGGAATCTCGGCGCTATCTTTGATCAGGATATGTCTTTTAACTCCCACATAAAACAAATTTCAAGATCTGCCTTTTTTCATCTGCGTAACATTGCAAAAATAAGGCACATCCTCTTTCAAAAAGATGCAGAAAAACTAGTCCATGCATTTGTTACTTCAAGGCTGGATTACTGCAACTCCTTATTATCTGGTTGTCCCAAAAAATCCCTTAAAACTCTTCAGTTGATTCAAAATGCTGCGGCACGAGTATTGACAAGAACTCGGAAACATGATCATATTACTCCTGTATTAGCTGCTTTGCACTGGCTCCTGGTAAAATACAGAATAGAATTCAAAATCCTTCTCCTGACCTACAAAGTGATTAATGGTCATCTTAAAGATCTCGTAGTACTTTATAAACCAACTAGGGCATTGCGCTCCCAGAGTGCAGGGTTACTTGTGGTTCATAGGGTTTCTAAAAGTACAATGGGAGCCAGAGCCTTCAGCTATAAAGCTCCTCTACTGTGGAACCAGCTCCCAGTGTGTGTTCGGGAGGCAGACACCTTCTCCACATTTAAGAGCAGGTTAAAGACTTTCCTCTTTGATAAAGCTTATAGTTAGGGCTGGCTCAGGTTTGCCCTGGACTAGCCCCTAGTTACGCTGCTATAGGCTTAGACTGTCGGGGGACTCACTCCTCTCCTCTTCCCTGTCTTTCTCGTTCTCCTCCTCTCCCTCTCTATTGATATGCATTCATGTCCCTTAAATGCATGTTACTAACTCACCATCATCCCCGGAGTTTCTGTGTCCCTTATCTGGCAGGTTGCCACTATTAAAGATTTCTTCTGGACCGCGAATCGTGGCTGCACCTGTTGCCCTGGTCCTGCCTGACACCAGGAAGCCTTGACATCCCCCTGGATCCATCTTTTTTATATACCATCGTATCATGTTTTCTGTCGCATAGATTGTCCATGTTGTATTTTTAACTATGCTGTTTGTTCTGTACACACGTCACCTATTGCACGTCTGTCCGTCCTGGGAGAGGGATCCCTCCTCAGTTGCTCTCCCTGAGGTTTCTTCCATATTTCCCCCACTAATTGTGGGGTTTCTTTTAGGGAGTTTTTCCTTGTGAGATGTGAGGGTCTAAGGACAGAGGGTGTCGTACCTTGTACAGGCTGTAAAGCCCACTGAGACAAATGTATAATTTGTGATATTGGGCTATATAAATAAACTTGATTTGATTTGGTTTGAGAAACAGAAAGATGAAATGTTGAAAAAAGTATGAAAATGGGACGTTCCTCATTGAAAGTTGAAAAGTGGAATCAACCTGCAGGCTTTGTGCGTGACTATTGGCATGACGTGTTGCCCACAGTGTTCTCTGACCCTTTTAGGGTGCTTTCACACCCTGGAGTGAATCAAACACACTCGGGTGCTCTGATTTGGACGAACAACTACAGCAAGAATGCTTGAAAAGGAGGTTCTTGGAATGCTTACAATCAAACTCTGGTGTGGGTTGTTTGTGATTTGAAAGCAAAATCGACTTAATACATAAATTATAGAAAAATCATAGAAAATAGACAAATAGGGTGCTGTAAAGCACAGAAAGTACCCCTAACCTGACGTAAATCCTCACAATTTGACTTCCACCCGTGGGTCCATGTAGCGCTGATGATGAAAGATGACATCACCACAACTGTCCAATGAATGATCTGCCTGTCAGTCCATGTGACACTTGTTTACTCTTAATAAGTTGGTACAAACATGAAGGCTTTTGTTGACTGTAAGATCTTTTGATTGATGTTCAAAGGACCAACCACAGATCACTGCCTTGACATGACAATATGGAACAATAAAACATGCTGATCCCACAAAACCCGTCAGAATACAACAAACAACAGTCATTGAGGGACTTAGAAGAAATGACTGCACAAAAAAATGCCACAGAACAGAGCTGCTATATTACTATAACTAGTTCCAACACTACAGTCAACACATGTTTCTTCTTTGGAAAGTCTTTTAAAAACATACATATGGTTTCTAATCCAATCAAATCAACAAATTGCTCTCTGCCACAATTTGTCACTTGAACCATGAACACCATGAACCCCATTTGCTGTGTAGTCACAATGTCCTAACACAAATAAAATAATAAACATAGGTTATCAAAAAATCAGGAGTGTTTCGATATATTCTTTACTCAACCAAAAAGTAAATCTTCCCGTAAAACTAAAGTAAGACAGCATTTGCAGTCTGAGTTTATTGTTTATTTGCTCCAAACAGCCAGTGTACAGACTGTACACAGATTAGCTGTAGCTAGCTAACACAACATACATACTGACTGTGTGTGTTTGTGTGACTGTTTCGGCTTTGACTGGTCTCAGAACTCTCCAGAAACTTATTTTCCCCCAGTCTCTCTAATTTACTCTCATCTATGTTTGTGGACTAGATTCATAATGTGCATCTTACCATTTGTTGTATGTATGTATTGACTTTGTATGGAATTGTGCCACTTCTAAAACTTGTATAAAGTTCTGTCTGAACACATTTTTGAATGTTCTAGCATTTACCCCGATCCTGTCATTGTCATGGGGCCATATCAGCCACACAGAGTCACAAAGGCTGTACTGTAATGATAGGAAAAGTTACAGGAAAATATTATGGACATGCACATCCGAAACATGAAGCATTACCAAGATTTTCCTCACAATAACATATTATGATAGTAGGATTTGATGTTGACTAAAGGCCTGGTCACATCAGCACTTAAACTGGCAGCAGTTCACCAGAAATGTAATTTCAATAGAATCGATTAATGTCCCGTTAGTAACCAAGCTAAACTAACATGTAAATGAGTTTGTTTACTGACCGTTAGCAAGATTTTTAGCTCTGAGAGTTTTATCTTCCCTCTTTAATAACTTTTTATTCAACAAAATGATGTACAAAGGTGAACAAAATGCCAGGCTGGAGTAAACAATGGAGAGTCTCCTGGAGATAATATGACTGACTAGTCCTAGCTTAGCTGACTTAGCTAGTTAGAACCTAGATACAGCAGTTCATCCAATAGCCCTGTGAATATAGTCACTACGTCACCAAGCTTCTATAACTACGTATTTCACAAAGACACATAGATTATTCTCTCAATACTGTCATGTCGAAAAGTTGGTAAATGATTACAACATTGCATGTTGCCTTACCTCTTAATCTTAAAAAAACACGTTTCTCTTTATCTCTTTTGTCCTCTAATAGGTGTGTTGCCATCCTCAGCATCCATCTTCCCCTTCCCTACCACCCCAACTGACTGTGTTGAAGCTCATCGAGTGTGCTCCGCCGACCCCCGGTGCGAGGCGTTGTACCGGGGCTTGGAGCTGTGTGCGGCCGACGCAGCGGTGTCCCTGCTCGGGGAACAGGTGGCTGCTGAGTGCCTGGAGAGACAGGACGCTCTGCTGGCTAAACACCCCGCCCTCTTGGCCTGCAAGTGCCAGCGCGGCTACCGCAAGGAGGAACAGTGTCTCCGCATATACTGGAGGGTTCGCCTACTGCCAGGTCAGTTAGGCCTTTCCTCTGGAGGGGTGTAAGGGGCATACATGCAGGTCTTTATGTGGGGGCATATCTAAAGCTCGGTCTATCTAATATCTAAAGCACCAGGAAAATCCGAACATATTATACACATAGAAAAGTATGCCCTGTAAAACTGCATACGCTTTATCATAGCACGTTTCTGTAGTAGTGTATGATTTATGTGAGTATATCAATTGAGATTTATACATACACAACAATAACAAAAAAATGTTTTCTTCAAATATGTATTTTACAATTGAAATTGCAGGAGAGGTAATGGACCACACGCCACAGATTCAAGCTTTGTCCTTGAAATCTCTTAAGAATATTTAAAGTTTGTCTCCAATCATTTTAAACGAGTCACACGCCTCTACTACATAATAGAAAATAATAGCCACACGTGTACTGGGGAGCATCAGACCGCACTGCAATTTACACATACAGACAGACAGACAGAAACATCCTGGAGTAGACCAGAAAACCAATCTCTTATCATGGCTATAGCAGCACAGAATTGGCAGTTTAGTATGATACCTCGCTCCAAAACACATTTACATTTATGTGAGACTTTTTAGACTTTAGTTTTATACACAACCATCATCCTAACACTTTTAGACAGACCTGGTTAATTTCTACTGTAACCATAGAACGTGTCATAATACCAAACCAGCCTCCTGTAGAAGTGAGGTCCAGTCAAAAAGACCTCACTCTGAAGATTTCTACACACACACACACACACACAGTAAGAGAAGCATATCTGGAGTGCTGGTGTGATGTGTGCATCAGTAAGTGAGCTAACACTAGCGGACTCCTCCCCTGTGGCCTATTAGTCAGCGGAGCATTAGTGTAATTACACACTCTTCAGTTCCTAACGCTGCTAGGCTGCTCTAGCGTGTCATTACCATAAATATATTGCCTAGAATAGGATTTACATACATAAACACTTTACATGCTATTACATTGTTGATTGAGTTTGAACTTTTGAGTGTGTTTGAATAATTTGCAGCAACAAACCGCTCGTCCACTCGTCAATCAAGGCTCTGCTAATGGGTTTCACAATTGTACAAAAGCTGTCTTCAGAAACATGAGCTCATGGTGACTCTGTGTTTGCCCAGCTATCTACCTTACCTTATCCTTATGTTGGCCATGTTCGTGGGGTTAAAGGTAATGCTAAACGGTAGACCTTCAGTTAGTAGTAAGCTCGAATTCAGCCGTCACAAACTCCAGCCCCTGTGGACAGCCACTACTTCCTGCCGGATCAGCAAATGTTGTATTGTTGCCGATACACCCAGCAGCATCCAGTCTGATGTGAATTCTGGGGCTGGGGTTTGTGCCAGCTGAATTGGAGTTGCTGAAGTCAGGGAGGTCGAGGACGAGTCAAAGGTGTGGTCGTTTTCTCGTTTCTGCCGTTTTAGACTTTAGACTTAGACTTTAGACTTAGTCCAATAAACAAACTAACAAAGTGTACACGGAGCGCTTGTCCCCTGGTTAGTGGCACAGTAAACACACATGTGGCTGATGTAAACTATAGGCCGACCCCACAAGTTCTTATCTACTGTATATAACCCAGAGATCAGAGTGCAGTCGAAAAAAATTAAATAATAATAGGCATTTTTTTCTTTTATAACTGATGGCTGTAAATTGAGATTGTATGAACCAGTAATGGAAGTGAAATTCTGCTCCCTATTTATTTACACATTACTCCTTTAAATGGCAGAGGGACTGTAGTATTGAGTGACACAGGTTATTTTTATGATGTTGTGTTGCTTGGATATAAAGCCCTCTTTAATAAAAAAGAGAGATGATAGTGAGATGAGAGTAAGATGAAAATATTGATATCACTCTTATTGATATTTATCTTGTCATCTCATTCTCAGAAAGAGAGGGAGTAAGTGTATTTCTCCAAATGTTAAACTACTTCTTTAAATGAGAAATGAAACAAACTGAAGGCCTTTGTAACTTGTGCAGTGCCTCCTTCTAACCCTGTAATGCAGTCATAGACCTTTATGTTAGCACTGGCCAATGTTTAAATAATTACCATCCTCACACAAACCAAACAGACTTAACAGCAAACAAACTTACCTAGCTCGGTCTTTGAAATTAATGAATCAATGTCAGCAGTCAGTCTGAGCCATTTGGGTTTTCAGCTACATTTTTTTCCAGACATTCTTGGACCCCAGAGGATAAATCCTAATGTTTTTGGTGATCCCTTCACTCTTCATCTCAACACATATTGGATGGATTGCCATGACATACGGTGCCACAGGAGGAATCCTAATTACTAGAGACTCAAAGAGGCGAGTAAGGAAGCTAACACTTTAGAATGTGCAGAGTGGGGGGGGGGAGTTACCTCAGGGACTCCTCTGCACTGCAGGGGAGGCATTTGTTCTTCTAATTAGCTTTTGTAAAGTAAATGTCAATGCAATGCAGTGAACTATCAGAAAATACACTGACAACTTAATTTAGACATCACAGAGACATCTACACAGAGCAGCATGACGCTCAGGACAGTTTTACTGGGTTTCATGTTATCAATCATTTATAATGTTGGCTGATTTGAACATTCTGTACATGTTGATGTTGCAGATGACTCATGTTTACACCCATGATATTCTTATTATGGAGGATTTTACACCACTGTCATAACATTTCCTGTATCACCATCTGCGGCTATTTTATTTTCTCTCCTGTGTGTCATTGCTTACTCATACCTCCATAAAGTGTTATCAGAACTCTTTGTGCGATGACATAATCAACCATAATCACCTTGATATCTTAAAGGAACATGTTGCAATCTAAACCTGGGATCAAACTTCCCAGTATCAAACAGTAATTATCAAACTTTTATTTTCAGCAGTTGCTGAAATATTTATAGATCCTGAAAATTGTATTTCAGAGACAAGATAACTCATACAGGTCAGATACATTGCCTCAACAACCAGTGGCCTTTGTAATTTGCCTGATGCTGATTCATGAAACATTTATTTTCTGTTTTCTTTAGCCTACCTTAGTGTAGATTGTTCATGTTTTTTTGAACAAAATACTTGAGGACCTGGTTTATCTATGCTTCAAATGGAGATGCACCGATTGCAATTTTCCTGGCCAATTCGGATTTCAAATTTTTTGAAATCTGACCCTGACCATTTTGATTTCCTTTCTGTCTAAGAACTATAATTGACAGCGTTCACAAACATTTTAGTAACTTTTCTTTAATGGAAATTACTACTGTTTGTCATACATATCAGAGAAGAATCAGAAAAAACAATATTCTATACTGTGTATGTAGGCCTATTATAGAATCAACTATGTCTTTATTTATACAAAACTATGAATCAGTATCTATTTCCACAAATGTAAATGTATGGGTGTTATATTATATTAACTTTGATTTAATTAATGTGCACACTACATTATATTGATGACCTCCTTCCAGTGCATTTGAGGGAGGTTCTATTGAGTTTCATTGGTGTTTTTCATTGACCGTGTGCTGTGATCACTCACCTGTTTGCCAATGTTCATGTGATCCATTTCTCCAGGAGAGGATGAGTTGGAAATATCTCCCTATGACGACACACTGATGGATACTCGCATGGCCTCCTTAGTGTCAGGTAAAACACACTCTGACATACTCACACAGAGACACTCGTGCAGTCTTTTGACTATGTGAAGAGCTAGTTTTGATTGGCATCCATCACTGTCTCACATGGAGTCATGCCAGTTAAGCAGCTCAATGATTCAGTAAGCCTCAGACATATTAATCAATAACGACATAGTAACCAGTGACCAGCTGGGGACACTCTGCCCTTTTCATTTGCCACATTTGTTCTGTCTCAGCACCGATTTACACCTTTACAATTTGACCTTGTACATTCATATCCAGAGGATGATTCCTATTGATTTTTGCGAACACCTGATCTTTCCTCAACCATCACTCAAGTACCAGTGCTTCTTACCATGACAGCTATCTTGACAAGTTTTTCTTTTCATTTTCTTTTTTCTTAAATTTTGCTGTAGATATTAATAGTCTCCAGAGGATGAATCATCATGTTTGTGATAATCTCCTCTGTCTTTGACCACGTGGTGATCCTTTAGTTAAAATTTGACCATTTGGTTCTTTCTTTGCCTTTTCTTTTTAAGGTGGCCATAAAGCTTACTTAGCATATGCATATGTACGTACCCCAGAGGATAAACCTATTCTCCTTTACCACTACTCTCAGGACAAAGTAATCTCTACATTTTTGTCCCAGTCCATTTAAGGTTACCCAAAATAGCAGGCATCTGAGGCCAGAACCAGGACTTATTTAAATTGGTCACCTCAATTACGACCTCATTTTCCTTCAGAGGCTCTTCTTCTGGGATTCCTACTGTTACCCACTCTGCAAATGGTAAATTCAAGCCTACTCTAAAATACTAAATGATGTAGTTTTAACACCATTCTGTGGTTAATTCATCTTTATTTTAGTTTCCAACTCCAAGTCCAAGTTTGTGAGTTAATTGCCTCTAATCTTGTTTGGGTCCAGTGGAATGTATGGGGAGGCTATGGAGGAAGGATGACAATCATCAATAAAGTCAGAGACTAAAGTTTTTAATAAAATCAAAATTGAAACAGTTCTCAGTCACATCATTTTCACTCCTAGCACACAAACACGTTCATTTCAGTTGTCATTTTTAAGTTGAACAACTTCCCAAAATGAAGTACATAAAACAAAATGTAAAGAAAACATCACTTACTAATAGTTATATTTTCTTAGTTATAGTTATATTTTCCATATTCATTTTCTTGTATTTATTCTTTGTACCTTCTGTTTCCTTGCATACGTCATTCAGACTTGTTTTACTTGTTTTTAACTGCACATATGACACTAAACGCTTTGACTTGATATGAATGTTGACGACATGGTAAAAAAAAGTAACTTCCATAAAGCATTGGTAAACGAGACGGGCTCCGTGTTTTTATGATGGGTCGGGTGGTTTGCCGATATCATCACAGACAATTTGAACAACTATGCTATCCATTTCCCTCCTCACAACTTTTCTGCATGTACAGGTATTTTGTGTTTGGCTCATTTTGACTTTTCTTCACCCCCTCAGCCTCATCTTTCATGCAACTGGATGGTGAGAACCAGTGCCTGAAGGCAGCACAGGACTGCGGCCTGTACGAGAAGTGTGGTGCTCTGAGATCAGAGTATGTCCTGGCCTGCACCAAACGGGTGCCCGGGACCAACCGATGCAACCAGCACAAGTGCCACCGGGCCCTGCGGCGCTTCCTGGAGCGGGTGCCTGAGGAGTACAGCCTGGGTGTCCTGTTCTGCCCCTGCACCAACACCCTGTGTGGTGAGAGGAGGAGGAAAACCATCGTACCCTCCTGCTCCTACCAGGAGATGGACAGTCTGCAACCTAACTGCCTCCACCAGCAGAGCTCCTGCCGCCGAGATGACCTCTGCAGGTTAGACATGAAGTTCAGACAATAGTATGGGCTTGATGCTGTAATTGTAGAGTTGATAGCAAGGGTATGCAACATAGCTTGCTTGCATACAGTACAGTATAATGTATATCTGTGTTTATGTGTGTGAATATATACTCAAATCCATGAGTTTCCTTGCACCTCACTGTTGACAAACTGCAACATTGTTCTGACGGACAATGGGGCTGCTATAAAAGAATCAGGGAATGTTCGATTGTCTGTAAACCGTGGTGCCGACTCAATGTTAGATTGTCAATGGCTTATCGATCAGCCACAGTGCTGCTTACTAGTTATAATAGTTAACACCTTGCAGCAAACTAAAATCACATTGTTGATATCCTGTTATTGGGTCAGACATATTAAGATATTTGATTTTGATAACATCATCTAGACACTGAAAGTCTTTAACTAGAATTGCATATAAATAGAGTTTTGGATCGGATTCGTTAATCCCTAGCCAGAAAAATCATCCACATGTCTACAAAATAGGCAGTGCTGGAAACTTGATGACAGAGTGGCTGGGCTAGTCGCAGGATACCTCAAGTGGCAAGCTAATGTGTCAGAATAAATGCACAAGAGAGGTTAGTTTAGAAAATCAGCGAATAATAGTCCAAGCTAACTATCAGCTAACTAGCATGTTACAGTCTAAATTGGAATATAATAAATAAATCACAATATCAATGTTCTAACCTTATTTGTAGAGCAGTTTATACTTTGACAGAGTAGGGTTATATGAAATTGGATGGCGTGACAAAATGATAACTCCCGCTGTTCCCTGAGAGCCCTGCAACCTGAAGATGGTTTTCTATTGGTCCACGGTGCCAATTTATGTCACAATGTTCATCCAAGTCTTCTGTGAATGGATTTATGGATTTATATTGCATGTGATGAATATATTTCACCTATTAAATGCTGGTGTAATCGTGTCTTTATGATGATGATGATGATGATGATGATGATGATGATAATGATGATGACCATTGCTCCTTCATTTTAGTGTACCATGGTGGTTTAATTGGCCCATACATCCTGTAATGTCTAATGTATGGGGAACACACTGATACAGTAAAAACAAATTTAAAATCAGCATGAAATAGCGAGCTGGTATTTGCCCTCAAAAATACATATAAATCCCCAAGTCCTATGTAAATGGAAAAAGCTGAAGGAACAGTGGGTACAGAAAAAAGGCTAAATGTACAAGTACTAAAATATGTACTTTTTTAAAGAACATTGGTATTGGATTGAAAACCCTCTGTTCAACCACCTAAATATACATGCGCGCCCCACCATACACATCCAAATACCCTGCCCACTTCTTGTGTTTGATGTTGAGTTGTTGTTTGTGTTGTTGCCAGGTCCAGACTTGCTGATTTCCTTAATAACTGCCAGCCATCTCCTCTGACGGCCAGCGGCTGTCTGAAAGACTCAGCAGGCCTGTGCCTCCGAGCCTACGCTGGACTCATTGGTACGGGGTGCAGGGGGGAGGAAGAGGAAAAGTAGGGAGAAGTTGGGAAAGGAGGAATGATGATAAATACATGAAATAGAAGGCTGCATTTTACCTCTACCAGGACATAACTTCCAGGAGAAGATGTTTTGTCTAGAGGACGTTTTATTTTCAATACAGAACTCCTTGAAAGGCCTTGCTCGTTTGAACTCTAGAGTATAATTCAGCAGTGATTTTGGCACTACGAGGTAACATGAAGTTTTATCTACCAAGTAGAAGTAGTACAAGTAGAACCCGGGAGCAAGCACAAAGAAAATATATTGGTAACCAATTTTAAAGTCAAGATATCAGACCATGCAAAGATGGATTTAATGGAGGACAGAAGTGTGATAACAACTGATGTTAGCGCTCCAATCCAACCACAGAGCAGTTACTATTGCATTTGACCCAGAAGAAAAGCAAGATCCTGTCTAATTTACTTTACAAAATCACAACTCATTCTGCATAAAAGAATGTGTAAACAACAATCACTCATGACTGCAGTTACATTTTTTAAGTCATATAATCATTGTAAGCCCATAGTGAAGCCTATGATTCAAAAATAGCATCACCAAAAGGCACAAGCCAGCACACTGTAGGCAAACATAATAATTTCACACATAATGCACCACATATGCTCGCTTATGCAGCAACAGCTGTTTCTAGTGCTATGATAGTGAAGTGCTCTGATTAACAAATGTATTCTTTGATTTTCAAACATCAGCTGCAATGTAGACTCGCTGGACACAACAATCTTCTATCGCTACCAGTAGCCGTAGCCTGCTTATGAGACGTTAAGGGAACATCTGTAAATTGTAGCATCTACAATGGTCATCATCAATTACTACCTTTGTGAAAAATATGATTTCTTAGTTAGTTTTGTAACATATAGGTCTCACACATACACACACGCAAAAAAAACAACCGCAGTGATAGTAAAATAACTGCATTTAGATAGAGATTTTCTAGTCTTTCTTTGCGACCACTCAAGTCCACATTCACACACTGGAGGTCCATATAAGGTGCCACATGCTCATCAGGAGCGATAAACATTCACTCACAGTTACACTCTGTTGGCTATGCCATCTGGACAATGTTGGGATTCATTATCTTGCCCCAGGACACTTACACATGTTGACCGGGAATAGAACCACCAACTTTCAATTGATGGACAACCACACTACCTCCTGAGCTACAGACACATTTGTTGGCAATAGCACCACATAAGAGTTGTGCATTTAGTATATAGTGAATTTTGACTGACAGACTGATTCAAGCTAGATTATCTTTTACTTTTTATCCAATTCTTTTTTTTGTCATTAATAATTCCATACATGGAAGCTCAGTTGATGTATAAAACGTGTTCCTGTCTGGCATGAAGAGATGGACTGAAATGAAGAGAAAAACCATGAAGTTAGGGTTGAACCTAAAATTGGCATAATGTGTGACAGCTACATACGGTAGACCCAACAGCAAAAGGAAACGTTGAATATACTGTACGAATATTCTCTAAAACAAAGCCCCAAAGAAAATTGGCTGTACAGGAAGGAGTGGAGTAGATGGCTGGAATGGGAGAGTAATGGGTGGAGAGGCAGAAAGAGTGTGAGCGAGGTGATCACACAGCAGAGGTGGAGGACAAGATAGAGGAGTGAGGACGCATGACAGCTGACAAGAGATGTGGATAGAGAGGCATTGAGCGGCTTTCTGCTTGCTCTGACAATGATGGATGACTTTCCTATAAGGCTCATAGCTTTGCTAAAGGCACAACCTGCATCATCCACATATTTATAAAAGAGTAGCTGCAGAGATAATCAAACAATGTGAATGCAGTGCATTGTTTCCTAATTTAAAAACATATTGGTTGTAGTTTGTTTTGTTTGGCACTCTACAGGCATTACGACTCTTGTTTGTGTACGGCCTAAACACACAAGAGAGACACATTGTGTTATAGAGCTTTACAGTTGTTGCAAGGTGTATTTTATGAACTTTGGACGGAGCCAAGCCAGCTGTTTCCCCCTGCTTTAAGTGTTTATGCTAAGCTAGGCTAACCGACCCATCTACAACTTTGATGCAAGTTGGAAGTTAATGCACAGACATGAGAGTGGTATGAATGTTCTCATCTCTTCCTTTGAAAGAAAGGTCAGTGTGATTCCGCAAATGTTGAACTGTTTCTTCAAGACGTAAAAGTGGGATGTTTGTGATATTGTGTGTGTTGCACTCAGCTATGGTGTTTGCTACCTCAGCTTCATCCAGGTTTCAACATATTTTCATAACTTTATGCCTCTAAAAGTTACCAAGATGACATTGAGCTTCTTTGCAACTTCAGGCTTCAAAATGCCCCTTCAGGTCCCCTAAAAGTCGTGAGTCTACATTATGTTTTACTAGAGGCTATGTTTCAGCTTTGTTTAATGTAAAAGAATAGTATTTTGGTTCTGTGTCATCCCATAAAGCAATTTAGCTAATTTCTTCCCACATTGATCACAGTAAAATGCAATGTAGAAGCCAATAGAGGCTTCCAGGCTTTTTGGCCATGGCCTAATTTGTTTCTGTCGATTGAGTTTACATCTTTTAATTATTGTGATAAAGATTTATTAACATCAAAGTAAAATATGTCGGTCCTTTGACTTGTCCAATGGTCAATTTTGACCCCTCTGACCTATAGGTACCATCATGACTCCCAACTACATCAGTAACAGCTCTGCAGACGTGTCGCTGTGGTGTAACTGTGAAGGCAGCGGCAACCAGTGGCAGGACTGTCTGAGACTGCAGCGCATGTTCACCCACAACGCCTGCCTGCGTGAGTCGACACTCTATACAGATCTTTCATATATTCTCATATATTGTGTTTGGTCTATGCTGTGAGATCTGATGACTTTGATTTATTTATTTATTGTCTATTGGCCCTTCAAACTGATTCGGTGATGACATTTTGATGAGATTACAAAGTTTGTTATTTTATTTTTTGTTTGCAATATAAGTAGTATTTGCAGTTCATGTGTTGACTGCATACTATTTTTCATACAACATTTTTCTATCAGGAAATAAAACACTTGTTGCTCAGGCTAAACAAATCCTGATTACAATCCAAACTGTTATCATCAAGGCTAGGATACCAACTGAGCAGAGTGGGCAACTGCACCACAGCACCAGACCACCAAAGCCCCAGACCACCAAAGCCCCAGACCACCAGACCACCAGAGCCCCAGAACACCATAGCCCCAGGGCAACAAGGCCCTAGACCACCAGAGCAAGTTCAAAAATGCAATACCTTTATTATGCATACCTTGTAAAACCAAAACCTGTGCTCAGCAATCATAGGTGGCAACGCACACTTTATCCTGAGACAAGTGCTGGGTGGATGATAAACCATTGTTTGTCAAGAAATAGTCAAATAGTTTTTAAAATGTATTTTTTTTCCATCTCTGTTTGTATATAGACCAAAAATGGTAAATTTGCCTTTATTTAATTATCCACTTAATTTTAGTGTTCACTTATTTTATTGCATTCTTTTTACTTTTCTGCTGTGACCATGTAAATATCCCCGCTGTGGGACTAATAAAGGATTTCTGATTCTGATTCTGATTCATATAGGGCTTATCTAGTTGTTGTTTTACAACACTAGTCAGCATTCACCCACATCCATTCATTTGTGACAGAGGCTGTATACAAGGTGCCACCTTACATCTTCAGGAGAGACTAACATTCACGCACACTCACACAACGTAGGCTATGCCTTCGGGAATTTTGGATTCAATATCTTGCCCAAGGACACGACATGTTGACTGCAGAGGCCGGGACCTTCCAATTGGTGGGCGACGGCTCTACCTCCGCCTGAAGAAAAAGATACAACATATCAATCACTGAGCTTTAGAGCTGTTTGTAAGTGTGTTTACTTTGGACAGAGCCAAGGTAGCTGTTTGCCCCTAGTTACAGTCTTTATAATAGGCTAATCTAACATCCTGACTCAAGAAGTAACAATCTCATATCTTAATCTTGGAAAGAAAGAGAATATGAATAATTTCCAAAATGTTGAACAATACTAATCTTTGCTGTTAAGGATATTTGTGAAAATTGGGTTATAACAATAGCTTAGAGCCCCACTGCATGTAAAGATCTTCTTTTTTTAAAGAAATGTGAAAACTGATTTTTCTCATCAAGAATTTCCTAAAAAGGTACCAAGATACCATGTACGCTGTTTCAGGTGTTTCCTACCCCAAAGCACTTGAGTATTTAGAATTTTGAGGATCATCTGGAACATAGTCACATTTAAAAGATCTACCAACAATACTGCTAGCTCTATTGTTTTTTTAAACCCTAGTTTAAATAATGTATTTGAGGACCAGAATTATGATAACAGAATTAATATGTCACCGTCAAAGATACTCAGAGGAAAAATTCAAAGGGAATAAATGAAAATAAGTCTTTTGTCTGCTGAATCCATCTGGCTGGCTGGCTCCTGCAGTGATGTTCACAGCATGAACTCAACTCGACCGCTTTATATGTCAGCTACATGCTACAGTGTTAGCATTCATAAGAGTCTTACAGTCTGTATCGGCAGCTTTAGGCTTCTGCAGGGCTCAAGAGGTGTGAGGAGAGGAGCCGGAGGATAAAGCCCTGCAGCTGTCCCTCAATCACAGCACCTGTCAATAAGACTGTCGATACACACTGAGCCTGTATGTCCAAACACTAAAGCCTCGATCGATGCGTCAATGCACTTCCCATAAAGCTCAGTGATTTATCAAGCTACCAACAGCGCAAACAATAAAGCTGACAAATAGATATGTCGGTTCACGCCCACTCAGATGCAGCATCGCAGGACACAGGCCAGCCCACTGTGCACACACAAACACACACACACGCACATGCACACATACACACACACAGAGGCAGTGATGGGCTGTGTTTCCGTGCAGGTAACTCTATCAGTTGGATGGGAAGCCCCAGCTCCCTGCCTGCCGACTTCACCCCCCCTCCTGCTCCCAGACCCTCCCCGCTGGTTCAGGAGGATGAGCTGCTGAGCAACAACCACCTGCCTGAACACAACAACATCGTGAGTACACTTCACATTTTAAATTACCTTTAAGACTTTTATTCCAAGGCCGTTTCTATTATCTTTGGTTTGAGCTCATCTTGTCACTGTCACACGGTATGTTGTATATTTATTGTATTCGTATTAAATCCATTGCTGGGGCTTTTTATCAGTTTTATCTTTTTACTACTGTTCATTTTTGCTTTGTGACAACACAAGAAGGAGTTTGCAGATATTCTTCAAATATTTGCAACATCTTTTAAATTTCAAAATGTGTTGATTAAATTTGTGTTGATTAAATTTGTGTGTACCACATGTCCTCCCTCTCACCATTTTACCTTACATTTGTAAAAATATAATGAAAACCATTTTTCAAATAATGGATTGAAGAAATATCAGCAGAGACACACAAAAACAATTTGTCCATGGAAGCATTCAAATACAAAACAAAATCCATGTGATTGTTTTTTGAACAGTTATTGGTCACAAATAAGAAACTAGAGACAACGTGATGGCCAAATCAGGCCAGGGGCGGAAAGTAAGGCGGCCAAATGCTCTTTCCCCACTTCCCGCCCCCCTACTTTTGCTCCCTTGCTCAGACCACACCCATATTAGAACATAACCTACACACCTGCAAAGGTTTGTGACGCCAAATTGGGCCAGGGGCGTAAAGCTTGAGCACAAAGCCAGGCCAATGGCCCCTTCGTCCCATTTTCGAACATGACCTTAACTTTGATCTCAACTACACATCTGTGTAGAGTCCTGACTGCATCCTGCTCAGTTTTGACTAAATCTGTCCACAGACAGATAGACCGACAGACATCTTGCACCTGCTACAGTAGGATTCTCCAGGATGTCGCAGCTGGCAACAAGCCTAGTAACTATAGGCTACGGTATAGCCTATGCAAATATAACAACTTGAAATGTTATAAGGGAAGTTGCCAGTTTGGAAGCACAAATGTATTTATTTTCAATGATGCAACAATTTGACGGTCGTCGAGAAGATCAAACCTGTCATCAGTGGACAATAGTAAGTCAGCATTTAATTCCATGATAAAAGGAGCAGCTCTGGGGAAGAAGTAATCAAAGCACTTTGGCAAGCCTTAAAAAGAATTATGTAGAATGTGAATGATCCAACAGGAGCACTGTTTTAGGACTACTGAAGTCCAGATGATGAGAGAGAACGCATGAACAGTTTAAGTTGTTCAGAACTAAATACAGATTTAAGATATTCCCCTGTAAACCCAGGGAATGCCTGATATAGAAATAGAAAGGTGATTTGCCATTTTAGGTTGTTGAGGTGGATCATGGGGTTGAGATGGGTTTCTGGTGAATAGAATGAGCTGGGGTTGAGTTTCATTCTCAAAATGTTGAACCAGGTTTCTTTTGTTGTGATGTATGCTTGGAGTTGTCTGGCACCAAGTGGAATTGATTTGGAGTTGCAGTAACAGAGGTCATTGGCCAATTGTGAGACATGTCCTATGGTCGGTGGTGGGAAGTAGACGTCAAAGAAGAAGAGGAGAACTGGACTGGACTGAGGACTGCACCCTGCGGGACACTGGCTTCGGGCGTGATAGGGGTGTAGAGTGTGTCTGATACTGTGGTAAGCAACACGGGGGCCCCACAGGGAACGGTTCTGTTGCCATTTCTGTTCACTCTGTACACCTCAGACTTCAAGACGGCGAGTACAGAGGCGTCGTGGACTCCTTCGTTGAGTGGTGTGAGCTAAACATCTACAGCTCAACATCTGGCAGCTGTGGCTCAGGAGATGGAGTGGTCGTCCACTAGCCAGAGGGTCGGTGGTTCAATCCTCAGCCTCTACGGTCAGCATGTCAAAGTGTCCTTGAGCAAGATACTGAACCCCAAATTGCTCCCGATGGCATGGCCAACAGTGTGTGAGTGTGTGTGAATGGTCTCTGATGAGCATGTGGCACCTTGTACAGTAGCCTCTGACTCTGTATGAATGTGTGTGAATGGGTGAATGCTGATGTGTTGTAAAGCACTTTGAGTGATCGCAAAGATTGGAAAAGTGCTATATGCAAGACCAAGGAGCTGTAGGAGCTACATCAATTTCCATCAAGGGGGTGCTGTGGACACTGTACAGGACTACACATACCTGGGAGTTCAAATGGACAATAAACGGGACTGGGCCAAGAACACCATGGCTGTGTACAAGAAGGGCCAGAGCAGACTCTACTTCCTGCAGAGGCTCCGGTCTTTCAATGTCTGCAGTATCATGCTTCGGATGTTCTGTGGTAGCCATCTTCTTTGCAGTTGTGTGCTGGGGCAGCAGGTCTAGTTCAGTCAAATCAACTAAACCACTAGAATCAACAAGATCATCAGGAAGTCAGGTTCTGTACTGGGGGTGGAGCTTGATTCGTTGGTGGTGGTGTCAGAGAGGAGGATGCTGTGCAAGCTGCAAAGCATCATGGACATTGACTCTCACCCTCTCCACCATGTGCTTTCCTCATACAGGAGCACCATCAGCAACAGACTGATACCACCAAGATGCACTACAGAGCGCCACAGGAAGTCCTTTCTCCCTGTGGCGATAAGACTTTACAACACATCCACCTCAGGTCGTGAGATGGACAGAGGAGACACAGTGACCTGAGGTCCTCTCTCTCTTCTTCTCATCTCTTCATCTTCATATTCATATTCCTCAGTCTATTCTGGTTCATATGTAGCCTACTTCCCTCTTCATACTCAGTTTCGATTTATACTCAGTTTGGTTTTGTAATTTTTGTAATTATTGTAATTTATGTACATTTTTATTCTTTATATTATCTTGCTAAATACCACACCTTACCTCACCCTGAATATTGCACCTTACCCAATCTCAACTCATCTTATGTTTACATCTTTTTTAGATATATATTTACTGTAAAAAATTCATTGCATTATTTGTAAATTTTAGAATTGTTATACTGTCTCCTACTGTGTATTGCAACTGTTGCACAACAATTTCCATCGGGATAAATAAAGTTCTATCTTATCTTATCTTATGGAAGTTAAGACCTTGCTCTCTATTTGACGGTTGTGGAGGACGATTGATGTTGTTGATGGGAAGTTGTATTTGGAGTTTTTTGTCTTGTAGTCTGTAGAGTAACCTGTTGAGCTACATTTTGTCAAAAGCTTTTTCAGTGTTGAATAATATTTCCATGGTTAATTATTTTTTTCTGAAACTGCTTCCGATAGCCTAAGGATGTTATCGGTGGTGGATCTGGTGTTGCAGAAGAGTCCCAAATTATCTGTGTGAGGCGTGCAGAGATGGTGTGTTTAAACAGTTTACCTGATGGGTCGTAGCTGGTAGGATGTTTTCAATCTTAGCCAGTCAAAATTATCCATAAACCAGGCAGTTTTCCGGGGCAAATAAGTGACCGGTGGTGAGGCCGGTGGTGATGAGGAGGGAGAGCAAGTTGAAGTAGATTTCTGGAACTTCTTTCATCAGAACAGTGTTCTCCGGGTGCTTTGTTTTTCTTAATTTGTGTCAGGTGAGCATTCATTTCTTCGTTGTGTCGTTTCATCATTTGAAAAATGAATGTTTTGATCTTGAAATTTTTTTCAGGTTGAATATTATTTTGATTCAGTTCTGTAATTCTTTGGAATAAATGATTTATTTAAATTTTCACTTTCATATATATTTTGATATTTGAGTTCTTGTTTTTTTCATATGCAGGTTTTATGTTTTGAGGTTCAGATCTTTAGTTTTTACAGTTTCACATCTTATTCTTTTGGTTCAGACCGTATTTTTTCCGTTTCAGTGTTTTGGCCCTGATCTGGCGTGGGGGCCGTGGCTCATGCAATGCTTCATTTCCAGCTTTGGCAAATTCCCCACCAATAAACGTTTTTTTCCCTGTATGTATGTATGTCCCTATGTTACAAAAACTACCATTATCATAATATTATATATATATTAGGATCATTTCCCAGAGTATCTATTAAAAATAGTCAGCAGGTTGTCCTCGTGGAGCAGACTTAAGCACCAAGCAAATTCTGACCACCAAGCTACTCTCTGTGGAAGTGGGAAACGTCAATCCCTAAAGTGTGTCTGTTGAACTGCACAAGCAGTCAGTTTATTGCTCTTATTCTGCTATTGGTACCGAGAACGTTCTAAGACAGCTTGCTTGACGGAACTCTGTGACTGGTGTCAGTTTTTTTACCCAACAATCGCGGGAATATGGTGTATAGAAAGTGTTGAATCATACTTCTCAAGGTACCTACGTTTCCTGAAGGCAACATGATTGAGGAAGATCTTCAAGCCTTCTTTGTTTTGCTGTCACTCACATGTCAACACTTTTGTCCCAGATTTAGTTCCATACTAAAGTAAGTAATGGGGAGGGATTTGTTGTGGTCATGTCTACAGTTTTCTTCTATTTGTGGTCGAAGTGTGGCTCTGAGGGACAGGAGAGAATGTTTTGGAGGTTATGTCTGAATAAGTTTGTTTTTTCAATGGTTTTGTGTTGATGTATGAGAGTTGTTATGTTGTTTTTGTTTTAAGCACTATTCGTTGTTTCTTATTAGGATCTGTAGTCACTGTCTGGTTTGGTGTAGAATGATTTATTTTGCTCACAGAGTGAGTTGCTGTCTGATTTGGTTCTGGATCCGGTTTATTTCTGCTTTTGTGTCTAGTGATCTGTATTTAAGGTAGTGTCTGAATAATTTTATTTTACTTTAATCAGGTGTAGGATGAGTGTGTGTGTCGGGGGTGTCCCTGTGGTTTGGGGGTGGTGTGTAGTGGGATGGATGTACCATGTGCCTCAGTGAGTATTGAGCCAATATGTGTGTCTAGTGAGCGGTGGTCATGTGGGATCTGCGTAATGTCTGTGGTTTGTTTGACAATGTGCGTCCGGCAGGTATCCGAGTTAGTTTTTTGTTGTTGTAAATGAGCAGTTTAAAAGATGGGAATGTTTAACTATTTAGCAAAAACCTCCTCCGAAAAGAACCACCTTTTAAACAGGAAGTGCGAGCTTTATAGTAAAGGGAACTCGGACTGTACCATGTTGAGTAGAGTACAGAGGAGGTGAATGCATTTGCAAGCACCCTTCGCACTCTGAAAACTTCTGGACGTTGTTTTTTATACATAAATGGCATTTTCAGATTGAGCCAGTTTAGGTGTGAAAATGTTTCAGTATCAAACAAGTGATCCTCGACTCATGATCTACATACTTTCCCTACCACTTTGTGCTTAGCAGGTGAGGGGATCAGAGTCAGACCTTAACTACAGGCAAACAAATGTTCTAACGGTCATGACTGTCCTCTCCCAACCAATCAGACGTCGCACAGTATGTGGCACAAATACAAGTCTTGGCCCTGAAGTGTTTTGATTTCAGTCCTGTCAGGATCATGTCTGCCAGCTCAGTATTGTGCAGACAGTAGCAGACACACAGACGTGCTGAAATGTGCTGTGAACACATATGTTCTGAGAGCTCCACAACTTCTGGCTGCCCTTGTCCAACACTGACCATTAAATGTGGTCCAATCCAATTGCGGTCCTGGCTACTGTAACCTTGGCCAGACCACAATCTGCCATGGCTGTGGCTCCCTGGCTCCCAGCATGCCTCACTGCCAGAGATAATCTGGGCCGTCAGACAAGAGGGGATTCCAACTCTCCCTCTTCCGCTCCCTCTCTCGCTCCCTCTCTGCATCTCTCTCCCAGTGAGCGGATTAGATGAGGTGTTGGTTGGAGGCAGTGCATCAGTCAGGCTTCATTAGTATGAATTTATTCAAGCCCATATGTCTCCCCCACTTTCTCTTCCTTCCACAAATCCCCCACTTACCTTATTCTGTCCTTTCCTCAGTTCCTCCATCGTACCTTTACTTCTTTTACTCATTCATTCTTTTCTTTCTGTTCACCCCCCCCTATATATATATATATATGTGTGTGTGTTTATATAATTATTATTATTATATGAGATCTGATCACAGTTCAAGTCAATTTTCTGGCTGATCCAATCATTAACATTCAGGTTTCCTTATACAGTGAAGATATCCAGATACAAATCACATATTGATACCAGGTGGCAATGGATTCTACAACAAACTACAATACTAACAACTATATTTATTCTCATTACAGACAGTGTATAAGTATACGTATAAGTTCCCTGGACAAGAGCTGGTCCTAAGAAGAATCCAAGTCTGTCTTCTTCACTCTAATTAACTTCAAAGACATATTAACAATGTTCTTCAGGCTTCTTTTTCTGTCCCCAGCAGATGAAAGGAAAGGTCACGAGACTCTCAGTACAAGAGAGTGACTAAGAATAACTGTGCAGGCTGGGGAAAAGTTGAAGCATAGAAAGAAGGTGCTCTTCCTGCTGGTCTGCTATTTGTAACATCCCATTGTAAATACATATTAGAATCTATTTCACTACGTAGCGATACATACTATTTTCCTAGCACTCTACAAAAGTGAGAAGAACTAAACCATAATCTGTGTCTGTACCCTGAAGGAGACCAAGACAACTGGCTTGTTTATGGCTTCTGCAACTGTCAGACGAGATGATGGAAAGTTTAAAATGTGTCAAAAAATGTCAGTCAATAAATCGGAACACCATGAAACGAGCAGGTATCAGAGGCAGTATTTCACTGAAATGATACAATGCCATATTATTATCAGTAGAAGAACAATCTGCACACAATAAGCTAGCACGGGCCTTGGGCTCCTCCAGATGTTGGTGCATATCATTGAGGCTGAACAGCTGGGCATCCTCAACACTCAGCACCCATAACACTGCAGCGAATCATATTCGTCAACAGCTTCAAAGTTTTAAATAAAGACTTATATTGATGAAAGTGCTCACACATGGACACACATGATACATTCGACAAACATTGCTCGATAAACGGCCGAATGGCCATTAAGAGCACTAAAGTCAGGCTTGCGTTTGCTGATTGCCATCAGCTGCTTCATTCATGCTTCAAAAAAAGTTAATTTATGTGTTTGTTGAGGGGGACTTAGTTCTCTCAGCAGAAATCTCGCCAAATCTGCTATGAATTGTCTATTCTGAACTATGACTGCACTGACACTGACTGTTGGCATGTAAACCATGTGGAATAGTCCAATGTTGGCATGTAAACCATGTGGAATCGTCCAATATTAACATAATTTCTAATATGAATATAATGCCAAGGTACTAGGCAGTAGGACAATATCAGACCTGGCTTTAAGGACGAGCTAACTAAATGTCTGCCCCCAAACAAACACATTCAAACACAAAGTCCTAAGCTGACTTTCATAATGCACTTCCCATGCAAATTGCAAATGACATGCAAAAAAGTGTACTTGTTCCTTGTTATATCATGATAATTGATTCTCTTCCTTTCAGTCATTTTAATGTTGCTATTTTGGAGGGGGGGTTGTGCTCTTCTACTTAGGGCACAAATAAATACTTTGACTGGCCCTAAACACCATGCTACACACATCACTTTCATAGTATTACGTATTAATTATTAGTATTAATAATTTAGGATGAATTGGTTGAATATGTGCTTACAAAGCATATGTGCTTCGTTCTTTCTAAGTGCTTCAATGCAGTGTCTCAGTAAAATGTAGGTGGCGTAAGGCTGGTTCATCTTTCTGAGTTTTTTTCCTTCCTTTCTATCTGATAAAAGTCCCTTTCAGTTTCAGATTATTCAATAAATATTCTTTGATCAAATTCACTCTCAAAACCCAATTCCCAATTCAAATTATAAAATACAAAATACTAATTTCTAATTTAACTTTCTTTTTTACTGTCACAAAAAAGTGCCTGTCTTTCGCAACATTCTTTTTTTTTTGTCTTTCTCAAGCAGTTTTATTAATTTTTTCCCAGTTTTGTGAACAATAACAGTGGCATATCTAAGATGTCCGGATGAAGCGGTCTCTGAATTGACAGACGAGGCTCATAAACAAGAAGAACACAAACCAACCCTCACTACTTCAACCACCAACCTTATGAACTACCACATTTGACTTGAGTGTCTGATACAAATATCTGCCCAAAGAATTCAGAGAAATCAAACTTGATCTTCATTATTTACCATCTGAGAGTTCAGGTGATGCTTGTGTCTGCTGTTCTTTAGCATTGTGAAATGTTAAATGTCTAAATTAAGAAATGCCGCAAAGGTTTTCACTAACAGGTCTTCTCCCTGTCAGGTGGTGGAGAGCGAGGAAGAGGAGGAACTGACACAGACAGAGGAGGAGGGTGATGAAGGTGGCCAGTTTGACGTCATCCCACTATACTCAGAGAGGGCCACCGTCTCCAACCTGGGCTCCTCCGGGACAGGTGGGGCTGCATCCCTCACCACTGGCCCTCCTAAATCCGTACTACTGATCCTTCTGATTCTATCTTCCTCCCTCAGTTGGGGGTAGAACAGAGGATATAGAGAAGACACACACACTCACATATACGTGCACACACTCACATATGATGGACCTGCCTACAATCCTGGACTGATCACTGTAAAATGATAAGAAACACAGTGAAGAAATGGACTTCACATTTTGTCAGTAGCTTCTTCTTGATTCCGTACTTCTGTCCTTGCTTCCCTTTTTTCTTCCTTTGAAAATTGCACTTCTGTTCAACGCGGTCTGACTGCAGCTGCCGTGGTGTATTAAAGTCCTGTGAGCCCTGAAGACCTAGTTGTGGTCGGTGTTCACTTGCTGCCATCAACCAATGAGCATAATGTAGTGTCCCTGTCAGTACAAATATGTTCACTTGAGTGGCCATCTTGGTTGTTAGCACAAAAACATCAGAAGGCAAAATAAAAATGGCTGCAGTCGCTGGCAGTTCAGCACAACCAAATACAAAATATATACTTTAATATTAAGCTTGCACAGTTAATATCTGGTTTAACTTAGCAAGAGGATACAAAAGTAGCTAACTAGCTAGGCTACCTTTCCATTCATCTGGTGTGCCCACAACACGAGCAGAGGAGGCAATGTTAACCATCTGAGAAAAAGATGTGAAATCTCCCGAGTCATAGCAATGTCTTTTCCTGTTCTTCCCATTCTGCATAGCATACAATGCACGAATCACTAATATCTAACAAACACAGTGTATTAGGCTGCAAGCATGTTACATAACAAATGTTTGCATTTTTGGCTGATAGCAGCACACAAACACAGCAACTATCCTGTTGCATTCTGTTGGAACCTTTTATTGACTGAATATTGATTTGTTGATTTTATTCATCAATGGAGCTCAGTTAAAATAATGAGCGTTGATAACTTTATCAACTGTGCTCGCAACATAATTAAATTGCTGGATACAGAAACACGCTCCAAACTCTTTAATTTGGCTTACTGAAAAGTTGCAACCTAGAAAAAGAAATCTGAAAAGGTTGGTACATGTTATTATACCAAAGTACAAACAAATGTTTTAGCATGCTAATGAATTTAACTAGTTAAGTTGATAATGACACTGTAGACAAACATCACGTTTATGATATAGCCTGTTCATTATTTATAGCTTCTACAAAATCCAACAATAGCTACTTTTCAAAGGGAACACAGTCAAAAGAATAATATAATAATAACAACTTAAAGTCTGCTATCTAGCTATCATTAGCAGCTACACAAAATGTAGTGTTTCCAAATTACAAACTCCTTCATTTTGTTATTAAAAAATAAAAACTCACATGGACAGTAGGCTACATTTCCTGTTTTTGGAGTCAAAGCAGCTGATGGGCCAGAAAACCAGACAAACAAAAGGTCTGATTCTGGAGCAAACCCCACACATACCCACACATACAGGAAGGCCCGACGGCTGCAGTCGGACCTTGTTGTTTTTTATTATTGTTGTTGTTGTTTTTTTAACTCATTGATGGATGATGATTTATCTGTGGGTCATCCTACCAATGACTGAAGGGGGAAGGGCCGTTTATATATGCTGCATCAGTCTGACTTCATCACAGTGATGAATGGAGAGATCTTCTTCTCCCCGTTCTACAGCCATGGTGAATGACAAATTACACACTTGTCTCTCATTGTTTAATGAACATGTGCCAAGTGTGTGATGTGTGTGTTTGTGCGCGCCTGCAGGGATCAGGCAGAGATTGCAAAGAAAATTGGGTGAAGCCTTTTGTTATAATTTGAGTCTTGCACTTCATCATTCCCACCCACGTCAGCATAGCCACACATACTGTATAGAGTCGCACACACATATATTTGCACACATACTGCCTGCCATGTATTGAGCCGATGCAGCTCTTTCTTGCTTTATTACTCTATCCCCATCCCTATCTCCCTCCCCGGTGACTCAGGACCGGGACCCGAGCTGCCACAGGCACCGATATGAATAAAGCCGTCATAATAAAAACAACACACCAGAAACAATATCAGCTCTAAAACAGCAGAACAAATCAAATAGCTCCTAAGCAGGCGAGAAACACACGGTACTTCTGACACCGACACACAGACAATGAAGAGAGTTAGAGAAGGAGTGGGAGAGAGAGATGTGTGGAGGACAAATTAGGAAAACAAAGACAGGTCCCCGTGTGGTCTTTGTGAGTTTGATGTTCTACTTGTATTTAGTTGGGAGGCTAATAATCAGTCCCTGACAACATCTCTTTATCATCTGACAGGCTCCTGGGGGAGCAGTGTGTGTGTGTGTGTGTGTGTGTGTGTGTGTGTGTGTGTGTGTGTGCATGTTTTATTTTTTTTGGTGGGTGGGGGGTAAGGCAGTGATAGAAATAGTAAGGAAAAAAAAAGACCCTGGAGCACAAACATAGCAGAGAATATCGCCACCTCTTGATTTTCTTTGTCTTAAAAACCTTTTGCTGACACAGTTCCTTTTTAAAATCAACTTCCACCTGCAGGGGCGCCAGTGATGATGGAGGGCAAGGAGACAAGTGAGGAGAGGACAAAAGAGGGAAACAACATAAAATTAAGCAAAGAGATGATAGGAGATAAAAAGAGGAAAGAATTAGGAGGGAGAGGAAGAAAAAACAATAGAGGGAGCATGAACGTCATGAAAGAAGAAATATACAAGGCGAAGGAGGACAGCACCGAGACAGAAGAGAGGCAGAGAGGAAAAAATAAGGGGGGGGGGTTTGAGAAGGGAATAGACACTGAAGAAAAAAAGTAAGGAAAAGGGTGGAAGAAGGGAGCAGGTGATGAAAAGAGAGGAGAGATGAAAGAAGGAGAGGAGATGGGAAGAGCAGAGAAAATACAGATTAGAAGAAGAAACAAAGAGGGAGGAAACAGGAATAGAAATAAGAGAAAAAGGGAAAATGATGAGAGTATATACATATAAGAAGTGAGGGAATGAAAGGAGGAGGAGGGAGAGAATGAAAGATGCAAAAAAGAAAAAGCAGACAGAAAGAAGAGGTAATGGAGAAAGAGAATGAAGGACAAAAGAAAAAGAAGAAAGGGGGAGCAGAAAAGAGAAGGAGTGGTAAAGGAGGGAATAAGAAACAAACTGCAAAGGGAATGAAAGAATGAGGAGAGAGATAGAGAGGTGACCGGTCTGCAGCAAACTTTGACCTCTCTTTCTCTTTCCTCAGACACACACACACTAACACACACAGACGCACACACACACACTCTGAACACGGCCCTCAGACAAAGCGTCTGTCAGTCAGTGGAACAGCGATAAGAGACTTTAAACATTTATCAGGCTAAGCAGTAAATACTGATGTTCATAAACAGCAATCAGGCCCTATAATGTAACAGAAGAGACTGATTACAATGAAACATTTATTCATAGTAATGACTGCAAATGTCTCCATGAAGTGTTTTCATTACAGGGAATCATCAGAGAGCTCATGCACACATGAAACACAATGCTTTTGGTGTTGAACCTTGAAGAAATATTTAAAGGATCAAGGGACATTCTATATTTTTCTAAATCCCATGTGCAGACTCAACCAACAGTGAATGTATCTCAGGTACTGTGTGTGTATCACCGCCCCATCTATCTTCTTCCTCTGTGCCATAGAGCTCCATTAAAAACACATGACCCATCCACACTGTTGCACCGGGTGACATGTTCCTTCATTACCATGAACACATAGTTCTGTGAGATAATCAACCTTTTTCAACAGCAGATCCCCACCAGGATTGATATGATTCTGACTATTGCAGCCTAAAATACCCAAATTTGTAACAGCTTTTGTAAGAATGTATTTGCTTTACAATGAACTGCTGTAATCTTAGACATTTAAATCTGAGAGAAAATATGTAATTAAATAATGAGCTCACCAATAATCCTAAATAATTTGTTTCATAAGCATCAAGTCAGCAGTCTGTGCTGATACTTAGTTTTGTCCTGTGTAGCACTCAGGACAAATGGCTCAGGGCAGGAAACCCTTAGAAGAATTGCTGAGATTTCAACTGGTGCAGCTTGTTGGAGGTCATACACAGCCTGAGAGTAAGCTCTGTCTGAGACTTTCATTTGATGTGGGATCACAGCAGTGAGTCTAAAAATTATTATTTGAACTGGGAAAGGGCAGTGATCAGGACTCAGGACACTTTGATTCTAGTACTTGAAACAAGTTGGCTTGTATTGGCTGATTGAACCACTTTTAAGATGGATTTCAGTGCCTTGCTCAAGGGAAGTAAGAGTCTGATTACACTGGAATGTATCTACTGACTTCTCCATGTGTAACAGCAAAGCAATGCTCTTCTACATTCGACAAAAGTCAGCGCACAGTGTACTCAGTGTACAGTAAATGAGCTCAAAAGGAGATGAGCAGTTTCATCTGACCTCAGAATCACTCCTCCATCCATCCTGCTCTGCATTACATAGAATTAGATAGCCAGGTCAGAACCCCCGCCACCACACCCCCACCACCTACCAACCAATAGTGGAGGTTAATTGAGATCAGCAGGGGAGGGCGGGTGTCTGATTGGCGTGGCCAGACTGGCGGCCTTTCACCGAGACCCGTTGTTCATTTTAATTGTTGTCTGGGCTGTTTGTCGTCAGGCCGACACCCGGTGGCAGGATGAGAAGAGGGATGGACAGAGGGAGAAAGAGAGACAGTGGAGGGAGAGAGAGGAGGGAGTGGACACCGGTGATTTACATTAATATGTACTGAAATAAACAAGCAGAGAAGCCATGCGTTAAATCAACTCAGAGAGAGGGAGAGAGAGGGAGCCTCAGGGTGAGAGAGGAATAGAGAAGGAGGGTGTGTGTGTGTGTGTGTGTGTGTGTGTGTGTGCTTGGAAAGAAGCGTTCTTTTTATTGTTCTATTACCGTGCAGTATATTTAGACGCACGAAAGCGCACACACGCACACACTTACACACACCATGTCAGATTTGAGTGTCTAGTGTGTCTGCTTTCTCTCTCCAGTATTTTAGTATTCTAATCCATCATTGGCCCGACATGGGGATGCTGTCTCTCTCCTTTCTCTCTCCGTCTATGTCTCTCTCCATGCTACTGCACATACACAGCATCCAAACGGAAGATAAAGGCAGAGCAGGGAGAAAAACAAACTCCACAGCAGGGAGAGCTTTATCCAGAGAGATAAAGCAGCGGAATAAAGCGGTGACAGAGAGATATAGAAAAAGTTGAAGCGATGGAAAGAGAGGGGGAAAAGGGGGGATGGAGCAGAAGAAGAAAAAAGAAGAAGGGGATGAAAATGCGAGTGAGAAAGACAGGCAAGAAGAGGAAACTATCATACATCTTGTTTGTCTTGTGTGTGTGTGTGTGTGTGTGTGTGTGTGTGTGTGTGCGCGTGTGTGTGCGTGTGTGTGCATGTGTGTCACGGCTGAAGCCTGAACCACCCTGCTCCATTTCACACTCTGTAGGTCCTAATGCATCGACGCACGCGCACACGCAAACCGTTCCTCAGTTTGTTACCGTTTCTCAGTCATGCACGCAGATAAAACAAAGATGCACACAGTCACAGTTGCTGAGGTGATATTCCTGCAGCTTTTGCTCTTGACTCTCTGCTCCTTGGATCCCTGCTTTCAATCTATGACTCTGGGTTCAAGAAATATTCGAGCAAAGTCCCCTCTCAAACACGCACATGCTTTTTTTAAAAAGCTTTGGTGATATCACATGGAGCATTTACCTTAATGCTTCTTCCCAGAGCTATCTTGCACCAACAATGACCAACTTTGATACAGTGAGGACAGTCAAGAGAAGCTCAGAGGGGAGTCAGGTCCAGGAAGAGCTCATACAACTCCAAGTGAATGAGATCACAATACAACAGGAAGTACTGTGGGGAACTTTCCCCTTAAAGCCTTTTTCTCTCTTACTTCCAGTATCTATCCATATAGATGGTTTTGATGTTTTGAGATATATTGTCTCTGAGATTCCAGCATTCACCCCAAAACAATTGTGGTATTTAAAAAATGAGAGAATCTATTGAGAGAAAACATCATGATTATTTTGGACAAACGTCAGACCATACAACAGGAATAGTCCCGATAAAGTTGACTGGATGACAGATATGTGAAGCATGAGGAAATAAACCTAAAGCATAATATATAGATTCTAACAACATTGTTTGATCCTAATACCCCATTATGTATTTATTTTCGTGATTTGATGTTTCAGATTAGAAGTGGTTATGTATCTTAATTTTAAATGTGAAGGAGCTGATTGACTCAGTATATTAATTTCATGTTTGTGCAGCAATTTACACGTTTATTTTAGCTTAGAAAAAAGAATGGAAGCAGAGGCAACCGAGCTTAACTGAATCAAAGGTGAACAAACACAGTTCTGAATAACTACATAACTGACTAATCACGTGTGGCGTTTATGGAACATGGATGTGACAGTGAGACATTAGTTTTGGAGCTATCTCTTGAAAAACATCAGGTGAGCATGCAGGATCTGGAATGTGGATGGAACATAATGGCTGACATCTGTAATGTTTGTTGCATTTGATTGAAACCAGTTTTTTTTTTTGTTAGCTCCAATGACCTCATCAGCATGTTAACACCATCTATAGGTACGCAGAGATTCTGCTCAGTTTAAAAAGCAGTGATTGTCCAAGATTAACTTGTTTAACAGAAATGTTGTTCATATAAATAGGCAGCTTTGGATTTGTTGAAAGGTATGTTTTTATACTTTTGATTAGGGTCAGCCATTTTCTCCAGCTTCGTCTTTGTGCTAAACTCGACTAAACACTGGAGCCAAACACTGAATCTGTGCCAGATTATTAACCCCTCTGAAACAGCATTAATACCATCATGGGGCACTTAAAGACTCTTCTAAAATGCTAGTGGAATGAAGTGAGGCTGTAACTTTGGCTCAACAGTGGCCACTTTAGCCACAGGTAACTTTCTTATAGGATAACGGTACATTCTCAAACATAATGTAACAGTAGCACAAGTAGAAAAGACTGACTCATAATGTCAGTTACACAGCAAAGTCTATCTAACATTAGCTAACATTAGCTAAAATTGGCCACTATAAGCTACTGCTCATACAAGATCATGGAAGGCTGTAGCAGCAGATACCCCTGAGGCTCTACGTGGGTTATCAGCTTCATCTGGCATCAATCAATGAAAGCACATTTGGCAGTTGTGGTCAGAGAGAAACTCATTTTCTTATTTTGGAGGTGGACCACACTTCCTGGCCTATATCTACTCACTTCTTATATTATATATGCTATATTGGTCAAACACTCTTAAACCCCATCAACGAGCGCAAACCTTCTCCTTTCTGTTCATGCCTTGTGGTGTTCAGTCTGAAGCAGCAGTGTCATACTTTGTGAAATGAGGGAATTGTGTGCAATGTCTTGTCATTTGATGGTTCCCTATGAATGTGTTGTATAATTACACTGAATTCCCAGACCCATATGACAATATTTAGTATTTATTTGTATAAGTGTCTCTTCCTTGTACACTGGGATCATTTCTGTACAATGACATGCGAGTTTGGGACTTCCTGGAGGTTCCTCTCGGACCCCCAGGGATCCCCCTGTGGACTGTTTGAGAATCACGCATGAGATGATGTTTCACAAAGGTTTCTGCAAAGTGTTCTCGTCTTTAGCTGAATGTTTTCTTCCAGCCGTCACAGATGCACAAGCTTTTCACCACCAGCAAGTGTTGCCATGGTTACCTTGGTCTCACCTAGGTTGCTGCACCCTGGGTGATCCCAAAAGGTAAATGGAGCTGAATAATCTTCGGAAGTCTGATTCTTTTCAATACACCGACACCTGGCGAGGGCGCGGCAGACATTTTGATGCTTTTTTTCCCCCAGCTTGACTGATTGACTGAGCCCCCCCCCCCCTCCCTCCTCCCCCACCTCTTATCCCGGCAGGTGCCTGGCTGAATGGGACATCATCGCCATGGAGATTGAGGCGATGACATTAACACACACACACACACACACACACACACACACACACATACACACACACACACACACACACAGACTCGGAAATGAGACTGGCTTTCACGAGTGAGGGGCTGCACAGTCAGACTGGATCAAAAGTTGTCTCTCTGAAGGGAAGACAGCCGCGTGGATTGAGCTGTCACTTGAAGGAAATTCAGCTCTGCTCCTTCATCCCTCTCTTTGTCTTTCATTCTGTCAAATATAAACCTTTCTTTTGGGTAATTCCAAACTAAAGCCTGGGAGTAAAGTGGTCGCAGGTGGAGATAAACGTACTCCATTTAAAGAACACTGACCAAGGCTGAACGCCCCACACACCACACACACTTCCTGTCTAAAGCATGTCTGTGTTCAGTGCCAGAGTGAGGCTTTCCACTCTCTCTCCCATTTTAGTATGTGATCCATCCTAACGCTCCTTTGGTCCTGTGTGTTCTGCTTGTTGGACTGTTGGTGAACATTAACTTCAACCGGACTCTCTTGCACACACACGCCACATTTATGTGGCCCTGATTAATTTTTGTACTTCTGATCATTCGTTGACATTTTGCCCTGCTGAATGTGCCCCAGAGGGGATCTGAAACACTCCATGCCTCTGCTGTGTTCACATGTGAATAATAAAATAAATGTACAAGCTGACATTTCCTTACCTTGGCTTCCAGTGTGTCTGTTCTTCCCTAACGACTTCTTAAAGATTTTGCTACAGTTTTTGGCTCCATACTGCAGCACATTGGATTGGACAGTAATTGTGAGGTTAAAGTGTGACTTTGAACTTTAATTGAGGTTCGTCCCACCCATATCAAATGAACGTAGCAGCTTATCAAAAGGTGTAAAGTTGATGCTGTAAAAACTATTCACGCCTTCCAGGACTACTTTCATCAATTATTATTTATTATTTTATAATACATGATTGTGTAGACATATTTCAATGTGTAAATGAAAGAAAACTTGTAAAAATGTATCTTTAAAAAATATAAAAAACTAATATATGTTCACCCCGTTGGAGTGAGTCATTTGTAAAGGCACCTGACTTGGTCACTCCAACTCAAGGTCCACTTACTACCTTTTTTCAGACTTTTAATCTTATCACATGATGGTCATACTGCAGCTGATGAACTCCAGTTGTTGTGGAGATACATCTGCTGATGTGTTCAGTAAAGTTAGCTGTCATGATTTCATACATTGTATTTTTTCATCTGTGTTGGCTTAACGAGAAGCATCGTCTGCCCTGATACAAGGGAATATACAGGTACAAATAATGGCTTAGCATGCAGCAACAATGGTAATATGGTCAAACACAGTTTCTTGACTGCTGAGGTCTGGCAGAGGAGAGATAGAACCTGATGTCTCTAGATCATAAACTGCATACAGTGACTACAAAGAGTTTATCTTCTATCTTCTCCAACTTTTATGTCTACTAAATTTTGAGGGCTATGGTGGACTGACTGAGGCCAACTATTGTCAAGCTGTCATTGAGTCGGGCTGCTGAACTTTGTTAACAACAGCATATGTATCAAGTATGGAGCCTCTCATGTGAAAAGCTTGTATCTCCAATTTGTGGTGATTATGATGCTTTCACGTGAGCTATAGAACACGGTGGTTCCTTTAATGTTGGGAAAACAGCTGTGAAATCTCAGTGTCATAAATCAGATGTTTTAAAAACACAGATTTTCTTTATTTACTGAAAAGCCAAAACTTGGAGATACAAGGATTTCAGTAAACATAAGTGATATATTCCTCCTGCGGGAAAATGAGATTGACAGCCACACTAAAACTGTTGCTTTGAACATGCCAGGCTTCACACGCTACATACAGATGGACGACGATGACATTTCTATGCATCTGAAAAAGTCTGCATTAATCAAGTCTCCAAATGGCAGAGTGATATTCACAGTAGCTGGGGAAGGCATTTGCTCGAACATATGGCCGTAGTAATAAGCATGCACATACATAATGATGCACACGTACTACATGCAGGGATAGCTATAATTTGAATTGACTTTACAGGCAGATTAATTTTCCTTCAGGCAGTAGTCTTAAGTACAGGACAGATTGCAGCGCACACAAATGACCTGATACAGCAAGATCCGAGCATCACTAACAATTCCTGCATTCGGCTCACTAAAACGTCTACTTTTGAGAAACTAAGATAATCACTATGGAGCTCTTGTTCCAGGTTCGATCCAATGCCATGACTTATTCAACCTGTATGCATGCTAATTTTGGCAATGATTTAGTAAATAAATTTAGTTCAGTAAAAATATGTTAAAATTGGTTATGTGTTAACTCCTGTCTGCTCTCCATCTCATCATCCTGCCTGCCATGGGAATTACTCTTGTCAAACTGTGATGAGAATGAGTCCAAGGGTGTTTTTAATAGAGCCTGTCAGTGTGGGACTGATGAAAACACACTGATATCTAAAATCTCATTTGATATACATGCACGCACGCACGCACGCACGCACACACACACACACACACACACACACACACACACACACACATACACACACACACAATGGCAGCAGTGTGGTTGTTTTGCTATACTTGCAAGGACATTCCATTGATCACATCCACTCCCTTATCCATAAACTACTTTCAGTCTTTAAAGTCTTCCTCTTAAAAATTAAAAGTTGAATCCATAAGCAATAAAACACAACCTTACTCAATTACGCACACGTCTGGTGTGACCACTCTGTACTGGTGCTACTATGTTTTAACATATTATCCAGTAATTGTCACTGGACGCCATATTGGCCATGTTCAGCAAAAGTTACATTGGCTCGTTTGCATCTGAATGTAGGCTTATTCAGAAAGTAATTCTAAACTATACAGCCTCTCAGTTTCTTACTTTCGGTTTGGTGTTTTTGGCTTTTAGGTTATTTGGTTTTTAGTGTTGATTTTTGTTTAGTAATGTTTGGCTGTCATCTTTTTAATAATCAATCTCAAATGGAAATGTATGGAACAAACTTGTTATGTGTACCTGTATAGTATGTGTATGTGTTAATCTGTAAATATATGTATATATATATGAACTAAAACAAGTTAGAATCTTTCTGTAAAAAATATGTCACAAATATTAACAATACATTTAAAAGTCACTGTATCTATTATGGAAAATACAATAGGGCCTTTGGAAATGCATCAGAAATGCTTCTTTAGCTGTACCTATGCAGCTGAACCCAGAGAGACACTTAGGAATCTGTAACTTCTAAGCCAAGGACAGACAACGTTTGGTCAGCAGTGGTGTTGAAGAATAAGGACCACACCATTTATCCTCCAACCTTGACATCGGTTGGTTGCTATGTTGATGGCGGCGTATATCAATTAAGCGGCCGGTAGCTCCCATGTTTTAATTGTTGTCTTTTTAACTAGAGCACATATGACACACACTCATCAACATCAGATAAGGAAGCGTGGTGTTTGGATTAAGTGCAGCGTGCCCAAAGCATCTTCTGACCAGTGGGCAGCCGGGCCAGACATGCCCGACCAACACCACCGAGAGCGGAGTGACCACCCAGGAGGAGAAGGAAGATAGCTAAAATAATCCAGCTAAAACCTGAGGCTATTGCACTACCCAGCCTGCTCATGGCCGATGTCAGGTCGCAGAAAATAAGACTCAGGCTAACCCAGCAACAGCACTGTGTGGCTCCATCGTGGCTTCCTGGATCGAGCTGGTGAATGCACTACTACTACAGCTGCTAATGTTCTGTTCAGTTTTAGTATGTTTTCTTTAACAGTTGCATTGTAGCAACATAATGTAAATGCATGGAGTCCAGAGATACTGGCCATACTAAAAGCAACACATTACCAGTAAATGTTCTGTCTCATCAAAAGGTAATTAATTTAAAGTGACACTTCTGAACAAGGACACTGGCTCCACTGAGCTCTTGTAGGGAAAGAAAAGGGGTGATATGATTGGTCATTACCACACCAGCTGTTAATGAATTATGACTAATACCATACTGTTTGAAACTCTGCGGATCTGCTGTGCTCCTCAGGCCACAAAAATGACCAGAAATCACTCGCCACACCCTATGCTCTTGTGCTGTGCGTCATTGGTTCACAGTGATAAAGCCTCAGGTATTAGGAAGAGAAAATATAAAAGCTTTCATAAAGTGGGTTTTGGTTGAATCACTGTTGCGTCTTTTAATTTGTGATGAAAAGTATTAAAGTGAGCATTTATTTATGTCATGGGTTAACTAACTTTAAAGCCAGACATCAGGCTAATAAATTACCATTGCATGGAAACCTGAACA